>CM034537.1:8428114-8520614 GCA_020002185.1 Paraescarpia echinospica
AAAGAGTGTACATTTCACATTATCGGGAACAAAATCTACCACCTCCGGTGGTACAAGTGAGTCTTGTTGCAATGGAGAGGCTACAGGTGATCCCGGAGAGGGTAGGGGTGAATGCCGTGGAGACGTCATACCCAATGACGGTGACCGTCGGCGTTTACGCGATTTCTACAATAACAAGGTTTTATAATAGTGGCACTTTCTACGTCTACCTACCTGAACGTAACACTCGTGATGAGGCGAACATTGTATAACGCTGTACCAGAATAGTAAAGGACACGATGAATACTTCTGCTCGTACGGGTTTCCAACGCGACACGTTGCGTTCCGTAGATTCATGAATGAACATTGTGTAGAACGGACTCGTAATTCCAAGAGACTTCAAAGTACTATGTCTAACGTTTGCGATCAATACTGTGTCGCTTATATCATGTATCACTGTCGCGGCTTCTCGTTGAAGACTTTCGTGAACGGTTTCGCCACTGATCTAGTAGCAAACGATTGTTGTGTATTTGATTAGTTTAAACAATTAAGATAAGGTGTGTGTTTCGGCACTATGTTTACTTTCGGTACTGTTTCGTTATTGACAACTAGGTTGTTATCATAGAACTGATGGCGTGGTTCATGTATCATGCATATACCGTGTTTCATTAACAAGCAAGTATCATCATCGTTATCATCGTTCGAGCCACTGGCACGGTGTTAATTCACCCGTAAGCTCAAGACCTCTGCCGCGGTGTTAATTCACCCGTAAGTCGACCCATACGAGCCAATGGCATGGTCGTAATGACCTGTAAGCTCACGACCTCTGGCGCGGTGTTAATTCACCCGTAATTCATGTCACATCAAGCACTTGTCTTCAGTTAATAAAATACGGTTTCGTGTATAATATATCACACACGCATGTATATGCTAACAACGTCTAAGTTTGGTTCTTGCAACTCGTTGATCCAAGTTTGATACATGTATGTGGCTAGTCTAAGACTTGCACTTATTGAAGATGCTCTGTAAATATGTTTGTGATGTACACGAATAAAATGTGCAAACCTTATCTTCTGTCATTTTGTTCATAGTATAAGTAGTATAAGTACCGTGCATCCCAGTCCCTTTCATCATTTTCGTAAAGTATGGACACGAGGTTAGTTCATCCGTTTACCTGTATCGTCGCTGGGCCGACGGGTTGTGGTAAAACGACGTTTGTTGTCTCTTTACTACGTCATTGTGCCACACTCGTAAACTTACCACCCGAAAAGATCACGTGGTGTTACGGTGTCGTCGCAAGATCCTTTCGATAGGGTTAGTCGGAGAAGACCGTTGCGGTTGAATGTTTTCCAAAATTCGGGGATCGACCAGCGCCCTCTTCTTTGTACTACTGCGACTTCTACTAGTACTACTACTACTACTCTGCTACTACTACTACGACGACTACTACTACTACTACAACTACTACGACTAGTACTACGACTACTACTCTGCTACTACTACTACTACGACTACTACTACTACTACTAGTACTACGACGACTACTACTACTACTACTAGTACTACTACTACTACGACTAGTACTACGACTACTACTACTACTACTAGTAGTACTACTACGACTACCACTCTGCTACTAGTACTACTACTACGACTATTACTACTACTACTACTACTAGTAGTAGTACTACGACTACTACTACGACTACTACTACTACTAGTACTACGACAACTACTCTGCTACTACGACAACTACTCTGCTACTACTAGTACTACTACTACTAGTACTACTACTAGTACTACTACTACTACTGGTACTACTACTACTACAACTACTACTACTAGTACTACTACTAGTACTACGACGACTACTACTACTACTAGTACTACTACTACTACGACTACTACTACTACGACTACTAGTACTACTACTACTACTAGTACTGCGACTACTACTACTACGACTACGACTACTACTACTATTACTGCTACTACTAGTAGTACTATGACAACTACTCTGCTATTACGACTACTACTACTACTAGTACTACGACGACTACTACTACTACTACTATACTACTACTACTAGTACTACTACTACTACTACGACGACGACTACTACTACTACGACTACTAGTACTACTACTACTAGTACTACTACTACTAGTACTACGACTACTACTACTACTACGACTACTACTACTACTACTAGTAGTACTACGGCAACTACTCTGCTACTACGACTAATACTACTACTAATACTAGTATTACTACTAGTACTACGACGACGACTACTACTACTAGTACTACTACTACTACTACGACTACTACTAGTACTACGACTACTACTACTACTAGTAATACTACTACTACTACTACGACTACTACTACTACTACGACTACTACTACTACGACTACTACTACTACGACTACTACTCTGCTATTACTACTAGTAATACTCTGCTGCTAGTACTACGACTACTACTATTACTACTATTAGTACTAGTACTACGACGACTACTACTACTAGTAGTACTACGACGACTACTACTACTACTACTACTACTACGACTACTACTAATACTACTACTACTACTACGACTACTACTAGTAGTACTACGACAACTACTCTGCTACTACGACTAATACTACTACTACTACTACTAGTACTACGACTACTACTACTACTAGTACTACTACTACTCTGCTACTACGACTACTACTACTACGACTACTACTACGACTACGACTACTACTCTGCTATTACTACTAGTAATACTCTGCTGCTAGTACTATGACTACTACTACTACTACTACTAGTACTAGTACTACAACGACTACTACTACTACTAGTACTACGACGACTACTACTACTACTAGTACTACTACTACTACGACTACTACTAATACTACTACTACTACGACTACTACTACTAGTAGTAGTACTACTACTACTAGTACTACTACTAGTACTACGACTACTACTACTACTACTAGTACTACTACTAGTACCACGACGACTACTACTATTACTAGTATTACTACTACTACGACTACTACTACGACTACTACTACTACTAGTACTACTACGACTACTACGACTACTAGTACTACGACTACGACTAGTACTACGACTACTACGACTACTACTACTACGACTACTACTCTGCTATTACTACTAGTAATACTCTGCTGCTAGTACTACGACGACTACTACTATTATTAGTACTACGACGACTACTACTACTAGTACTACTACTACGACTACTACTACGACTACTACTACTACTACTACGACTACTACTACGACTACTACTACTACTACGACTACTACTGCTAGTACTACGACTACTAGTACTACGACTACTACTACTACTACTAGTACTACGACAACTACTCTGCTACTACTACTAGTACTACTACTAGTACTACTACTACTACTACTACGACTACTACGACTACTACTACGTCTACTACTACTAGTACTACGATATTTGCTCAAACGACGAAGGGACGGCGTGAGTGAGTGAGTGAGTGAACAGACACGAAGGGTGAGTGAGTGAGTGAGTGAGTGAACAGATACGAAGGGTGAGTGAGTGAATGAGTGAGTGAGTGAGTGAGTGAGTGAACAGATACGAAGCGTGAGTGAGTGAGTGAGTGAGTGAGTGAACAGACACGATGAGTGAGTGAGTGAACAGCCACGATGAGTGAGTGAGTGAGTGAGTGAGGGATCTCACGCAATAACACGTCTATTTTCCTGAAAAAGGAGGGATTTGACGCAATAACGTCTATTTTCCTGAAAAAGGAGGGGTTTGACGCGATAACACGTCTATTTGCTTTGCTTTGCTTCCTTTTGAAGCAAATTTGCTTCGTTTTGAAGCAAATCTCACGTGATAACCCATCTATTTGCTTTGCTTCCTTTTGAGGGATCTCACAGTCTTTCACCATCTAGTTGGTCTGAGTTCATGTGCGTGTTGTGTGTTTCGTACCACGTGTATGTATCTATGTATGTCTCTATGTATGTATCTATGTATGAATCTATGAGTTCATTTTCGGTTACCCATGCCAGGTTAGGTGTTTTACGACAGAAGCAAGTTTGGAAAGTTTTACCGAAGAAGCACGAATTTAAATACTATAGTACGAAAAAAGATAAAAACGTTCTAATGAACATTTGTACACTTGACCCTTAATGCGGTAAACTATATAAATAATGGTACATCTTATCTGGGAGTTTATTATGTACCTGTACTGTTCTAACATGACGCTTCACTTTCCTCGAACAATGTAGATAGTGAGCACTGCGCCGTCTTGTATTGATATATGCTCTTTGGCGTCAAGGTGATCGAGTCGACATTGCGCATCGCACATAGCGCGTTTATTTATTTAATAATGATGTTGAACGCAATTATACACATACGTACACACGTACACACGTATAGGTTAAGAACACCAGCATGATAAAATGCTGAAACAGTATTGTCGGTCTCTAGGCACAGATGAAATACAGATGAGACTTGAACAAGGAATACCTCTTCAAAACAGTTTGACACCAGTTTGGAACCAGTTTGTATGCAGGCTTTCGACTGGTATAATAGGTTTGGTAAGTACAAATCTCGTATGACGAATACTGTTACATGACAAACAGTTTGACCAAAATATTACACAGATAGCTGGTAGTTTGAATGTTTTAGCAGATAAGTTCGTATAATTCCCTATGATTTAACACGGGACAAATACACGGATATTTTTTCAACACAGAGCCTTGATTTATACCGGTTTGTTTATAGCCGGTGTTCGATATAGTTCAAAATTACGGTGCGTAGCAGTTTATAGTTTAATGACGTCATACAGGGCACTCACAAAAACAAACAAGTTCAGACACGTCTCCGCGTACGAGTTTATTTATAGCCTCGAGCGATGGTATTGCGCAATCACGGTGCGGTTCGCGCGAGCGCGCAACAAACAAACAAGACCAGATACGTTGCCAGTAGCGTCGCTTGATCCACACTGAAAATTCAAAATATCGTCGTATACCTTTACGATAACAGCTCCTATGCTTTAACATGGGATAAAAATCCAAAAAGTGGTCGGATACCTTTGCGATAAAAAATCCCTATGCTTTAACATGGAATAAAAAATTCCCTATGCTTTAACATGGGATAAAAATGACCTATCCTTTAACCCGGGAGCGTACTGGTACAAATTCTCTATCCTTTAACCCTGGATCGGAAATACTTTTCCAAGCTCATTTGCATAACTAGCCATGCCCACAAGGCCCAGCTCGCTCGTGATTGGTCATTTGTATAACCGGAGGAAAATCCGTTCAGCTCATTTGCATAAATCATAAGCGGTAGAAAATGCGCAGTCCGGTGCAAATCCCTATCTCTTAACATGGGGTTTGCACCGGACTGCGCAAACATCAATCATACTTAACCTATATTACTACTCACTCAACCAGTGTTTCATTACAGCAGGTGAATTAATGACCTCCACAGCCTCGTCAAAGTGCATGTGAATCAAAATAGCATAGAGCAAGAGGCAGTCGTGGTGAAATTGGGACAGTGTAGTGAAGTGTTAAAAGCTTAAGGACGCTACTTGGTGTGTGACGAGCTAATGTCTTCTTCATTTCAATGACAGGAAAGTCTTTCGCACAGGACGGGTGGTCTTACGTGTAATATTTTATATTCAGATTTTATTACGCACGTCCATCAATAAATTTCCGAGCGAGTTTTGACCTTTATTCCACCGTAGCCAAACCCCCAAAAACCTTCTTTCGATGGCACCCACTCCACCAGTTCAAGGTTTCCAGTACCCACAAAGACCTCTCTCAACTCTTTCGAGGTCGTGAACTTTGTCATCAATACGTCACGCATATAGTCGACCCGGATAGCGTTCCACTCGGATGCTCTTCTTCCTTATGGGTCTACTTCTCCGTTTCGCTATGTACACTAACCTTGCCTCTTTGATACTTTATCCGGATTCGGCGTCTTCATTAAACATTGCCTTTCTATACTAATAAATTAAGCGTGTTCAACAGACTTAAACATTCGACAGTACGCTTCGACTCGGCATGAGTAAAAGTTTGACAGGAAAGAACCTGATCCACTAAACCGTATAGGCACGTCCATCGCATATCCGTCTCTATGCCACTGACCCACCAACTCGTATAGACGTTTCTTCATTTGCGGTACATTGTTGGTAGACCATGCGAGTGATCGGCTGACACAAGGCGACGATGGTCAGCTGACTGACGGCGCGAGTGGTCGTCTGATACAGGCCGCACAGTGTCGGCAACATGGTTCGTCTACGTCGTTGTTATCGATGAAGGCCCCAGGAGTGTAGTAATTGGCTGTTTTGAGGATGACGTTAGCCATAGTAATGTCATGGTACAATGGTGATGGTGGTCAGCTGACAGACGGTGACTGTGGTCGGCTGCCAGATGCTGTTAACGATCAATGTGGTCGGCTGTCGGATGCCGCGCTTTTATAAGAATATGAAGGTCGCGTGAGCGTGCTGAAAGGTCATGTGGGCGTGCTGAATAAGCATGGACCTCAGAGTAGAAAGTACATTCACGGACTGTAGAGTAGATCAGACTTGCCCAACGATTACGAGTTCAAACTAGTTTGTATCCAGGCAACCAACTGAGGTACGCGCAACTGCTGTATGTAAAGCCTGTAGCATCGATAGATGTTAAACAGGCGACCAACTGAGATAAGTGCAAATGTCGTATGTAAAGACTACAGCATTGATACATGTTAAAAGATAGGGAGACCTTGATTTTGTTGATAAAGATGCCCCAGTGTCGTGGGTTGCATGTTCAAATGCTCTTCGGTCTTCGGTATGGAAAGACTACAGGTTGTGCACCAAAGTACGTGTATTCTAGTTGAACCAGTTTCGAGACACGCAGTACTATAGTAGTTGAACCAGTTTCGAGACACGCAGTACTGTTAATAGCACTTACGTCACATTGGGTGAAAGGTAGAGTTCCTTTGAGATTACTGAACATTCTTCAGGATAGTTCGTTTTGCACCTTGCACCGTCGCATAACGCATCCCATACAATGAGAACTACATACATTACTACTCACGTATGTCAACCAGATCCTAAAATTTGGATTTCTCCTTGAGATATTGAATTGTCTCGTTCCTTAAACATCTGACAGTTGGTCGACTGTGTTGCGAGTAGAGTTTTAATCTGCGATTGCCACCTCTTTTCTTCAACATCCTATCTACATTTTGGGCACGTTCTTTGACTTTCACGTCATGTTAATGACCAAATGCATGTGTAGTTATAAATAATATGCATATTATATCAACACGAATGTATACAAACAGGATACAAAGAATAATTGGGTGTGTAAACAACTTTGGTGAACGCGATAAACACATTTGAGAAGATTACGTTTTTATGTAAGATTACCACATACATTTATGAGTAATTTCAAAGTTTAACACCTGATAACACAGACAATACATGTACATATCATAACATATTTGGTTTTATGCACCGGTGTGTACAAGAAGTTGTCAATGAATTAATAAAACTATTTGACAAAAGTTTGAAACATTCAAATAACCTTCACAATCGACGGTGGCATCCACATACACCTTTTTTGTTATTCTTTGTGTGATGGATCTAGCAAGAATTCCTGCCATTAAAAAAAATGCAGTTAAAAGTATAACATCACATGTTGGCTAACCTACGATCTGCGGGAAGACATAATTTTGAAAAATTCATCTTTTGACGGTGACCTTGTTTAACCTGCACTGCACCTTTTTACAAATCCATGCCATACCTCATTTTGACGGGGATACAATACGCTTTCAAACGGTATGTAACACGGTCTAGTGTATGTAGATAAAGTAACTACGCAACCATTGTAAACGTAGAACTTTTATGGAGTAGCGTATTTTTGAACATTCAAAATATTTTGTAATATGAACTGATTTTGACGGGGAGAAATGGTTCGTTCACACACTATATGACTCGTACATATAAATGAAGTATTTGCAGGGTCATTGTAACTTCATGGCTTTCGCGGTATTGCAAAAAAATCGAATGTTCATCACTTCACGGTAACCTTGTTTGACCTTAACTCCACTCGTACCATATCAGGTAACACCTCCATGTCGTACCTCATTTTGACGGGGAGATAATAAGCTTTCCAAAAATATATGACTTGGTCATCTATAATTAAGTAAAGTAGATACGCGTCCATTGTAATGTTAAGACGAATAAATAAACAAAAAAGTGTCAACAAATCATGTCATGTGTCAGGCTTGAACCGACGTCGCCCGATTGTAAAATAAACGAGATAAAACCAACGCGTCTATCAATTCAGCTATCGAGATCGACGGATATTCACTGACTGATTTAAGTTGTTGTGATAAATTGTACAACTCCTCCTTCATATATCGATATTCTAATGACATTATACAACATTACTTTCTGTGGCTGGATTCAACATATGTTTGGTATGTATATACGTTTATTGGTATAGATTAATTATCTCCGGTGGGTTGCAATCGATATAATTATTCTGAAAACAAGCCGAAGCTCAGCAAAACCTGGTCGACTTGGACTAGTTGTAGGTCCATTCGACTTCGTTGTTTTGAATAAAATTGGATTCATGTGGAAACGTAAGATAACTGCTTGTTCCTCTGTGATGACTAGTGTTTGTACTGCATCGAAATATCGCACAATAACTCATTCTGACGCTCGTTTTGACCCAAAAGCTATCCTTGTAAACATGCTCTGAATGCATGGAAAGGGTCGGCCTGATGGGAGTATATATATATATATATCATATGTGACGTCACATCTCGGCATACCGAAAAGCATAAAAAATGTGGAATTTCTAATTTATTGAATTGTTTTATTTTTTGGCTTGGTAGACATGGAAATATATAGCAAGATGTGTGGTGTTACTACTGCTTTAGTATAACACGTAAAATACATGAATACTACATAAATAAAGAAGACACGTGTAAATAGAAAATGGCTGTATTCAACGAAGTCCCGGATGTAGAGGTAGGAGCGCGATAGCATAACACTACATCTCCCTTTCGAGTCCTTTAAGGATACGAAGACAACTCTACCCAATGATAGATGGTAGACAACCACCTATCACAAACACGTCTCAAGGGATTATTCTGCCCTTTTGTGAGACATGCCCCTGACTGATCTATAGTTCACAGATCGAGTCTCTGTGGTGGAACGGATGTCCGTCCCGATCGCATCACGGTCGTCACAGGTGGAGCCGCAGAAGTGCGCACCACGCTTGGTGAAGCCTGTCTCGGTTGCAATGCCGAACTTTGCTGTCTCTCGTGTGAAGACGAACGTGGTCGCGTCTCGTCGTCGTTCGTGCTCAATTCAGCGGTCTCCGTAGTCGCTCGGTCGGCACAAATGGGTTGTTCGTTCGGCGTCGGCACAATATGCCGCCGATTTCTACGCAGACAAGATGTCGGCGTCTGAACCACGTACGAGCGAGGTGAGCCTGCCTGGCCTACCACTGTACCCCCCGTTCTCGTGTCCTGCACCCACACTGGATCGCCGACGTGTAGGGGAGCCAGAGGTCGCGCACGGTGATGACGATCGTACGCCTCGGTCTGTCGTCGTTTTAGACTCACTCGTCGTTCCTGTAGATGTCTCGATTCCTGCCAGCGAGGTTGCAGTGTCGACGCTAACACTGGGATCGAATTACGTAGCTGTCTACCCATCAGCAGCTCTGCTGGCGAATAGCCGCATTCAAGTGCTGTGGTACGATACGCCAACAAGGCGCCGTATGGATCCGTTGATTTTCGCAGTAAGTTCTTTACCGTCTGAACCGCGCGTTCTGACTTTCCGTTACTCTGCGGGAAACGAGGGCTGCTGGTAATGTGTACAAACCCTGTTCTCTCCGCGAAACGCGCAAACTCGTGTGACGCATACTGCGGGCCGTTATCGGAAACAACCGTCTCCGGGACGCCATGCCGCGCGAAGATTGACCGCAGGTGGAGAATCACATCAGACACGCCCGTGTCGTCTAGCCTCGCTATCTCGACAAAACTCGAGTAATAGTCAACCACAAGTAGATACGTCGCCTTCTTGAAATGAAACATGTCGGTGCCAACTTTCTGCCAAGGTCACAGATTCGGCTCTGACGCAATCATCAGCTCGACTGTGTTGCTACGCTCCATCGCACACGTAGTACAGTTCTTGACAAGCTCCTCAAGCTGCCTGCTGAGTCCGGGCCACCAGACCGATGACTGGGCCCGCGAGCGACACTTGACCACACCTTGATGGCCCTCGTGTAGCTTGTCTAACATAGTCAACCGCATCGACGCCGGTATGACGAGCCGTACCCCTTTTAGTAGCAGACCGTTATGAATTGTCAGTTCACTCTGGACTTGCCAATACGGTCGCAAAGACGATGGCAATGATGGATGGCTTGGCCAACCCTCTAGGCAATATCGCATCACCTGGCGACACACCTCATCGTCTTGCTGTCTAGCCATAATCTCGGCCAGACGCGTCTCGGTTGCCGGTATCTCACTCTCCACCAGGCTCGCATGCGCTGATACTTCGTCTGTGAATCGCGACTCCTCCGCCGTCAGTGGTCTCACTAGTGGAGCGCGCGACAACGCATCTGTAGTGTAGAGGTTCTTGCCGGGCACATGACTGATCGTGTACGCGTACCGCATCAGTCGCATACGGAATCGCTGTATGCGTGGTGAAAGTTCATCTAGATTCTTCTTAGTGCTAAGAAGTGACACCAGAGGTCGGTGGTCGGTCTCGACATGGAACTGCATTCCGTAGAGGTAGTCCGTACATCTCTCAAGAGCCCACGTAGTCGCCAGAGCCTCCTTCTCAATCTTTGAGTAGCGCTGTTCCGTTGGCGTCATCGCCCTCGATGCGTACGCCACGGGTCGCATCGCGCCGTCGTTACTCTGCAGTAGCACCGCTCCCAGACCAAATGATGACGCATCTGCGGACACTGTCGTCGCTCTGTGTGGGTCGTACAGAGCCAGCACTGGAGTGTTGCTTAGGTCTGTCTTCACGGCATCAAACTCTCTCTGTTGCCTCTCACCCCATGTCCACAGATTTTCTTTCATAAGTAGATCACGTAGTGGCTGAGTTGTAGTCGATAAGTTGGCAGAAAACTTTCCTAGCTGTTTAGCCATACCCAGAAAGCGTCGAACGTCGCTCACGTTGATGGGCTGCTGCATCTCTGTGATGGCTCGCACCTTCGCAGGATCTGCCATGACCCCGTCAGCTGACACAATGTGACCAAGATACGAAATGCTCGACTTGGCAAAGTCGCACTTATCAAAGTTCAAAGTCACACCGTTGTCCTCGAGACGACGGAAGACAGCCCTCACCCTCGCGTCGTGCTCTTCTACTGAACTGCCGAAGATGATGACGTCGTCCATCAAACATAAAACACCAGGTAAATCATCGAGAATGCCACTCATCCGCTTCTGGTAGTACTCGGGAGCCGAAGTGATTCCGAAAGGCAGCCTCTTGAAGTAATATCTTCCGAAAGGAGTAATGAATGTCGTCAATTCTTGCGAAGACTGGGCTAGTGGGATCTGCCAGAAGCCTGAGTTGGCGTCCAACTTAGTGAAGACCTTCGCGCCCGCCAGCCTACCGAGTGTCTGATCGACTGAAGGAAGGTCGTGTTTCTCCCTCCTTACACTCTCGTTCAACTTCGTTAGGTCGACACAAATGCGAACTTTGTGTGTCTCCCTCTGCCCCTCAACGTCCGAAGAAGGGACAGCCTTCGGTTTCGCCACCACCACCATGCCAGCACACCAGTCCGTCGGGCTTTCAATCCTGCGGATGACGTCAAGATTTTCCATTCTCTGAAGTTCCTTCCTGACGACCCCTAGCAACGGTATCGAGACTCGTCTCGGTGTAGTCAATGCGAACGGCTTCGCGTCAGACCGTAGCTTGATTTCGTACTCGCCATTCATCTTCCCTAGGCCTCCAAATAGCTTCGGGTTGTCGCGTCTGTAGACGTCTGCTGCATCGACCGAGTCAACAGCAACACGTCTGACAAGATCAAGAGACTCGCACACTCTCCGACTAAGCAGTGACCTCGTCGGGCTATTGACGACGTACACGTCTTCGTGAATGACGACACCGTTTCGTGACAGCTTGCCACTGAACTTGCCCATGGTTTTTAGGACGCCGTCGTTCGCGCCTACAAGTTTTCTTGTCGACCTGTCGAGTCGCGGACTACCTGCTTTCTTGTAGTCGTTGGCAGAGATCACAGTAACGTCGGCCCCAGTGTCCAACTTGAAGCAAACGTTCGTGCGAAGGCGAGTGTCCATTGCCTCCAAAACAATGGTGGACGTCCACGGTTGGTCGTCGCCCTTCGTCACTTCGCCGAGGAAAGCAAACTCCGACTCAGTGTGCTTAGTACTGCGTCTACAGATCTCGTTGACCTGCATACAGCCCCAAAATGTCCGACTTTCTTACACTTGAAGCATGCTGCCTCACGCGCTGGGCACACTGACTTCTGATGAGCCGGAGATCTCCCACAACAGTCACACTTCCGCGTCGAAGTTGACTGAGACTGAGCTTTCAACTTCTGTTTCGACTGGCTGGGTTTGTACGACATCCTCGTCCGCACAAAGTCAACATTGCCGCCTGTCTTCGCCGCAAAGTTGTTCCTCAACAGGGTCTGCTCTTTCCTTGCAGCCTCGTTCTGGCGTGCCATGTCGATTGCCTTCTTCAGTGTCAATGTCGCGTCCATCTGCAGTTTCAACGACAACGCCACATCAGTGATGCCAACGACAATACGATCCCTGATCATTTCATCGTTGAGCGCGCCGTACTCACAATGCTCCGCCAGGCAGAACAACGCAGTGATGAAACTGTCAACCATATCGCCCTCCTCTTGGGAACGTCGGTTGAATTTAGCCCGCTCGAAAATCGCATTGCGTCGAACTACGAAGTGCGCATCAAACTTGCCTTTGACGACCGCATACACATTCCGTTGTTCATCTGTCAAGCCGATGCCTGCCATGATATCGTCCGCCACGTCACCCATCGCGTAGATAAGTGCGTTGACTTGAACTGTCTCGGCTTTCTCGTCCAGGGCTGACGCTGAACGAAAGCGATCAAACCGTCGAATCCATTTAGGCCATTCATTAGGTTTGATGAAGCAGAAAGCATCAGGCGGGGCGATTTGGAATGTTTGGGCAATGACTGAGTCAAACAAGCAAAAATAACGTACCTCGTGGTAGATGTATGCAAAATTACTTATGCAACAACATCACCGTATTCATCTTAAAATTCTGACACCATGTGGTGTTACTACTGCTTTAGTATAACACGTAAAAAGACATGAATACTACATAAAGAAAGAAGACACGTGTAAATAGAAAATGGCTGTATTCAACGAAGTCCCGGATGTAGAGGTAGGAGCGCGATAGCATAACACTACAAGATGTAATATAATAGCAATTCAAGTGTTTTTATTCCCTTTAATGTGCAGTTTTCAGTTAAATTCACATATCTAAGTTTAATATGGTAGGCCCCCTAAGCTTATATTTTATTTACTTTATGTATACATGTATAATAACTAGTGTCCATCAAAAACCGTGTATCAATACAAGACGGTCCAGCGCGCGCTATTCCCATTGTTCAAAACAGTACGTAAATGGAGTATTCTGGAGGCACACCAACGCCAGAACACATGCTTTGACGCACGTGTTAGCCTCCCCAAAATTGTAAGCTTCCAACCAAACTATGCTTTTGCAAGTTAGACTAATTATAATATGCACACAGATACATTTATCACAAGATAAGACTAGTTTCTCCCTCTCTCGGATACATCGCCAAACATAGAACGATAGTATTCGATAGAGGGCGTATATTCCGAGAATTTGCGTTGAAAACGTCGGATGAAAACGAGTTTGTGTTACTGGTAAAACTGAAAAGAATGTCAATAGTGACAGTAATAGTGTGCACTGTGTTTATGCATTTTTGACATGTATGTTTAATTGCTTATACATAGTACAATAAGCTTTACACTGACACTGTCACTGACGTATACTGTTGAAGAGCTCTAAGCCTGTTATACTATGTCTATACAGTATACTAGTCTATAGCTTACGAATGTCATGGTCAAAGTTCTTGTATAACACCGCGAACTCGTCATCAATTTATTAAAATTCACAACTCGCGATTCATGTGCTCGCACTCGCAGTAGACATGACACAGCCACATTAACACTTCACAGCCACATGAATGATCCATCCATTCATTTCACCATCAAAAAGAAAATACCGTTTTTATACTAGTTAGTAGGCCTAGCTGTTAGGTCTTAGATCGAGGGAAATACATTTTTGGAGTTCTTTTTTGGCTTCAGTTTTGTTGTAAGAAGTGTGTAACGTATATTTTACTTACTAGCCAGGTTTTCTTAGGTAGTTCCTGACCGTAGGCGGTGGCCTCGGTGGTCAGATCTCCAGGTTGTTCAGTAAATGCTCTACTTCTTGGCAAGGTAGCTTTGTAATTGTAGACATTTTTCTGTGCTCCAGTCCAGTGTTTGTCTAGGTTGTTTTTAAATGAGTTAGTGCTGGGTGCAATTACAACTTGTTCTGGTAAATGATTCCATAATTGTGTTACTTGGATTGAAAAGGTTTCCTTTCTGGTATTTATCCGTGCTCGTTCTTGATAGTATAATTTCATGGCACCTTATAATTGTACCTTCCTTTATATATCGCAGTCTTTGTACAGCATCAGAATGTTAGAACATACATTGATATCATACTTCCCATTGAGAAGTTTATCATATCTCTCCTTGTTCTTCTATAGGTTGGTGTTGGTAGTTTCAATCTTTCTAGTCTCTTCTGGTAAGGAATATCCTTCAGTTTCATCCAGTAATTCGGGAGATTCTCTAGAACAACGTAGAAGTAGAAACCCGGGGGGGGGGGGCTTATTACGAGAACCACGTACAATTAGGTATATTGTGCAATTTGTTTAGATATGTCATGTGACGCAAATAAAAAATAACAACCAGGCGTCTTAATCCAATAAAATTTAATAACATAATTAAAATTATGCCTGTTGCAAAGGGATAATTGAACAGTGTATTATATTGTACATTGGAGAATATTTGTCAGATGAGTATCTATCATTCTGTGATAAAATGGAAATATATGCTCACTCACACATGTACATGCACGCACGTATGCACTCACGCACAAACACACACAATATTGCCTGATTTGCATGTATCCATACTGGAATTTGAAAACTTGTTATTGTTCACATTCTCTAATCCTGCATTGTTTAAATGTTGTTTGTTTAATTGTGTTACTAGACGGTGATGGCGGACAGTGCTGGTGTGTTGTCACAAGCCCTCCAGCTGCTAGACTCCATCTACAAACACACCGGATATGAAGACAAGTGTGATGCTCAACACACTTTCATGCAGCTGAGACTAGAGCTGCAGAGGACCATCTCCAGCGCTGAGGGCCAGAAACTGGTTCAGAAATTTGATATGCTTGCGAAAACTGTGTCAACAGAAGGAACATTTAACGACATGGTGAAGATTATTTGGCGAGTGGCAAAAGGAATGGGGGGATCGATTCACCACAAATTCTCCCTCTTGGTTATTGGCATTTCCATTGTGTGTGTGTCTCTCACAAATTCTCGTCCAGTCGAAGATATCAGCTCATGGACCGATAGGTTTGTGAAATGGCTTGGGAAACAGTTGACGACTGGTGGGAATGGGTCAGTGGGAGACGGAGAGGGGACTGTGGAAGACCGCATGCAGAGGTTCTTTACGAATCCATATCTCCACGACTTTGACTGAGCTTTCTTCTCAGTAAATGCTTGCTCACTGCGTTGAACTATCAGTATTTTGATGTGCTGTTACTAATTACTACTCTTGGTATGCTTTTGTTCTTAATAAAGTAAAAACATTGACATATCCATTGTCACGTTTTCTACATTCACAACGACCGTTTTAACCGAATTAGACGACTAATAGGGACCTGTGAATAGGTTGTATACCAACCCGTAAGGGCCCCGAACAACTAAAATGAGCATATGCTATATATGTATTCAAATGTATGCATTATTATACGTACACATCTGTAGACACCTACTCCAGGATGATTCTAATATAACATGCATACAATGCACTCCAGGTAACTCGAACTTGCGTAAGTCGATTTTTGTTTAAGTCGATCTTTTTCCTCGGTCCTGGATTTATAAGGTGCTAAAAGTAAAACAGGTCTTGATAAGTGGAACTTCTGATAACTAAAAGTAATCACATAGGTCTCTGCATGGCTGTTCGACTTATCCAGAGTGCACTGTACTATGTGTGTGGGCCTACATGTATGGCGTAGAAGTAATTTTATGTAAAACAAGACACCCCTTCTTGTATATAAATAATGCAAAATTCATAGAGCAACATTTCACTAATTGTGTTTGATGTTGATGAAAATCAGTAACTCAGGTTAGGAATGGTCATAATTTGCAAAGTCCAAAAAAGTAATGTTTAGTCTTGGTTTACATCAGCAACCACACCCAAATATTATGTGGGTTGGGCAGTAAATGGTCAGAATGCACCAGTCGCAATGCACCAACAGCCTGGTCGCAATGCTCCAACGATCTGGTCACAATGCACCACTTTTGGTCGGAATGCCCCACTTTGTTGATAATGACCTGGTTGCAATGCACCATTTTTGGTGTATGAAATTATGTCATGATGTACATATTATTTGTATATATTAATAATTCATACATTAATATTATATAGGTAATTATATATGTCCGACATTTTGACTATATTTCGGGGAGTACAACAATTTGTTACACTCGTGGACCATTTAGCCTAATAGTAAATCGTTTCTATCCGTTGTTGGTAATGGATAATAATATATATTAGTAGTGGGCGTCATAGTTAAAAAACATAACAAAATCATTTTGCATTAGGTGATAAAAGCATGAAACTTGGTAGGTGTGTAGAACAAATTATATATAAGGATCATTTTCAGATATTGGTCCATGTTAAATTATACTAATGTATATCTTTGTATTTAAAAGTGCTTACATAAAATTACATCTTATTATCATAAAATGATGTTCATTTTGATAAAGATCCACATTATATATACATATATTTTCTTATTATTATTATATTAAGTTTGTATCGATTCATTCATTGCTGGTAAGTATAAGAACATTGTTGTTTTTTTATTGGAACGTACACTATTGAAAACTACACAAAAACTGTCGGAAAAGATTGTAGTTAGAAACTATAGGATGACAATTTTATTAATATGCATAGTTATTCGATAAATTATCCTTTTTCAAAATTAATCATGACCATGTCCGTCCAGGGAGGAATTCCATCATTAATTAAACATTACTCTGAACCAATTTCCACATATCAGTGGTAAATTTAAACAAGTATTATACTTGTGGTTATTTGAAATGTGACGTTATACGATCGTACAACAAATTTGACACACTAACTGCTCAATAAAACAAAGCAGGAGTAGTAAAGCCAGTTGTTATAGCCTCCAAATATTATTAGCATACACAAAAAAAAACATCAGCTCAGTATCACAATGTAATGGATGCCTATTACTATAATAATTCTAAGGACAGAGTAATAATTTTTGGGAAAAATATCTTCAGGTTAATATAAGTGCTGATATTAAGTGTATGAACAAGGTGTATTATAGTTATGGGGTACACTATAATTATGGTGAATGTATACACTATATGAAGAAAAAACTTCAATATTGTCTAACTAGTCAAAACCAAAACATCCATGAAACATTGTATATCTTTATTAATTATATAATATATATATATACATAATCTTCTAGATCTGTTGTGAATAACCAGGTCACCCGGAAAGAATTGACTCGGGCCATGCATATGATATACATTTGCAGGTGCTATATGCAATTACATATGAGAACAATGAAATGGACAGCCAAGATACTACTCAACACTCAAGAGCATTCCGATATGTACCTGGTAACATCCACGGCGATGAATTAACGTTTCTCTCGTTAGGCGGCGCCACTGAAACTATTTAGAAACCTGGTGACGACCAAGCCACCATCCAACAAAACGTAATGTTTGACGGTTTCTGGACTTTGTTCATTTATGCAACCACCCTAAGCTACGTTGCGTTATGACCGACACACCGACAGGGCGACACTGAAGTTAGCTGTCTTCTAGGAGGGAGGTACAACGCCAACAGACTCCAGACGCGTTGAATTGTGAATCCGCCAGAGGGCGTTCTCCGGAAACATCCGCCTTGGCGTCAACGACAGAATCACATGACGACTGTTTTCTACTGACGCATATTTATCGTGTCGGCCAGTGTTGTTTTTGTTCTTTTCTGGCGTCAGCAAAGATGGCACACGGAGACGAAGGCTCCGTGTGTGTGGCGACAGGTCAGATTGTCGGTGGGTACAAGTATGGTGTGCTGAGTTGTTTAAATGCCCACAAAAGTTAGTGCCGCTGCACTTCTTCTTCCACAAGTTCCAGTAATCCAATGGCAATACCGACACCGAGTACCGTCATTATTGACGACTTCAAACAAACAGGGGTTACTCTTAGACTTAGTCTTAGTTAGACATTGCTTGTGGAAGTGTCGGCAAGGCACTGCTTCAAAGCATCTAGAATAGAGTCGAGAGGGAGATTGAACTGATTCAATGATTGGGTGGTTAGGTTATTCCAGGGTATTATTATGGCTATAAATTAATTAATAGGAATGGATGCCCTCTGCACCCCTCAGCTAGAGTTCTGTGGCGCAGTGGGTACGGGCTGGCTTTGTGTATAAGCTGGCAGGGATGTTGACGAGGTCGTTTTGAATTTTATACATATTGTTGAGCCTCGCCATACATCTGCACTGTTCTAGGCCTAGGGACTGCCATTGCAATTGGTGGCGCATGGAGGTTGGGCTGCTGCGGCGCCGCCAGTCACCATAAACGTACCTGGCAACATGCCTCTGTACCATCTCCAGTTTGTCGATGTTTCGCTTGGTGGCAGGGTCCCAAACGGTGGAAGTATGCTCTATTATTGGTCTGACGTATGTTTGATAGCAGTATGATTTAACTGGTCACTGTGAGTAGGGAGGCTGAGAGAAAATGTATTTGTTGACATACAAACCTCTAGCATATATATCAATGGATAGCTGGTATAATGCAGTAAAATATACTTTTGGAATTTAAAAAAAACTCTTATAGAAGTGAAGTTATAATCATTTGAGTACTCAAAAATGAGTTGATTTTGTGGGACATTTCCTACAAGCTAGGAACAAACAGCACTGAAGGGGACATTTTTATAGATGGGCCTAATTAAAAACTATTTTTATTCATTACTCATAAAATACTTAACACAGTGCCATCAAATTTGGCAGAGTGTGTACTCATTCTAACCTGTATGCACATATGATCACAGTTAAATGATACCTAATTTTATAATTAATTAATGTTAATTACCATAATTAATTATCAAAACGGACGTGATCATGCATTTTTAGTCCTTTGGCCGAAGGTCCAAGGGACTATTGCCATCACTCTGCGTCCGCTGTCCGCCGTTAGCTGCCGTATCTCAGAAACCGTTCAGCAACTTTTTCTCTAATTTTGCATAGACATATCTTAGGGCACTGCCACTACGCACGAGAAATCTGTATTTGATTGGATCATTTTAAGGCCTCCCTAGGGCCTCCAAGGACCCCAAAACTGGTGAAAATGTAACATTTTGCCTATTTTTTCAAAAACTGTTCAGCAACTTTTTTTATAATTTTGCATAGATGTATCTTAGGGTGCTGCCACTATATACAAGAAATCTGTATTTGATTGAATCATTCTAAGGGCACCTAAGGGGCCCCCAAAGTGCAAAAGTTTTACATTATCTAGTGATGTGGTTTTGAGAAGGGCCCTTGAGACCACCCCCAACAGTAGATGTTGTGTATTGTGCCACAAAGTCAACAGCTGTGACTAATCTCTACATCCTAGTCCATTGAGACCTTGACTAATCTTTCATTGGTCACAGCACCCAGGCAGAGTAGACACATTTGATCCCTGTTAGACTGAACAGTTGCCTAACACTTTTAAACTGTATCTTCAAAACTATTAATTTTCTATAATTGCAAGTTGTGTTTATTTTGATGTTCATTTAATTATTATAAAATGGTGTGACTGTGGTGTCTTGTCTCCTGTTAGACTGAACAGTTGCCTAACACTTTTAAACTGTATCTTAAAAACTATTGATTTTCTATAATTGCAAGTTGTGTTTATTTTGATGTTCATTTAATTGTTATAAAATGGTGTGACTGAGGTGTCTATTAAAGATGTATTGTCTGTAGAAACCTGTAGGTGATAAACATAGAAAATTAATATTCTGGACAACTATAGAGTGAAATATCCTACACTTTATTGATATCAAATGCATTCTACTGTTCTGTTTACGCTTGCCATGCCTTGTGTAGACATGATACTGTGTAAATCAATTGTATCAATATAGACTAATAATTACAGATTACAATATAGTTGACACCTGAAACAACCAAATGTCAACCATTAGAAGAGTTGACATAGTTCCGCTATACACAAGCAAGAAATCTGTATTTGATTGAATCATTCTAGTGTCATCAGCATATAGTAGAACATACATTTTCTACATCATCATCACTAAGGTTGTTGTAAATTTCACCAGCTGCCATGTCAAGTCCATTATAATTGTGACTAACAGTGTTCAACATTATTCAGGTAAATAGCAAATAACAAAGGACACAAGTTTTCTCCTTGCCATACCTCTACATCACATGAGAAGAAGGCTGACACAGCCTGGCCCTGATTTATACATGATTTAGCATTTTTGTATATGTTGTATACAACTTTCAAAACATTACCATTAATACCGTATGAAATTATCTTAGACCACAGTGAGGACCGGTCTACTAAATCAAATGCTTCCTTATAATCGATGAAGGCACAATAAAGGCTTTTGCATTGAGACAAATACAATTCAACCAATACCCCTATCTGAACACTGCCTGTTCTTCACCTATTACATTCGCTTTGTTTAGGTATGTGGTTAGTCTGGTGTTCTGAACAATCACTAAGGATTAATGAACACTTGTGCAGAATGTCACCCACTTGGCAGGTTTAATTGATCTATTCAGCAATGAGGACACTGCTTAGGCCTCACTCAGGACACTGTCACTCACAGTGTTATGTATTGTCTTAGTTGGTGCATTGAGCTAATCTACTTGGTGGCTCTGGTTGTGTATTACACCCAGCTGTGGAGCTAACATTCTCTGCCTGCTATTGTTTGATGGAAACTGTGACTAATCTGTAATTGGTCACTGGCAGTAGCTTGTGTCAACATATAGAATTAAGCCACTAGACCCCTGTAGGTTTTAAACTGTGTCAAACAGTGAGTCTACCTTTCGCTCTCAAATAATCTGTCCTCTTAGTTTTACACATAAAGGTATAATCTGGCATAACTTGATAAGAGATGGAGCGCAGAGTTCTAGTGATTAAAGTGTCAGACCCTTATACGAGAGATGGAGCGCAGAGGACTAGTGATTAAAGCGTCAGACCCTTATACGAGAGATGTAGCGCAGAGGTGTAGTGATTAAAGCATCGGACCCTTATATGAGAGATGGAGTGCAGCGGTCTAGTGATTAAAGCGTCAGACTCTTATACGAGAGATGGAGTGCAGAGGACTAGTGATTAAAGCGTCAGACCCTTATACGAGAGATGGAGTGCAGTGGTCTAGTGATTAAAGCGTCAGACCCTTATATGAGAGATGTAGTGCAGAGGACTAGTGATTAAAGCGTCAGACCCTTATATGAGAGATGTAGCGCAGAGGACTAGTGATTAAAGCGTCAGACCCTTATATGAGAGATGTAGCGCAGAGGACTAGTGATTAAAGCGTCAGACCCTTATACAAGAGATGTAGCGCAGAGGACTAGTGATTAAAGCGTCAGACCCTTATACAAGAGATGTAGCGCAGAGGACTAGTGATTAAAGCGTCAGACCCTTATACGAGAGATGTAGTGCAGAGGACTAGTGATTAAAGCGTCAGACCCTTATATGAGAGATGTAGCACAGAGGACTAGTGATTAAAGCGTCAGACCCTTATACGAGAGATGTAGCGCAGAGGACTAGTGATTAAAGCATCGGACCCTTATATGAGAGATGGAGCGCAGAGTTCTAGTGATTAAAGTGTCAGACCCTTATACGAGAGATGGAGCGCAGAGGACTAGTGATTAAAGCGTCAGACCCTTATACGAGAGATGGAGCGCAGAGTTCTAGTGATTAAAGTGTCAGACCCTTATATGAGAGATGGAGCGCAGAGGACTAGTGATTAAAGCGTCAGACCCTTATATGAGAGATGTAGCGCAGAGGACTAGTGATCAAAGCGTCAGACCCTTATATGAGAGATGGAGCGCAGAGGACTAGTGATTAAAGCGTCAGACCCTTATACGAGAGATGTAGCGCAGAGGAGTAGTGATTAAAGCGTCAGACCCTTATACGAGAGATGTAGCGCAGAGGTGTAGTGATTAAAGCATCGGACCCTTATATGAGAGATGGAGTGCAGCGGTCTAGTGATTAAGGCCTGGTACGGGTGCTAATTTACGCTTTTTTTTTTAAATATGTCAATTTAATTTTCCAGCGCCATATAGAAGATTTGTATATTTACTATAAATAAACTTCACTTTTAGACCAACAACATACCTCTAAATGACTTTTATTCATGTATAAAGTCCACCCCTATCACAATGATATATCCATTTTTATTGGGAAGACGCGAAATGCGCTGAAAGTTGTCGATGTTTACGCCATGACAATGCGGTCCTTCCTTCGACTTACGCCATCTTGTTTGATATTTTTGGAACCGCCAAAACGTCGTCTGTCAATCACCATAGTCGGTAATCCCGCCCTTGTGAAAGCATTCGGCCAACATCGTTATTTATGCAAGCTATAGTTTGCCGAGAATGACCTTATTTGGCATTTGGTAACCGTTGTGTTGTCATCCGCTAAGTTCCGTGACACGCCTCGTGTCTACGAACACTCTGATTGGTTTACGAAGTTGCGCGAGTGCAAAACTCTCCCAGCATGTCACTTGTTGCTACTTCCCATTGTTTATAAAATATGGCGGTTTTCTCGAGCGATGTGAGTTTTGTCTCAGACGGTGTCAATAAGAGATAGTTTAGAGTTAGTTAGCATAGAGAAAAGTTGCGGAAAGGGAAGGTGTGGCTGAATGTCATTTGTGAAGAAAAGGCTGCAGTTATTGGCGGCTTCTGCGCGGGAAAAACTCGCTGGCGAAGACACGGCAATGCCAGTCGGAGCTCTCGCTTCGACTTCGCTGCCCATTGTCGTGGCTGAGTGTGGGACTTGTGCTAATGGTACTGTCGGCACCAGTGACGGTACGATAGTTAAAGACACTGCAGCTTTGCCAAGTAGTGCATCCTGTAGCCGGACAAAGCTAGCACTGATGCGTGATGACAGCAGACCTATTAACTGGCCTTGGGCTTGACATGTTAATTGTGTTGTGTGTCTAAGACTAAGTTAATGCTTTGTTAACTTATATTTTCAGATCTGTGCAATTTATATATGGGCGTCTGTTCTTTTCAATAAAACATGTAACTTGCTGTTGCCCCAGATTTGTTTTATTATTATCATGTGGATATATTTCATCATAAATGTTGCTTGTTATGCATAATTTATGTTGTGAGAAAACAAACACCTTGAATTGGATTGTTTTGGCTGTTTACAGCCATTACTATTCACCTCATGACAATTCAGTGTCAGATGGACGTTTACAGAAAATCAGATAATGATGCAAATGACCTTTATATTTAAAAAAAATGCTAAATTGTGTAAATTCTGGGGGTGTATTTCATCTCAAATATTATTTATTGTGCATAATTAATGTCTGGGAGATAAACGAACACAATTTATTGAATGTTTTACTTGTTTACAATAATATTATTCATATTATCACTGTGTAAACTTTGACGGCCGTTTACAGAAAATCACGTTTTTATCCATATAAACTTGCAACACTCTGGAAGTAAAAATGATATGATAATCTAGTTTGCATTATTGTGTTCTCCTGGATATTATGCACAATCTGTATAAAAAACATTTTGGATTTATGTTTTATCTTTGTAGTTATCTAAAAAAACAATTCTAAAAATGTTGCATTTTCAATAAATCGGTTTTGAAAATTCAAAATAAAATATAAATATCCCAAAAAATTGAAATGTTTTTAATGCAGATTGTGGAGAATATCCAGGAGAATACAACAGGCTAAGTCAGATTACCATATCATTTTTACTTTCAAAGTGTTGCAATTTTCTAGATGTGCTATGAATACCACCATTTGGTGGCCATTTTGTTTATTACCATGGAAACAGGGGGTCTGGCAGGAAAAAATGTCATACATTTTTTACTCAGTAATAGCTTTTCTACAGCTTGGATGCCAAAAAATTATATTAATTATGCATTTTAAAAAGTGTCCTATCTAGCTGCCATACCTCCCCTTAAAGCGTCAGACTCTTATACGAGAGATGGAGTGCAGAGGACTAGTGATTAAAGCGTCAGACCCTTATACGAGAGATGGAGTGCACTTATTTTCACAACACATTTGTACTTCCAGTGTATCATTGCAACATAACATACATATTACATACTGTAAGCCACATGTGGCATGTTGTGTATGTAATATTCCCATGCAATCCATTTGCATATATAATGTAAAACTTCAACAGCCATTTTCTTCATTTTTACTTTTTGACCCCTACCATGTTCAATGCTCCATAACTTTGCCAATTTTTGTAGCAGTCATAATTTTTGAAACCGTGTAAAGCACCCTACCCAACCTTTACAAGAATGTAAGAAAACAATGTTACAATTTTTCTGACTTATCACTCATTTGGTCAGCCAGGGTCACATATCGACGTATTAGTCCAAAGGACTTCAGGGCCTCTTGGCCCATTTTTTATGATGGTATTGGTTATTAGCTAAATATATGTTCATTGTATTTTCAACTTATTTTTATAATTAATAAGGATTATTTTTGTATTTATTTGTTTAGGGCTACTTCAGATTGGACGGAGGCAGAGCGGGAGGCACATATATTATTAATAAAATGTGTGATGGGGTCCAGTGTATTCATGTACTAATATATATATAATATATGGACTCTTAATTTCTTGTCCACTTGCCATATGGAGTAAATTCTCTGGGTGGCAGTCTTGTTAAATCTTGGTTATATAATTACATATGTGTGTGTGTGTGTGTGTGTGTGTGTGAAAACGGGAATAATTCGCGGAATCAGCATTTTGAAACGGAATTAGTCTTTTCAAACGGAAATTCTGTGATCGCAAAAACGGACGAAATCGCAGTATTTGCATTTTCAAAAGGATCTTCCGTGATCGCGAAAAAGAGCAAAAGCACTGCGTCTTTCACTGATAAAGCCTTAACTGGAGATATTTTAAAACAAATGTTTAACATGCAAGAATGTTAATTTATTTTTTGTGGATTCATGACGCAGGATTTTAATAACGCTCAAGGCAAATTGTTGCAAAGTGTCAAGGCGCCTGTGCTACCTCGTGTCTAACGACATAAACAAGGACACGCGCAGAAGGCGCTAACATAAACCGTTTCGCGATCGTTGTCTGGCTGTCCTCTAAGCGCATGGAACACATGTTGCTAATTAAATGTAGTTGTCACATCATTAGAACACGCATAATGTACATATTCCGGTTTCGGACACAAAACGCGAAGGATAGATAGTCCGCGTTTCGTAGTTCTAACAAATACATCGTTTGAAACGGAATTTGCCTTTTTGAAATGGAAAATCAGTGTCACTATATATATATATGGACTCTTGATTACTTGTCTATTTGCCATCTGGAGTAAATTCTCTGGGTGATAATTACATACACACACATATGTATATATATACAGGTGTGTATATATATATATGTGTAACCTTCTTTTAAAAGGGGTATAATATATATATATATAAATGATATAATGTCTGTGTGTAATGTATAGATATAACTATTGAGGGTTGTGATATGTTGAAAGTGCAACAAAATAGGCACTGATAGGTTTCACTGTAACGTCTAGAGGAACTTATGTATTCATGCAGCATACCTCTATTAATCATCAATCACTTTTAAGATTTCCCTCATAGTCATAGTAGTCCTCTAGAAGTAGATACTGGAACACGGTTTGAAGATTCTGACAATCGTCATCATTGCTGTATGAGCCAGCATTACTATTCTCAACCGTATCATACACAATTTCATAGACTGTCTCTGCTGTTAGATATTTTCCAGAACCTTTTCTTACCAGGTTTGTTACCATTCCAGTGTAAGTCACCATTGTTTGTTGTTCATCTTCATCCTGGAATGTATGTTCCACACGCTTTCCAACTAAGAACTTGGGATATATTCTGGGATTTTTGTGTCTTTTCTAGCTTTTGGCTTTTCGCTTCTCATCTATTGTTTCTTTTGATTCGTTCTCATTAAATAAAAAAATGTTGATTGAGATGCATTGTCAACATGAATCAATCCTTTAGTTTCTCTTTTCTGTATATTCTTTGCACCAGACCTGGGGCCAAGTACATTTTCATGAGTACGAGTACTTTGATGATGGATGAGTACGAGTACATTGCTAAAAGCTGAGTACAAGTATGAGTACATTATCACGAGTACAAGTACAAGTACATTTTTTTAAATACAAATAATAACATATTTTAAAATTATTAATTAATCTAGTTTATATAACTCAGCACAAGTGAATATGCAATGGCAGTTGATCAATTTTTTACGAGGAAAACTAAAAAAAACTATTTCATCAACAATGAAATTCACTTCATTGGCATTCATTTCATTGGCATCCTATGATCTTATCATCTATTTGCCATTGCATAAGTTTGCAATTATATTTTCTGATTGTAGACTACTGGTTGTTGAGAGGTTTAGCACATGTCCACATAACAGGCTCAGCATCCCCTTTGGACTTTTTAGCTAGGCTGCTGGCATGGGATTATACTAGTGTAGGAGGCAGTCTGACTTGAGCCACCTTACTTCTACAGAGGAAGACTGGCAGTTCTTGTTCTTAGCAGTTAGCACTGTCAGCCACTATCAAGTGGCATGTTCTCCAAACTACATCAAAGGCATTTCCTGTCTAACTGGTGGGTGAACTGCTAATTGGCTCTTTATGGACATCCTGGTGGCTTTATTAAACAAATAGGTTTATGGCCTGAACTGATAGCCTACAATTATTGTTTGCTTAACAGGGTGTTTCTGACTGGGAAAAGATGCTGCCTGTTGCCATGTTTGGGTATCATAGTCATGGTTATCAGAGAATGAGGTTGTTTTATGTGTAGGGATGGTAATGTGGTATTATCATCTGTTTCACAATGACTTTGTTCTGAAAACCAAGCTTAATATTGGCAAACATGTTTTTTCTGTAGCTGCAACCACAATCTGGAATCAACTCCCTATCGCTTTAAAATCATCTGAGACTATAAATACCTTCCATAACAAACTAGACTTATTTATTTGAAATTGCATTCCCCCTAACCTACGGCAGTTACTTGCTCTAATGACGACTCTTGCTTGTCCCTGTTAACTATTTTCGCCCAATGATTTTTGTATGTTGCGCCTCTGAGCTCAGATTCCTGGGGATTTAGGTGCTATAGAAGTTAGTCATTATTATTATTATTCTATCAGAAATAACAAAAATATTTAAAAAATAGTTGAACATTTAAATATTTCAGGAAAGATTAATTTTATAACCAAATATATTTACTTTCCCCTGTACATATTGAGAAAGTACTCGGATGTACTTGTAATATACTCGTAAAATCTGAGTACAACGAGTACGAGTCCATGACCCACAAGTTTTATGAGTACAAGTACGAGTACTTTAAAAATGTACTCGAGTACCGAGTACTTCAGCCCCAGGTCTGCTTTGCACATGTTGCTTGAAGCCGGACCCTCAGTTGTGCCTTCAGATTCAATAATTTGTCTTTTCTAATTTCATCTGTGACTGTTTCCCTTTCCTCTGTGACCTCGTGCGTAATGGCCTCCTCCTCCTCCATGGAACAGCAGCCACTGCAATAATGGTATTTAAGTTCTGGCGCAATTCGTTGTTAGTCAAGACTTTTCCTTTAATCTGCTGCTGGAAAAGGGTACAGTCTGGCACTGGTGTGTGTAGCACTTTCTTATGGTACTTCAGTTGCCATGTTAAAGCTGATCTAACATTTACATCAGCAGATGTGATATGTGTGTCACATTGTTCAGATGTCTTCCGTTCACCGCCACGTCGTAAGACTGCATCGATTATCTCACATCTTTCCTTCATCCGTTTAAACTCAGTGTTTTCTTGTTCGAGTTTCTTCCTTTTTAGCTTCTCTGCTATCCGCTCTCTAAGTAATTTTTGTCTTGCTTTGTAAGATACAATTATTGATGGTGCCATTTGCCATTACCCTTGCTTGATCAAGTGCCTCAGATTTTTCAGCTTTTGTCATGGTGTCAAGCATCTGTCTTATGCATGTTGAACATGATGGCATTCAAGATTGAGGGTAGTTGCCGCAGGTCTTTCTCTCATAAAACGATCAAATATTCCAAAAACAGATTTATTGAAATGATTTGCCTTTGGAACATGCCTCGCTTCCTCTGTCAGTTCCACAGATGGGTTGCTGAACTGTCCTCCTGGCAGCTGAACTGTCCTCCTGGCAGCTGAACTGCCCTCCTGGTTGCTGAACTGTCCTCCTGGCAGCTAAACTGTCCTCCTGGTTGCTGAACTGTCCTCCTGGCAGCTGGTCACATAACTGATGCTCCAGCACAATCACAAAATGGTGCATCATTATTTCCTGTGCCTCAGTTGTTAGTGTATCTAGCATCTCATTGCCACTGTCTTTGAATAATTCCACATACATTTCGTCCTGGTAGGCTACAATATCTGGAAATAATGTCTTCTTCATACAGGAGAGGAGTGACATCATCTGCCCACAGTATTTCTCTTTCATTGCGTCTATCTGATGGTTGAGTTGCACGTACTCTTCGTTACAATTGACTAGTCGCCAAAATGGTCCGGTGACCAACTTGTCTACTATGCCTAACGTCCTGCAGTCCACAATGTGTACGAGCTCACTGTGGTCCAGATGTACCGCTTGCAGCAGCCGGTTTGGTCATCCATAATGTTCAAAGAAACGGTGGAAATTGTCTCGGTGATAATAAACTGCAGCTCCATTAAAAAAAAAGAACATTAAATCTGTTTCCACGGAATGCGGTGTGTTAATATTTATTGTCGAGGAATGCTGCAAACTGATATATTACCCCAGCTTCCTCACTGCCTTAGGTCTCAAATGCTTTACAAACAGTCCACACAGTTCTCACCGTTCTATTCTCCTTATCTCTAACAATTCTTGTAGATTGTTTGCGAATCTCTTGTGTCATCATCAATGCTAACCCTTCAAATTCTTGCAGTCCTGCATTGGCTTCTTCAGCCATGCCAACTAAGAAGTGGAGATGGCACTTGAAACTGTTGAGGTGTGTCAGTTTAGTTTGTGCATTTGGTGCTAATTTCTCCCTTCAATTCACCAAGATGTCATCAACACATGCATTGGTCGCTGTCAGTCATTGTATTGATGAAGCTGAAGACTGATTGTCCTAGCGTTCTGTCAGTTTCAGGTCCCATCTGTAGTGTGTCAGCTAAATCTTGAAAAGCATCTTTAATAAACGATGCATATCTTTCTGCTTCACCAGAGTCCATGTCAAAAAGAAAGTACATATGAACGTTTGTTTGTAGTTATTTGCATCGATCCATATTTATGCCCCATTTTGCTTGTTTCGTAGTACTAGTAATGCAGAGTTGTGTTGTGTTGCTGAAGCATATCTTTAGTGGCCTGAAGTTCAGCTAAGAATGTGGCTTCCACAAACATCCTGCTGGGAAGGGAGTCATTGGGAAGGGAGTCACTGAGAAGTCTTCCAACTTCTCTATTCCACCCAGTTTGTTTACCACTACTCTTCTGGCATCCGCAGTGTTCCGGCGCCAAGTGCCCATGTTCAGCAGTTCCATGTATACTTCACGAACATTGTTTGTGTACTTTCCATCCTGGAATATTAAAATTTCACGATCTTCAAGAAACTTAACTATATCCTGTAGATCTCTGTTTTCAGTGGTCAATGATTTAATTTTCTGGTAACTTATTCAGTTCACTTTCAATATTGTTCATTTTAGCTTGTACATCTCCATCAGTCTTGCATTTGTAATATGACAGGCGGCATTGACATTTTCTTTTGCACTCCAAGACTTTGTTTATAATTTTTTCCAAATTGCTGCATCGTTCTGAAGCAGAGTCCAACTCTTTTTCCAAGTCATCAGCTGCTGCTGTTTCATGACGCTGGTTCCCTGCGCTTGAATGATCTGATCTCTCTGACTCAGCTTTTTGTTAACATTTCAAACACACATTGCGATCGATTCATTGATTGAAAGTATGAACTAATCAATCGTCGATAAAAATTGGCGTGGATTACATGCATGAGAGGACGTAGGTTTGAAAGGCAATGAGACATGTCCACACTTTGTAGTGTCCTCATTCTCACTGGCTGTTGTGTGCTTTAACGCCGGTGTCTCTCTACTGCTGCAGACATGGTGCATGCTTTGATTGATGCTGCCTACGACAAAGAGCCACATGTACAAGAGATCATCTGTAACTCCCTATGTGAGGTCGGCAAGAAACGACCAAACCTTGTCCTGTCTTCCTGCCATGGCTACCTCCTCAAACACTCCAAGGTACGTACACGCAGGGCTGATGATCAACTAACGCAGGACTTCCACAGACCCTCACGAACTAGAATTTCTCTCCAGTATGTACTCTAGTTAACAACATGTCCTGAAGCAAGCAGATGGGTTATGGAAAGACTAATTTCATATAGACAAGTGACACGTTTCAGCTGGGACAAGGTCACCGCACTGTCACACTCACCTGCATGGAGAGGGTAGTGAAAGAGTCGTCAGAAAGTCTTGACAAGAGACAAGTGGTTGATATCATCAAACAGGCATCCAGTGAATTGACAGCTTCAAAGGCAAGTCACACTGCGACCATAAGATCATTTTGAATTAATACATCCTGGTTAAGTGATTCATTTAATAAGGCAAGGTTTCTGGATGCTTATTCATGTGGTTAATCAGTCCAACAACTTTGTCATAAAGTGGAATTTATTATAGTTAGTTGCTTCAGGTATGTTATGTTGTTAGTTGTAGTCGATTCTTGCTGTCTCTCTACTTGCTGCAATTCAACAAATTAAACAAACGGGTAAGAATATGTTTTAAAGGCAAATACATATAGGTTGGTTTTCCTGCCCTTGCCGTCTTAATTGACATCAGCTGTCAGTAGAAGCTAGGTGTGATCTTTGCACTAACACCAACATGATACTGACTGTCATCGTAATAGTTGTTATCAAAATACACCTTAAGTTGCAACTGTAATATAGGCCAAAACATCTACTTGTGATAATATACTCTTACACAGTTATCAGAATTATAATAAAACATTTTTTAATTAACGTGTTGTGAAACAAGATGTTTCCGTTTGTAGTTTTTTATATTATTGTATATTTTGTGTGTGTAGTTTACCTTCTTTTTTTCCATTTTCATTTGGAAATAAGGAATGTATGAAGTAATTGTGAGCAAAGAGTATATGTAAACTTTGAGTGTTATGATGTTGTAAGTTGAGAACTAGTTTGTCTTGCAGGATGTTGTGCCTCTGTGGCAGTCAGCTGCTAGCGGCCTCCTGGTGGCCATCGGGTGTCGGCACTGTCACGAGGTGATGGCCGAACTACTGCAAAAGTTCCAGCCTGGCGTCTTGCCACATTACATGGTGGTGCAGACACTCGCAAACCTGGCCATAGCAAATGGTAGGTCATCATCCGATATGCAGCAGCCATGATAGGTCATGTGAACCTAGCTTGCAACAGCCATGGTAAGTCATGTGATCCCAGCTTGCTGCAGCCATGGTAGGTCATGTGATCCCAGCTTGCAGTAGCCATGGTAGGTCATGTGATCCCAGCTTGCAACAGCCATGGTAGGTCATGTGATCCCAGCTAGCAGCAGCCATGATAGGTTAAGAGATCCTAGCTTGAAGCAGTCATGGTAGGTCATGTGATCCCAGCTTGCAGCAGCCATGGTAGGTCATGTGATCCCAGCTTGAAGCAGCCATGGTAGGTCATGTTATATTTAATACTTTATAACATTTTTAGTAATAAAGATTAAAGCATGATTTATAAAATTTTGGTGTACTTTGCTGAGATCGAGAATTTGGGCATTTTAATTAGACTACTTCCCCAACTTTGGTGTGACACTAGGCTGCCACTACAAGTGTGTTGTGGATAACATCACATCACTGTATTGTGATTCTCTCATTTGGTTTCATTGTATGACATGATGCTGTTGGTTTCAGTGTACGACATGGTGCTGTTTGGTTTCAGTGTACGACATGGTGCCGTTTGGTTTCAGTGTACGACATTGTGCCGTTTGGTTTCAGTGTATGGCATGGTGCCATTTGGTTTCAATGTACAACATGGTGCTGTTTGATTTCAGTGTATAACATGGTGCCATTTGGTTTCAATGTACAACATGGTGCTGTTTGGTTTCGGTATATGGCATAGTGCCATTTGGTTTCAATGTACAACATGGTGCTGTTTGGTTTCAATGTATGACATGGTACTGTTTGGTTTCAGTGTAGAAGATGGAGCTGTTTGGTTTCAGTGTATGACATGGTACTGTTTGGTTTCAGTGTAGAAGATGGAGTTGTTTGGTTTCAGTGTATGGCATGGTGCCATTTGGTTTCAATGTACAACATGGTGCTGTTTGGTTTCAGTGTATAACATGGTGCTGTTTGGTTTCAGTGTATGACATGGTGCTGTTTGGTTTCAGTGTATAACATGGTGCTGTTTGGTTTCAGTGTATGACACGGTGCTGTTTGGTTTCAGTGTATGACATGGTGCCGTTCCTCAAGGTTGTCCTGGGAACCACGTTGTCTGTGATGGGAATGGCGAAGCAAGACAACATGAAGTGGATCTTCTCCTCAGGTACTTGTTTCTACTTGCATCAGGTACTTGTTTCTACTCACACCAGGTACTTGTTTCTACTCACATCAGGTACTTTTTACTCACATCAGATCCTTCTTTCTACTCATATCAGGTACTTCTTTCTACTCACATTAGGTTCTTGTTTCTACTTGCATCAGGTTCTTGTTTCTATTTGCATCAGGTACTTTCTACTCACATCAGGTACTTTCTACTCACATCAGGTACTTCTTTTTACTCATATGAGGTACTTCTTTCTACTCACATCAGGTATTTCTTTGTACATGCATCAGGTACTTGTTTCTACTTGTATCAGGTACTTGTTTCTACTCACATCAGTTACTTCTTTCTACTTGCATCAGGTACTTGTTTTTACTTGCATCAGGTACTTGTTTCTTCTTGCATCAGGTACTTGTTTCTACTCACATCAGGTACTTTTTACTCACATCAGATCCTTCTTTCTACTCATATGAGGTACTTCTTTCTACTCACATCAGGTTCTTGTTTCTACTTGCATCAGGTTCTTGTTTCTATTTGCATCAGGTACTTGTTTCTACTCACATCAGTTACTTCTTTCTATTTGCATCACTACTTATTTCTACTTGCATCAATTACTTGTTTCTACTTGCATCAGGTACTTGTTTCTACTCACATCAGGAATCTAATGATACTACGTCATACACAGTGTTACTGTAGCAGTAAACACCATTGAAGCAAAATTCTGAACTTGGGTAAATTCCAGAAGTAAACACTTATGAAATTCTTTTATTTGAAGCTATTGCCAAGTTCAGCGAAGCAATAATGGACTACGCAGCAAACCTTGAAACAGCTCCAGACCCATCCGTGCGCAAAGAGGTTTATTCTCAAGAAATGGACGCAGCGTACGATATTCTCTTCACACTTTGGCTGCAGTCAAAGGAGGTGAAGGTAAGCTGTGGCTACAAGGTGAAGGTAAGCTGTGGCTACAAGGTGAAGGTAAGCTGTGGCTACAAGGTGAAGGTAAGCTGTGGCTACAGCCCCAAGAAAATCAGCATGAAAAGCTAAGTTGATTTTCTCAAATAATTTGATGTTATAATTTTGATAGTTGTTGAACATATACAATTATTGCTGAAAGTTTAATTATTTAATGTCACACCGTTAATGATTTGTTCTTTTGGCAGTACGATGCTAACCATAAGTTGTTGATTTTATTATATGAATAACAGTAGTGTTATTATATGAAAATGAGTTATGTTGCAGTTGAAGCTGATCGTTGTGGAGGCTCTAGGTCGCATGTCTTACATCATGAGTCGGACTAAGTTGGACGAACAGTTTCCTCGTCTGCTTCCAGCCATCCTCGGCCTCTACCGCAAGAACCTAGAACCCTACAATATCACCCTGGTGAGATACGCTTTACCTTAGTGTCACTTCTCCTGCGGTGTTGTTTTCCCCTTTCATCATTTGTAACTGCTGCAGTGTTTAGTTCTTACTTTTTTGTAACTTCTGCAGTGTTGAGTTCTCCTTACATTTCCTTCCTTGTCTTGTAACACCTGAAGTATATATTGTATTGAATGTATTGCTATCAGTGTGAATGCACCCACTATGTATGTTCCGTCAGTGTCATTGTGTGTGCATGTTGTATGTACTGTTCACATTCCATCAGCAATCCTCCATGCATTTGCAAATTAAAATTAAAATCTCTACTTGTTGCATAGCTTAAATGTACGTCATCACACATTATTCACATGACTTAAGATGCAACAATAGCAGCATGCAGTGCACTCAGTTATTGACAAAGCAATGCTTGTGTCAACAGGGACTTTCTCTGCTACTTGACGCCATGGTGCAAAATGGCAGCTCAGTTGTTGGTGTGCAGCTAGACAACCTTCTGTCTGTCCTCTTTCCACTGGTAAGTCAAACAACACCTAGACAACTTACTGTCTGTCCTCTTTCCACTGGTAAGTCAAACAACACCTAGACAACCTACTGTCTGTCCTCTTTCCACTGGTAAGTCAAACAACACCTAGACAACCTACTGTCTGTCCTCTTTCCACTGGTAAGTCAAACAACACCTAGACAACCTACTGTCTGTTCTCTTTCCACTGGTAAGTCAAACAACACCTAGACAACCTATGTCTGTCCTCTTTCCACTGGTAAGTCAAACAACACCTAGACAACCTACTGACAGTGCCCTTTCCACTGGTACGTCAAACAACACCTAGACAACCTACTGACCGTACTCTTCCCGCTGGTAAGTCAAACAACACCTAGACAACCTACTGACAGTGCCCTTTCCACTGGTAAGTCAAACAACACCTAGACAACCTGCTGACAGTGCCCTTTCCACTGGTAAGTCAAACAACACCTAGACAACCTACTGACAGTGCCCTTTCCACTGGTAAGTCAAACAACACCTAGACAACCTGCTGACAGTGCTCTTTCCACTGGTAACTCAAACAACACCTAGACAACCTGCTGACAGTGCTCTTTCCACTGGTAAGTCAAACAACACCTAGACAACCTGCTGACAGTGCTCTTTCCACTGGTAAGTCAAACAACTAGACAACCTGCTGACAGTGCTCTTTCCACTGGTAAGTCAAACAACACCTAGACAACCTGCTGTCTGTGCACATTGTGTGCATGCAAGCAGTTATATACACACTGTATATAGGAACATTTATTGATAGGATTATTACTGATGAATACAGCAGACAAAAAAAGGGGTTTTGAAGGATACCATAATCAATACAAGTTTGACATGTTAAACAAGAATATGATGAATAACTATCATTTCCAGAGACAACAGAAGGTAGTGTTAGTTTTTCAACAAATTGATGTTTCTGTTTATTCACAATATATTTTATTGATGCTGTCTTGTTTATTTTTTGACTTGCCAGATTTGTCAGCCCGTGGACTACAGTGTGCCAATGACAGTGAAGAACCACAATGAAGTGCTGCGTTGTTTCGCCATCCTTGGTGAGCAAACATTCAACACTTCTAGTTGCTTGTTGTGAAGTTAGGGTAGGAAGAGTTTATTAAGAGCCTAGTACACAAGTCGACGGCAACGGCTAAACCTCGACGGCAAAGTGGAAAACTGCGAGCAGAGCCTAGTACACATAGCCGGGTAATCTTCAATGGTATATGCAAATTGGTCACATGAGCAGTTTGTCAGCATTATAAAAGATGGCATTGAATGAAAGAAGAAAACAGCATAGCACAGTTTATTTGTATTGTTTCAAACATGAACTGACGGGTGCTTCAACAAAAATCAAGTCAAGGCAGTTGTGTTTGTACACACTATATTTATACTGACATCAAAACTTTTGTTGCATTATGTCTATTAATTATCACTTATCAGTCATGTCCAGCTTGAATCCTATCACTACGACCTGCCAAACAGCCAACTTCTTCTTGGAGTTTTTATAAATGGGATGGGATGGAGTGTAATTATAGTGACACTCGCCGCAAATTCATTATCCTTTACCATTTTAACTTGCACCCATGTAACTATGTATTGCTCACTTATTTTTTTATGCCTTATAATAATATGTTCCTCCTGCAAAGAATTGAATGTTGAGCTTCTAATTAAATATAATATTCACTGGATTCCTGAAAATCAAATTACGTAAATTTAAACAAAACTATAAACAATTGAATCTGCAATTTTATGTTGTGTTTACAGCGCTATATTGGAACATGTGCAATTTTACAACACAAAAACATCAGCACTGATTGGTCAGAGTAAATCTTGGTTTGGCAGTTTTTCGAAAATCTCTTGTTTCGATACTCGACAGTTTGTCTTTAGGCAGTTTTGTTGTCGAGCGGTTTGTCGTTGTATGTATACTAGGCTCTGTGTAATTCCAATTAGACCGGTTTTTATTTTGCCGCTTGCCATTGAGGCTTGTTGTTGCCAATGACATATATAGAATGGATATGGTAGATACTAAACACATCTTTTGGATGTGTATTCTATTACTGAAATTGTTAGTTTTTGCTATATTATTAATGTGTCATGTGATTGTACTTTTGAGGCTCTAGAACTTAACTTTTTGAATTCAGTGACTACATCATTCAAAGTAATCTGTGTTTGTCTGCACAGCCTAAACATCTGGAGAAAGCATTCTGACAGATGATAGACTGTTGGTTGTGTTTGTTTGTACATTTGTTGCTCAACAGACAATGGCTGTGTGTTTCAGTGGTGCCTTTCTCTGACCGTCTGGTCAACTTCCTGCTGCAGAAGTTGGAGCCAAACAATGACAAGACAAAGATGGCCGTCCTGGCGATCCTCAGACACCTCATCAACTCAACAGGTCCCTTTGTCTGAGCTGTCTACTTACTTGTTTATTTGTGTCATCCACAGAAACCTCATCAACTCGGCAGGTCACTTTGTCTGACCTGTCAACTTGCTTGTTTACTTGAATCATCCTCAGACACCTCATCAACCCAGCAGGTCACTTTGTCTGACCTATTACTTACTTGTTTACTTGTGTCACCACAGACACCTCATCAACTCAGCAGGGCACTTTGAACTACTTATTTGTGCCATTCTCAGATATGTCACCAACTCAACAGGTCACTTTGTCTCACCTGCTAGTTACCCGTTTACTTGTGTCATCCACAGACACCTTATCAGCTCAGCAGGCCACTTTGTCTGACCTACTTACTGTCTACTTCCTTGTTAACTTGTGTCATCCTCAGACACCTCATCAACTCAGCAGTTCACTTCGTCTGACATGTCTACTTGTATATTTGTGTTATCCATAGATACCTCATCAACTCAGCAGGTCAATTTGACCTACTTGTTTACTTGTGTCATTCTCAGACATGTCACCAACTCAACAGGTCACTTTGTGTGACCTGCTACTTGTTTATTTGTGTCATCCACAAACACCTCATCAGCTCATCAGGCCACTTTGTCTGACCTACTTACTCCTTTACTTAAGTCATCCTCAGACATCTCATCAACTCAGCAGGTCACTTTGTCTGACCTACTTGTTTAATTGTGCCATCCTCAGGCACTTCATCAAATCAATAGGTCACTTTGTCTGACCTACTTACTTGTTTGACTTGTGTCATCCACAGACACTTCATCAACTCCGCAGGTCACTTTGTCTGACATGTCTACTTACTTGTATCATCCACAGAAAACTCATCAACTCAACAGGTCACAGGACTACTTCACACAAACCAAACTAATATATAGTTTGCCTTACTACAGAGGATCCTTCTCTCCTTCAATTGCTAGCGGTAGACTTGATTATTGCAATTTCCTGGGTGGTAGAGGGTGGGGTACGCATGCGCCGCAGACATGAAGCCTTGCTGGGGAGTCCGTGGATTTTTGGAGCTCCCCAGAGATTTTATAAAAAAAACTAAAAAATGGTGCGTTCTGAGGGATGTTTTAACCTATAATCTTGAATATAGAGGGGAAGGTAAACATGTTTATTACACTACTTGTAAATGTAGTAATCATGACAATAGTCAGTAATCATGATTGCTTCATCATGTTGAGGTGTGGTTTCCACTTGACCACTAGTACTCTGACTGAAGTTAAGACGACTAAATGATGTTGCTGCAAATCATAGATTTTGTGGATTATAAGTGACTTTGTGGTGTCATTTCGTGCTGCTCGCCAAATATATAAAATTGGCACACAAAATAGCTACGAGGCGGCATGTAGACATTTTTTTTGCATATTTGAGGTGAGGCGGCATAGAATAAAGGTGAGGCAGCATAGAATAAAGGTGAGGCAGCATAGCATAAAGGTGAGGCAGCATAGAATAAAGGTGAGGCAGCATAGAATAAAGGTTAGGCAGCATAGAATAAAGGTGAGGCAGCATAAAATAAAGGTGAGGCAGCATAGAATAAAGGTTAGGCAGCATAGAATAAAGGTGAGGCAGCATAAAATAAAGGTGAGGCAGCCCTCCATGCTCGTCATAATAATAATGAGACATACCAGGGGAAACACTGTAATGTAATGCAAAGCTTCAAAGTGTTCCAATTGTTTGGCAGGACTAGTTACACAATCTCCTCATTTTTCTCCCTCTAAGCCTCTTCTAAAGTCTCCGCACTGGCTTCCTCTCCAATGTTGTAATGTTTTCTAAACTTATACTGTTATCTGTCAGGCACTTTCGTCTAAGCAACTAGCATATTTAAGCTCACTGTTTCCAGTAAGAATAGAAGCTATATTAATTTAGTTGTCATCTCCAGAGTTGAAAGAAACATTGGCACTATGGCTTTCTCGGATGCCACACTTTGAAGTTCACTCCATGTCAGTGTTAAGTCAACATGAAACAGTTTAAATGTTCCTGTCCTGTGAATATTAATCTTAGCCCTGCTTACCTGCTGTAGCTCCCTAACACATTCATTCAGATGTAGACAACTTTAACATTGAATGTCAATTTTCAAGTTTGTTTATCCCTTTTGTGTGTCTGAGCTCCAGCATATGAAGATGCAGGATTATTATTCCCAACACAACAACTCGTCATGTCCTGTCTGTGACCTGTCTCTTGTCCTGTTGTAGGCTCTCATATAGAAGACAAACATGCCCTCATCATGTCCTGTCTGTGACCTGTCTCTTGTCCTGTTGTAGACTCATATAGAAGACAAACATGCCCTCATCATGTCCTGTCTGTGACCTGTCTCTTGTCCTGTTGTAGGCTCTCATATAGAAGACAAACATGCCCTCGTCATGTCCTGTCTGTGACCTGTCTCTTGTCCTGTTGTAGGCTCTCATATAGAAGACAAACATGCCCTCGTCATGTCCTGTCTGTGACCTGTCTCTTGTCCTGTTGTAGGCTCTCATATAGAAGACAAACATGCCCTCGTCATGTCCTGTCTGTGACCTGTCTCTTGTCCTGTTGTAGGCTCTCATATAGAAGACAAACAGGCCCTCGTCATGTCCTGTCTGTGACCTGTCTCTTGTCCTGTTGTAGGCTCTCATATAGAAGACAAACATGCCCTCGTCATGTCCTGTCTGTGACTTGTCTCTTGTCCTGTTGTAGGCTCTCATATAGAAGACAAACATGCCCTCGTCATGTCCTGTCTGTGACCTGTCTCTTGTCCTGTTGTAGGCTCTCATATAGAAGACAAACATGCCCTCGTCATGTCCTCTCTGTGACCTGTCTCTTGTCCTGTTGTAGGCTCTCATATAGAAGACAAACATGCCCTCGTCATGTCCTGTCTGTGACCTGTCTCTTGTCCTGTTGTAGGCGCTCATATAGAAGACAAACATGCCCTCGTCATGTCCTGTCTGTGACCTGTCTCTTGTCCTGTTGTAGGCTCTCATATAGAAGACAAACATGCCCTCATCATATCCTGTCTGTGACCTGTCCCTTGTCCTGTTGTAGGCTCTCATATAGAAGACAAACATGCCCTCGTCATGTCCTGTCTGTGTGACCTGTCTCTTGTCCTGTTGTAGGCTCTCATATAGAAGACAAACATGCCCTCGTCATGTCCTGTCTGTGTGACCTGTCTCTTGTCCTGTTGTAGGCTCTCATATAGAAGACAAACATGCCCTCGTAATGTCCTGTCTGTGACCTGTCACTTGTCCTGTTGTAGGCTCTCATATAGAAGACAAACATGCCCTCGTCATGTCCTGTCTGTGATCTGTCTCTTGTCCTGTTGTAGGCTCTCATATAGAAAACAAACATGCCCTCGTCATGTCCTGTCTGTGACCTGTCTCTTGTCATGTTGTAGGCTCTCATATAGAAGATAAACATGCCCTCAACATGTCCTGTCTGTGACCTGTCTCTTGTCCTGTTGTAGGCCCTCATATAGAGGACAAACAGGCCCACATCATGTCCTGTCTGTGACCTGTCTCCTGTCCTGTTGTAGGCCCACATATAGAGGACAAACAGGCCCTCATCATGTCCTGTCTGTGACCTGTCTCCTGTCCTGTTGTAGGCCCTCATATAGAGGACAAACAGGCCCTCATCATGTCTGGCCTGAAAGCTTTGCTTCCTGAAACCAGTAACAAGGTCGGTTGGCTCTCTCTCATTTCACTTGTTTGTATCTATTTTTAAAATAAAATTGTCTTTGAATCCCTTTCAGACATTTCCCAGTTGTACACTTTTTAAATTTCGATTTATAGTAGATTTCATGATAGGTGTGTTTAAAAACTGTCAGGTGACATCTGAAGTGTGGAGCCTATCAGTTAATATAATAAATGATTGTTCTATTACTGATGTTGCAGTATATTCTTTACACAATGATGAACAGTTAATACTGCGTGACTATGTATTAGACTTCTTCCTTACTCACAGGTGAAGAAGGTTCTTGCACAAACAGTGATTGCGATGGCTCATCACAGCTACCTGGAAATGGAGGGCGGGCATCTCTTCATCGAGTTCATAGTGCGCCAGTGTGCCCTTCCATCTGACCCACAGGTGGGGCATCTAAGGCACTAATTACCAACACAGAGTTCATAGTGCATCAGTGCGCCCTTCCATCAGACCCACAGGTGGGGTTTCTAAGGCACTAATTACCAACACAGAGTTCATAGTGCATCAGTGTGCCCTGCCATCTGACCCACAGGTGGGGCGTCTAAGGCACTAATTGCCAACAGAGTTCATAGTGCATCAGTGTGCCCTTCCATCTGACCCACAGGTGGGGGGTGTAAGGCACTAATTACCAACACAGAGTTCATAGTGCAACAGTGTGCCCTTCCATCTGACCCACAGGTGGGGCGTCTAAAGCACTAATTACCAACACAGAGTTCATAGTGCATCAGTGTGCCCTGCCATCTGACCCACAGGTGGGGCGTCTAAGGCACTAATTACCAACAGAGTTCATAGTGCATCAGTGTGCTCTTCCATCTGACCCACAGGTGGGGGGTGTAAAGCACTCATTACCAACACAGAGTTCATAGTGCATCAGTGTGCCCTTCCATCTGACCCACAAGCACTCATTACCAACACAGAGTTCGTAGTGCATACGTTTGCCCTTCCATCTGACCCACAGGTTGGGGGTGTAAAGCACTCGTTACCAACACAAGAGTTCATAGTGTGTCAGTGCACCCTTCCATCTGACACACAGGTGGGGTTTCTAAGGCACTTATTACAAACACAGAGTTCATAGTGTGTCAGTGTGCCCTTCCATCTGACCCACAGGTGGGGGGTGTAAAGCACTCATTACCAACAAAGAGTTCATAGTGTGTCAGTGTGCCCTTCCATCTGACCCACAGGTGGGGGGTGTAAAGCACTCATTACCAACTCAGAGTTCATAGTGCATCAGTGCGCCCTTCCATCTGACCCACAGGTGGGGCGTCTAAGGCACTCATTACAAACACACAGAATTCATACTCGTCGCCGACACTGGAGTAGCTTATTCCTCCCATATATAGTAATCCCTCTCTTCAGCGGACACATCTGTATCCAAGCATAAGTGTCCCGACATAGCAGGTGTCCACTCATCAGAGGGACAGGGATCTTAGACTTAGTGCCGGAGTTCAGACCAGTACAACCGACACATGGTAAAGATGTGACAATATGTCAACGCATTAACTGACAGGAATTAAGCAATATATATACATGTTCATTATCACTGTGATATATTAAAAAATAAACAGTTGGTCATGAAGTCATATCGTCCACCCGACTCCCTCTGTGTTGATGTGAGATTTTCCTCAACTGCGTACTGGTCACTCACTCACTGCCACTAGCCTACACAACGGTATCGGCGCGGCGTTGCAGTGGTAATTGCTGCGCGTATGGCAGCATTCAACCAAAAACGTTGAACAAAACATCTCCGTTACAACATTTTATAAATTGGTATTCTCGAACGATTTAGATATTCTTTACCTAAAATACTTCGTAAGTAATTTGCAAGTTGACGATTTTGGCTGCCCCCTACCGACTAAAATAATAACCTGGAAATGATCAACGGAATATTTAAATCAGTTGCTACATGCAACGTGACCATTAATTAAATATTAAAAACGGTAATGGGTACAATCGTTAATTGTTTCACAACATTTTTGATCCAATTTCGAAAGATTAATTAATGCACAAATTGTGTGTCACTTGATAATACATTCCACCGTTTCATATGTTGGCGACCAGTTCATCTTTTCCAGGCACTGGTAATATTTGCCGTTTGGCGTAGCGCAACATAATTTGATGAAGCTTCTTTATTATTTCACAACAGTTTAGGCTTAATGTTGGGCTGGCTACATTGGAAACAATTGATGGAACCTTTTATACATCCTATTTGTGAATCTTAATTGCAATTTACAAGATGAAAAGCCAAAGCTCTGACTGGGGCTGGAGGCGCAAATGGGGAATCCATCATGGCATCACCTGTGGCAAACATGATTGATAACAGCATAAAATATTAATGATACCTTCCTCCACATTCACTCTGCCTAAAGTTTACAGAGCATAATCAAAGGAACTCTAAGTAGTTTGGACAAACACAACGATTACAGCAAGGAAGACAAGCTTGTTGTTAGGGGTACACGTGTACTTGGTGTTACCATTGACGCACACCGAGCTGTATGTCCGCCATTTCCTAAACAAATTCAGCAACAAATCTTCGAATTAATGAATACTGTCCGTCTTAGGAGGGACATACAACCAAAATTTACATGGCAAAACGGTCCGTACATTGACAAACTGTCCCGACATAGGGGGTGTCCCCTCATCAGAGGGTCCGCTGAAGAGAGGGACTACTGTAGTCACAGTCTATGTATATATTACACTGTTCATACAACAGGTACCAGTGATACCTCACACACCTGTTCTTTATTTCATAATAAAATGTCAAGCATGCAGGTGGCGGTGTGGTCTGTGTTGCTAGGGACGACGACCCATTGACTCTGACTACGTGAGCAATGACGCGTTGAGGTCAATGTGTGATGACGTGCTTCTGTTATTGTCAACCACCGTTGACAACATGCAGTGTGTAAGTATCACTGCTCTTTTCTTGCTTCATATTCTGCCGACACTTAACATGTTGGTAGCTATTTACCATGTCGCCGTAGGTCATGTGAACTCGCTAGGTGGCACTGATAAACCAGTATATGATGCTAACTCTACTGAAGACAACTGTCTGATAAGGTTGTGTCTGTATTCACTCAGTGTTTACAATGAGCGTACATGCCCCAGCTGCAGACTTGGTGGAATATAACCATTTTTATTCATATGAATTTGCATCAAACTCTAAATATCGTGACAAAGTGTGTGTTTTCTTGTGTACATGTATGTTTCAATGACAAGCTTGTAGCTGTCAAAGAACAGATTTCTGACAAATCACAGTACATTTTTTTGATGTGTTATTGTGCCAGGTGCTGTGGCCTTATCTGTTGGAGTGTGTCGTGCCCCAGTGCTACACTGGTGCCATGGCTACCGTGTGCCGCACCATTGCCCACATTGCAGGGAAGAAACGGCAAGAGAAGGCCCACGATTACCTCGTTGACTTCCAACATCAAAGTAGGCTGGTTGCGAGATCGCCTTTTGTCCTGTGTTACTCCAGGGTTGGTTTCATGAAGCATTTGTAGTTTTGTACATTAGAACCTTCATATGAAGGAACTATGGAATTGTTTATGTTTATGTGTGTCTTCTGCAATTGTTTGGAGTTGTGTAATCTACGTCATACCACCCTGTTCCTTGTATGAATGTATCATGAAACTGGCCCCAGTAGATTTGTTGAAAGATGCCATTGATTTGTTGCAGATGTTTCTGGTGGGGTACTTTCCAATAGTCTCTAATGAGTTGTTTTTATAAATTAGTGGTAGTTATACATCAGCAACGGTTGTTTCATAGAGGGCCAGATTGCAAAAAGGTAATCATTTATTGAGTACAGGCCTCGACAGTAACACTGGCCCACTGGCGTGGCTCCTTTTTTGAAGCTGTTGGGCCAGTTCGGGCCACCAGTTTTCATATTTTACTGGCTCGACAGGGTCGACAGGCCACATGTTTCAATCTGATTGGCCACCTTTAATTTAAATCGTTTTTATCAAGTGTTGCCTTCTACACTACAATTAAACAAAATCGGCATCTGACGTTTCGTTCTCACTTGAAACTGTACACCGTTCAGACTCCGTTGAAGTTCACTATCCCGCAAAATTCAGGCTAGTAACCGCTTGGCCAGTGGATACAAAACCTGGAGTACTATTATGATGTTATCGAATGAGGGGCTATGTTTGGTGCTAGCTGATTGTGCTGAGCTGTAGTACTTACAGATTCAGGCTAACTTGAGACTGGTACAGACTAAGTTGTTGATAACATCACCCCACACAACACCACCCCACACAACATCACCCCACACAACATCACCCCACTGCTAACAACACCTTTATATGACTTTGTTTATTTCAGGTGACATACCTAAGCCCCCAGCTCTCATTGCCCGACTTATGGTAAGCACCTTCCTCCTCCAACATATATAATCAACATAACAGGTTTTACCCATTTCTTCCACTAGTACACTATTAGTCAGGCAGCTGGGCAGCTGTAACATGCATCGACTGATATAGTTTGTTTCTCGCTGGATTCTACATCCTTAGGACCTCTATATCGAATATCAGACGACCTCTATATCGAATATCAGATGGATATCAAGAGGATATCTTTGAACAGTCCGAGAAATCCAAGATGACTGCCGGTGCCCATAGAAAATAACTTTTTAACCAATGGGCCTAGAATCATGAGTGATGCCATTTTTTCAGCTAAATTTGTTATGAGCAATCCATTTTTTAGGTTATTTTTTGTAATTTGAGGTCAAGAACAAGGTCAAAGGTCATGTTACATAGATAATACATAGGAAAACAGTATTTTGGGATGTAATGAATAGATTAGTGTGATATTAGGCTCAAAAGTGAGATTTGCAATTATTCTGAACTCAGTTGTGAATGTTACATTTCAAATAGATGTAAGGTTAGCCATATAATGGTCAAGGTCAAGGCCATCTAATCTCCAATAATCATTGAAACATCATAATTATATCTGAACAAGTGCCAAGATGATTACTGCTGCGTTGGGTCAAGGGTAGGGGTCTGTCTTAAGGCAATCCCGCCAGATGACCATGTAGGCTGTTCTTTCTGAATGCTGTTTCATTTGGAGGAAGGGAGCAGAGTTTGGGTGGGGGCATGCTGTCTCATCTTGTTCTGCGTTGACCTGCGTGCATTGAGAGATTCACAGTCACTCATTTTATAGCATGCCAAGATGAAGGCTCTTGGCTCCGCCAACAGCTTGTGGTATTGTGCCACCTGCAAGAAACAACGTGCATTAGACTTCAGTAATGTACAAAAACACAATCTTATACTTGTTGGTACATGCGACAAGTTGATTACCTGCTCTCTGAAAACCTTCAGCACAAGGCCCTTTCCAATGCCGTAATGACTGGCGACCGTGTCACAGCCTATCAGAGCTTATGCCGCGAGGAGGCTGGGAATGATTGAGATGTTCTCCTGCACAGTTGCATCGATGGCAACAACAGCTCAACCCTTCGGTGGTGACTCTAGATAGACATTGTTCGCGTTTATTGCTCCGCCATGGTGGACATGTAGCAGCAGTGCAAACTACGATGAGGGCCTTGTCACCAGCTTTATGACGAGCAGCCTGAAACCACACAGACATCACATATTGTAGTAATATACAGTACTCAGGCAACCAACAATCATTTGTGATGAAATGCTAACAATAAAGCCACCAATAATATGTTACCTGCTGCACAATGATGGTGTCAGCCTCCTCTTGAGTAGTCCTCAGATCATGGCGACAGATTAGCACTCCAGTGTCAGTGTCACCAGCAGGACTAATGTCTAATGTCTGACAGTGACCTTGACTGGTGCATGAAAGGGCTCAGGCCACCCCGCCTCAAACTCGTGCTGCTTCTTGCGAAGTTCAACTGCCTAATGAACATTGACGGCCTCGTTCATCATCACTTCCCCAGTTGCAACGTGGATTAGACCCTTCGGATGCTCCTCTGGGTTGAGCGGGTCAGTGCACACAGCCAGCTTGTCACGGAGAGCTCAGCTGTCCATCCCGTCTGTCTTGATACATGTCTTGCCCTCCTCCTTATGCGTCATCTGCATGTTTACAGCGTCAGGGTCCCACATCTCCTCGAGGCCACTGTTGAGTGAGAGGCAGACGTGGTAGCTGTAGGCCCATGTCATGATGCTTTCCGGGTTTGTTGTTGACCCCACGATGCCCTCTGCAATAGAGTTTTTGACAATAGTTTTTTGTGACGCAATAATAACACAGAATATTAGATTATGAATTAATAAATAATACTACAGGCGCACCTGGTCCATGTCCCTTCTTCTAGGCGCACCTGGTCCATTTCCCTTCTTCATCTAAGTCGTCTCAATCCCCATATCACTCCAGATGCCGTTCCACAGTCCAGCCTGCAGATGGATCGTGTGGTACCCTTTCATGAAGTCCTCACGCACAGGATCAGGCAGCCGCTCCATCATATGGAGGTACTGGTGATGCTCGGCTGCGAAGAAGAGAGGGAGACACTCCTCGACACACTTGATGTGCAGGACATAGTTACCTGCAGAACAAAAGAGGGCGTTGTATTGCGTATTGCTAATGTGATGTAGAGATGAGTGAGATTATAGTATATCCTGTACTGAACTAGATGAGCCCTCCCTACATTCTTCAAGTTGGCTGATCGTTTTTATTTAGGTTCCTGCTGTTAAGACTTCATTTTCTGTCAACTACAGACTTGTTTAAGTACTATGCAGTTCCAATCCACATCTATGCTTAGATAATTGAAATTATGTATACATTGTGGTAAATTTCTACAACCCTTAATTTGTTTTCCCTGGTAACGTGACCTTGACCATGACCTTTGACCTTGTTCTTGACCTCAAATAAAAAAAATAACCTCAAAATGGATTTCTCATAACAAATTTAGCTGAAAAAGTGGTATAATTCGTGCTTCTAGGCCCATTGGTTAAAAAGTTATTTTTCTATAGGCACCAGCGACCATCTTGGTGGCCATCTTGGATTTCTCGGATTACTCAAGGATGTCCTCTTGATATCCGCCTGATATTCGTTATATAGGTCCTAAGAATGTAGAATCCAGTGAGAAACAAACTATATCAGTCAATGAAGGGTTATGCCCAAAAGTCAGCTTTGGCTGCCTTACTATATTTGTTTTCCTTTATAAACCTGGGTGTCTGTCAATATTTCAGTTTTATTCAATTATGAATACTAAGGTGTGAAAGTGATTTAGAAGAGTTTTAATGTTTAAATGTATCTTTTTTAAATTGCCAGAATTAATTATTTGAACATATGGTTATTGTCTCAAAAAGGAAATTGACTCACATTGGAAATATGTACACGCAACTACAGCAGTTTTTTGTTAAATCTGCAAACAGCCTGTTATTTCTTTCTAGAATCGGTTTAAGATGTCAGCAAACATGTCGGCTTGTTTGCCAATATATTGTTGCAGTAGTTATATATTACTTCTAAATTCGCTGTAGATTTTGCCGTCACAAACTACTTATATATTCATTTGCCTAAGCTAGTTCCACCATATCTTTCTAATGATAGTTTGGGAATTTTGAATAATTTGAGACAGCTGAAAGATTAGCAGATGCATCTAGTAATTTCTTATTATCATTGATACGGTGTATTGTGTGTAGATCTTTTGTAACGTCTGTGTGTGTGATGTAGGTGATGGCAGGTCATCCCCTGTCAGGGTGCAGGCGCGGTGTGCATGTACTCACAGCCATGAAAGCCATGTCACCGATCATGCATGAAAGCCTCGTAGAATTATGGGATACAGTCATTCCAAAGTTAATACAGTATGTCGAAGGTAAGGGCATATTTCTTCACCTTTTGTAAAGGGCAAACCAAAAATGCACTGTTTTGTGCACCTATGGATATACAAAATAGTTTGGTCAACACCCAATGTGTTCCTTATGGTGAAAGTTCACTGTAATGGCAAAAGTTCACTGTAATGACAAAAGTTCACTGTAATGGCAAAAGTTCACTGTAATGGCAAAAGTTCACTGTAATGACAAAAGTTCCCTGTAATGGCAAAAGTTCACTGTAATGACAAAAGTTCCCTGTAATGGTGAAAGTTCACTGTAATGGTGAAAGTTCACTGTAATGACAACAGTTCACTGTAATGGCAAGACTACACTGTAATGTCGAGAGTTTACTGTAATGGTGAGAGTTCCCTGTAATGGTGAAAGTTCACTGTAATGGTAAAAGTTCACTGTAATGGTAAGAGTTCCCGGTATTATGTTGTTTGTGGACAAACTGACACAGGTCATCCATTGAAACATTGACATTTCATATCATAGCCAGCTTTGCAGCAAGAATAACCTGAGGGATGTTATCTTGTGTGTAGAAACTGTCAGGATATAGTTTTGTGTGTAGAAACACTCAGGATGTTCTGAAACTCAGAATGTTGTTTTTATGTGTAGAAACTCAGGATGTTGTTTTGTGTGTAGAAACTCTCAGGATGTTGTTTTGTGTGTAGAAACTCCAGATGTTGTTTTGTGTGTAGAAACTATCCAGATCTTGTTTTGTGTGTGGAAACTCTAACGATGTTGTTTTGTGAGTGGAAACTCTCATACTGTTGTTTTGTGTGTAGATGGTCAGCAGAAAGAGGAAGGGGGAGAGGGAGAGTGGACACAGAAGAACTGGGAAGACCTGCTCTTGAAGGTTGGACGAATGTACACCGTATTTAACTTGGATGGCATATAGTAAAAAACTGACATGAAGACATTTCCTGAATCTTCAATGATTAGCAGATTAGTGGCAGTACACAAGTTGTTCATTGCTTTCTGGGCATAAGAATGATTGGAATCTACAAAATAATATGTGAGCTGTGACGGAGTGTGTGTTATTTTGTGGATTTAATATTACTAATATGTTGTCAATAGTAAGGGTGTTGCTTCACTTGTCAGTAGTAAGGGTGTTACTTCATTCCTCTAAACATTGCTCAGTTGTCTGCTATATTTATAGTGCTATATCATCATATTTATTATTTCATATTTGTTCTTGTAGCTGCTGTCAAAAAGTGTGGAAGAGTTGTCCGATGAAAACTGGACATGTGACATTGGCAGAGCATTGATGGAACAGTTGAGTCAGTGCATCAGCTGTGCCAAGGATAAGGTACTTAACTGTCAGTTGAGTCAGTGCATCAGCTGTGCCAAGGATAAGGTACTTAACTCTCAGTTGAGTCAGTGCATCAGCTGTGCCATGGATAAGGTACTTAACTCTCAGTTGAGTCAGTGCATCAGCTGTGCCAAGGATAAGATACTTAACTCTCAGTTGAGTCAGTGCATCAGCTGTGCCAAGGATAAGGTATTGAACTCTCAGTTGAGTCAGTGCATCAGCTGTGCCAAGGATAAGGTACTTAACTCTCAGTTGAATCAGTGCATCAGCTGTGCCAAGGAAAAGGTACTTAACTCTCAGTTGAGTCAGTGCATTAGCTGTGCCAAGGATAAGGTACTTAACTCACAGTTTAGTCAGTGCACCAGCTGTGCCATGGATAAGGTACTTAACTCACAGTTGAGTAAGTGCACCAGCTGGGCCAAGGATAAGGTACTTAACTCACAGTTTAGTCAGTGCACCAGCTGGGCCAAGGATAAGGTACTTAACTCACAGTTTAGTCAGTGCACCAGCTTGGCCAAGGATAAGGTACTTAACTCTCAGTTTAGTCAGTGCACCAGCTGGGCCAAGGATAAGGTACTTAACTCACAGTTTAGTCAGTGCACCAGCTGGGCCAAGGATAAGGTACTTAACTCACAGTTTAGTCAGTGCACCAGCTGGGCCAGGGATATGGTAATCAACATGTAAAAGTAAGGTAAATTGATTCAGGATGAACATTTAAGTGACACATTTTAATACTGAGGGAATTGGGATTAATTCCATCCGAACCATTAGATTTGTTTCTTGTAAACAGCTGATTGTGTTGTTGGTGATTCTTGTAGAACTTCCTGCTAAAGTGCCTTGGCGTGGTGATGCGACGGGCCACGACCACGCTGTTTGTACAGCAGTGTCTTCATGATGCCTTCAGCCAAGTACATCACTTGAGTGACCTTGAGAGAGAGGTGATGTCATATCAACTTGTTCTAATGTCATAAACTTGATCGTGTAGAGCTGATGGTAACAAATGCACTGACACTGTTCAATAATTTTCAATAACTTAAAATACCTTTTATGTAAAACTCTATTTGTGTGCCTAGGAAAACCAATCACATTGAGAAAAAAAAAAATGTATTTTATTCAAGAAATGGAAAGCAACACTATTTTTACTTCCAATACAGTTTACTGTATTCAAATATTCCCACCAGAACCAAAGTTACAAGAATTTAAAATGGCCCCTATCAAAAATTAGTTCAGGAGAAAAATCAATTTTAAAGTCGAGAGTCATTATTCACATGAAAACAAAACTTCATGATGGTATAACAAAATATCTGCTGCTATTACCATGTACAATCCAGTGAAGCAAATGTAACTGTGTTTGTTATCTTTAGCTTACAGAAATAATTATTAAATTCTGATGGCTACTTTTAAAGTTACAAGACTAAAGAGGGCACCCATCAAACATTATTGCAGGGAAAAAAATACTCGTAGTGTCTGGAATCACCATAATTCATGTCAAAATAAAATCTTGCTGCAGTATTAATATTATATCAAAATATCCAGTGCTATCACCATGTCCATTGTAGTGAAGAAAATGTAACTATGTATCTCAGCTTTGGAACACTAAAACTATTATCAAATTATGATGGTTACCTTTAAAGTTACAATAATTTAAAGAGAGCACCCGTCAAAAAAGTTGTAGTTTGTTAGCAAAAACGTATATTACTAATAAACACGCAAGAGGTAGCAAACTCTTCCATGAATATGTGGTTAGCTCTAAAAAGAACTGTTGTTGTTTGGGTCTGAAGAGAGGCGTTTGTGTTCTCATCTTGCGTCTCGGGTCGTCATAAACAGTTTGACTGTCACCATTGACAGATCCGTTCACTTCCTCTGCCAGCTACGGGTCAAAGTCGTCCTCGGTCGAATCATACAAGTCCGAATCAAACTCCAATCCAACTTCCAAATAAAATTCCGTTAACTTTCACTGCGCACTCAATTTTCTTCCAACGTATTCATGCATACTGCTGCTAGGGAACTGCGTGCTGTAAATAGCTTTCGAACGGTATGTCATATATGGGCATGGGAACTTCTGTCCTAGGTTTTAAGCATTCGCAAAATAGAGCGCTTTTAATTCTAAAATGCTGCAACCTAGGACGAACTTCACGGTTACAAAAACACAAAAAAGTACAACTTTCACTTAGGTAATCAGGAAACTACTTGGTGAACTTATAAATAAGTATGTTAGCTAAAAGATCGCAGCGAAATCTCAAAATCAACCTGATGACACAAAATCAACTTTATGACGTGTTTGCGGGCAATTACGCCTGGCGACTTCCGACTGGTTTTCCTAGGCCGCCACACATTTGTTCCTAGGCTTTTCTTAAGTTTTCTTTGCCTCAGAAACATTGGGCACCCACGTTTCTGATCGATCCACTTGTTTTGTGTGAAATGTATTTTAAATTATTGGTTTGTATTGTTTAAATGGATTGTTTGGCCACCAGGGTTTTGCCATTGCTGCTGGATTTGCCGCTGCTGCTCATCTTGACAGTGCGCTGGAAGTGATAGCCCAACTCGATGCAGCCAACAAAAAGTCATCAGGCGGACTGTTCAGCTTCATCAAGGTCAGTGGGAGGAGAGAATTTGTGTTCAGTATCACCTTTTGTAGGAGTGATATTATGGCGTTAGGCGACACCAATTTGATTATTCGGATTACAGACCCGCTGACGTTGTTTTTGCCAAAACGGAAATAAAATTGCAATTTGAACTTTTATTTCTAATAGAAATGCTGAACCAATGATTTTGTATCGATTCATCAAGTATTTACGGTTACAGACATTGATTTTCTGCGATCGCGGAAAACAGGAAGAATTCGCGGAATCGGCATATTAAAACGGAATTTGCCTTTTCAAACAGAAATTCCGCGATCTTTGAAAACGTATGGAATTGCGCGTAATCGACATTTCGAAACGGGATTTGTGTTTTCGAACGGAAACTCCATAACCGCTGAAAGAGTAGAATCACCAACACCGTATACGAAGCTGACTTCATTGGCGATATTTAGAAACAAGCATGATTACTCTGCAATGGTATTAATTTATTTTGGTGTATTTAGTCAACAGACCATAAACCATTTTGCAATCGTTGTCTGGTTGTCTGATAAGCACATTGAAGACATGTTGCTAATTAAATGTAGTTGTCACATCGTTAAAACACGCATAAGTGTACTTATTACGGTTTCAAACACAAAACACGAAGGAATAACAACAGCCTGGGTCACGCTGGCTCAAAGTGATATAGTCCGCGTTTCGTAGTTCTCACAAATTCCGTTGGATGGCGTCACAATAGTTGAACAAAATTATCAGTGAAACAGCATCAGTGATTTGAACATTCAAAACTGTTAATATGACTGTTTGTGTAATTTACATTTGTTAACTTATACATTATGCACTGCTGCATTAGAAACAACCAGTCATTTATATTATTGTGTGAGAGCAATTATTTCATTATCTAAATTGATTATGTAAGGTTGTTACTGTGTTGCAAATATTGCACAAATAAATGTTGTTAGAAAAGTTAACCACACAGTAAAATAGTATTATTTAGATACATAGATCGTAACATTGTGATATTTTAAATATTTGACAGAATGTATTATTTCTCAAAGTTAACTTGGAAATATTTTGAGGTACGACAATCAAGTCCTAATTATGCCAGTCAAATTAATATTATCACAGCAAGATATATCCTGCCTCTAAACTACACGTGTATGGCTGTAATGTTAACACACCATAATGGTATCTGCCAAGTCTTGTTATCAGTACTTGTTATTTTAAATTGTAATAGCCTTCAACTTTAATTAAACTTTCATAAAAGTATGTGTCTAGTAAGTTTTGATACAAGGCTAAATAAATTGTTTAGCAATGTACTGTATGGCTCATATGATAATTCACGTATTTGCGCAAAACACCTTTCACGTGCAATGACTTATTTTTATTCCCCCTCCTCCCTAACAAAAATGTCTAAAAAATCCGTAATCCTAACTATCAGATTGGTGTGGCCTTAAACAGCAATGATTGTGTGCAGTCATTAGTTGATGCTGGTCTCACAGACATGGGTACAGTATAAGAGTTATATCAACTATAGACAGTGTGTGTTCACTGTGTGTGAGATTATGTTCACAGTGTGTGTTTACTGTGTGTGTTCATAGTATGTATGCGTTTACGGTGTGTGTGTTCATGGTGTGTGTGTTCACCATGTTTTTGTATGTGTGTTCACTGTATGTGTGTTCGCAGTATGTGGATTCGCTGTGTGTGATCACGGTGTGTTCACTGTGTGTATAATCACTGTGTGTGTTTATTGTCTATTCACCGTGTGTATTCACTGTGTTCCAGGACACCAAGTCTGAGTGTGAGGAGAGGTGTAAGGCAACTGTGGTCCTGAGCTACGGCTACATGAGTCTCTATGCGCCTGTCTCCCTCATCCCCTCCCGCCTCGAAACCATCATACAGAAGACCATCAACCCACAGTTCACTAGGGTCAAGGTAGGACATCACCCCACAGGTCACTAGTGTCAAGGTAGGACATCACTCCACAGTTCACTAGTGTCAAGGTAGGACATCACCCCACAATTCACTAGTGTCAAGGTAGGACATTAACCCACAGTTCACTAGTGTCAAGGTAGGACATCACCCCACAGTTCACTAGTGTCAAGGTAGGACATTAATCCACAGTTCACTAGTGTCAAGGTAGGACATCAACCACAGGTCACTAGTGTCAGGGTAGGACATCAACCACAGGTCACTAGTGTCAAGGTAGGACATCACTCCACAGTTCACTAGTGTCAAGGTAGGACATCACCCCACAATTCACTAGTGTCAAGGTAGGACATTAACCCACAGTTCACTAGTGTCAAGGTAGGACATCACCCCACAGTTCACTAGTGTCAAGGTAGGACATTAATCCACAGTTCACTAGTGTCAAGGTAGGACATCAACCACAGGTCACTAGTGTCAGGGTAGGACATCACCCCACAGTTCAATAGTGTCAAGGTACAACATTAACCCAAAGTTCACTAGTGTCAAGGTAGGACATCACCCCACAGTTCACTAGTGTCAAGATAGGACATCACCCCACAGTTCACTAGTGTCAAGGTAGGACATCAACCCACGGGTCACTATTGTCAGGGTAGGACATCACCTCACAGTTCACTAGTGTCAAGGTACAACATTAACCCAAGGACATGCAAAATGTTCGAACATGTATAATGCTGTGCTATCAACACTGAAAAGAAAAAAAAATTGTAAATTGTACTTTCCCTGTTGTTTTGTAGGACGCATGTGTGAAAGAGAGCCTCGTTCAGACAGTGGAGTTGATTGGTCGAACCATGCATCCAACACATTTACGGACGACGCATAATTTCACATATCGCAACGACCTACTTCTTCACATGCAGGTAACACATCACCATGACAACCAAATTAAGCCAGTCTAAAAGGATTAATCGTACATAGTTAGTAACTACTTTCATTACAAGGTTCGATGCTGTAAATCACGTGGGTATTCCTCATTTTATTATAAGCGAATAGCTTCTAGATAGAATTGGTTTTGTGGGTAGGTAACATCAATGCAAGAATCTGCAAGATAGATATCGTCTTACTCTGAAAGGTTTATTCTTCAATTCTCTTGTTTGATTTTCTATCTTGCAAAGATATTGTTTTGGGGAAAAAGTTATTCATTGATGTTTATTTGTTTTCCAGAACTTTCTGAAAACCGAAAAGCCTGGAAGTTTGTCCTCACCGATTCGAGCATTGGCACTAAATGCATGCACAACTCTCATGTATCCTTTGTCTGTATCGTGACTGCCACAACTTTCATGTATCCTTGTCTGTATCATGACTCCCATAACTCTCATGTATCCTTGTCTGTATCATGACTCCCATAACTGTCATGTATCCTTTGTTTGTATCGTGACTGTTCCAATACTCATGTATCCATTGTCTGTATCATGACTGCCATAACTCTCATGTATCCTTTGTCTGTATCGTGACTCCCACAACTCTCATGTATCCTTTGTTTGTATCGTGACTGTTCCAATACTCATGTATCCATTGTCTGTATCATGACTGCCATAACTCTCATGTATCCTTTGTCTGTATTGTGACTCCCACAACTCTCATGTATCCTTTGTTTGTATTGTGACTGTTCCAATACTCATGTATCCATTGTCTGTATCATGACTGCCATAACTCTCATGTATCCTTTGTTTGTATTGTGACTGTTCCAACACTCATGTATCAATTGTCTGTATCGTGACTGTCACAACTTTCATGTATCCTTGTCTGTATCATGACTGCCACAACTCTCATGTATCCATTGTCTGTATCATGACTGCCATAACTCTCATGTATCCTTTGTCTGTATCATGACTGCCACAACTCTCGTATCTTTTGACTGTATCGTGACTGCCACAACTCTCATGTATCCTTTATTTTTACTATGACTGTTCCAACATTTGTATCTTGTCCGTATCATGACAATCACAACTCTAATGTATCTTTTGTCTGTATCATTCCTGCTACAACACTCATGTATCTTTGTCTGTATCATGACTGTTACAACTGTAATGTGTCTTTTGACTGTATCATTTATCCTTTGTCTGTATCATTACTGCTACAACATTCGCGTATCTTTTATCTGAATCATGACTATCACAACTCTCATGTATCTTTTGTCTGTATCATGACTGCCACAACTCTCATGTATATTTTGTCTGTATCATGACTGTTCCAATACCAATGTATCCTTTGTTTGTATCATGACTGCCACAACTTTCATGTATCCTTTGTTTGTATTATGACTGTTCCAACATTTGTATCTTTTGTCTATCATTCCTGCTACAACACTCGTGTATCTTTGACTGTATCATGACTGTCACAACTGTAATGTATCTTTTGACTGTATCATTTATCCTTTGTCTGTATCATGACTGCCACAACTCACATGTTTTGTCTGTATAATTACTGCTACAACACTCGTGTATCTTTTATCTGAATCATGACTATCACAACTCTCATGTATATTTTGTCTGTATCATTACTGCTACAACACTTGTGTATCTTTTATCTGAATCATGACTATCACAACTCTCATGTATATTTTGTTAGTATCATTACTGCTACAACACTCGTGTATCTTTTATGTGAATCATGACTATCACAACTCTCATGTATCTTTTGTCTGTATCATTACTGCTACAACTCTCATGTATCTTTTGTCTGTATCATGACTGTTCCAATACCAATGTATCCTTTGTTTGTATCATGACTGCCACAACTTTCATGTATCCTTTGTTTGTATTATGACTATCACAACTGCAATGTATCTTTTGTCTGTATCATTCCTGCTACAACACTCGTGTATCTTTGTCTGTATCATGACTGTCACAACTGTAATGTATCTTTTGACTGTAGCATTTATCCTTTGTCTGTATCGTGACTGCCACAACTCTCATGTATCTTTTGTCTGTATGATTACTGCTACAACGCTCATGTATCTTTTGTCTGTATCGTGATTGCCACAACACTCATATTTTTTGTTTATGATATATCACTAATATGTTTATATCAACTTTGTTGTTTGTAATAATACATTTATTAAGGTACAATGTCACCTTTATTATTATCTTGTTTATTATGACAACTTTTACAACAAATATGTATTTCAGACGTGCTACCCACTGAGCAATGCTGTTTCAATGTTATGTCGTACGTTCTCTTTAAACCATTGACAGTAAATTGGAGCCGAAACTTTCTGATGCTGACACAGGGAAACTTCTCGAGACAGCACTCACGTGTGTCTTGGTGCTGCCACCTGATGGCGGTGGGGGGAACTGGTTGAAGGATGAGACGTATGAAGAACATGTTGAGCATGAACGGTTGATGAAACTCACAATGACAGCACTGGCGGATTTGCTGAAGCACATGTTATGCAAAGACTGCACACCAGAGGGCCTAGAAGTCATCTTCAAGGTCAGTGCTCAAAGTTGCATTTTAATCTGGTTTATGTATATTCCTGTTCTTTTGGGTGGTTATGTTTCATTTGAGATGTTGCTTTGTAACATTTTGTACAGTAATATAAGAAACCAACATAACAAATTCTTGAATATAGAAATAGAATAGCAAATAGTAATCTAATCTGCCGTGTCATAGGTGTGGTTTGAACATGTCCTAACTCTTGTCTAAAGCACATTAATGATGATTTATAGTGACAGTTGAAGGATTAATGTAATATATTAGTTTTAATACAGAAATATGTGAGTAGATTGATGTGAGTTCATGTGGTTTGTTGTAGCATCTGCATGAGTGGATGCGGTCAAGGCACGATCATGAGAGGGACAGAGCCATGCAGATGTGTGTGGCAGTGTTTGCCTGCATGACTGACAACATGCACCTCAACATTGGGGTAAGTCACATCACTCACATCACCCAGCTCAACATTGGCATAAGTTGCATCACTCACACCACTCACAACACAGCTCAACATTGGGGTAAGTCACATCACTCACATCACACAGCTCAACATTGGGGTAAGTCACATCATTCACATTACACAGCTCAACATTGGGGCAAGTCACATCACTCACATTATTCACATCACACAGCTGAACATTGGGGCAAGTCACATCACTCACATCACACGACTCATCATTGGGGTAAATCACATCACTCACATCTCACAGTTCAACATTGGGGTAAGTCACATCACGGACATCACACAGCCTAACATGAGGGTAAGCCACAACACTCACATCATGCAGCGCAACATTGGGGTAAGTCACATCACGGACATCACACAGCCTAACATGAGGGTAAGCCACAACACTCACATCTCACAGTTCAACATTGGGGTAAGTCACATCACGGACATCACACAGCCTAACATGAGGGTAAGCCACAACACTCACATCATGCAGCGCAACATCGGGGTAAGTCGTATCACTCACATAACACAGCACAACATTGGGGTAAGTCACATCACTCACATGATTCACATCACACAACTCAACATTGGGGTAAGTCACATCACTCACATCACACAGCACAACATTGGGGTAAGTCACATCACTCGCATCACTCAGCTCAACATTGGGGTAAGTCACGTCATTCACATCACACTGCTCAACATTGGGTTAAGTCACATCACTCACATCACAGCTCAACTTTGAAGTAAGTCACATCACTCACATCACACAGCACAACATTGGGGTAAATGCAGATCATGCATGCACGTGCGCACACACACACACACACACACACTCTTTAAAACGGTTGTTTCTCTTTAAGAAGGTTGTTTTTCTAAAAGGATGTTTTCTGTAAAAGGATTGTTTCTATAAAAAGGTTGTTTTTTTAAATGCTCATTTCTCCAAGAGGGCTCTTTCTCTAAGTGGGTTGTTTCTCTAAGCGGGTTAATTTTTTGGAAGTGTTGTTTTCCTAAAATGTTTCAAAAGAACATGACGATCATGTAAAAGAGGTGACAGCACTGGTAGAAACTACTCACTGTTGTGGTTCTTGTAGACGTGTACCCAGTACAGTAGGATGGGTGTCACTCTGGCCAGACTGGTGCCACGCTGCACTGACCCACTAGTCACCGTACGGGAAGCGGCCATTGACTGCATCCAAAGTGTCCTCCAGATTGGAGCAAAGTTCGAAGGTCAGGTCAACTGTACGTCCTGGCATTTAATAACCTAATGTGGCTTGGGCAGACACATAGGTGTGGGAACAGGGGGGCATAATTTCTCTGGGGGGCAGACATATGGTTGTGCCCCCCATTAAATGTGAGCGTGTATGTTTGTTTTTGTGGCGAGCGTCAATGGCGGATGGAAATCAAAATTTTATGAGATGATTAATGTGTATTTTTGTCAACTGTAAAAGGTGTGTGCAGTTGGAGGGTAGATATGGTTTTCTGCCCTCCCCCAGTAATAGGCAGTGTGGCGGCAAAAAATGTTTCCACAGCACCCCCCCCTCCACTGTCTTCGGATGTCATCATTTCAGCCAAGACAGTGGAGAGAAGCTGGAGAAGGTAAATTGACAGCAGCAACGCGACGTAGAAAATAAAATTGTCAACAGCACTGTCCCCCCCATGTTCGGATGTCACAGTCGAGCCAACTGAAACAGCGACAAGGTGAAGGAAGTTGTGAAGATATGCAGCGGCACGATGGTGAACATTTGTCAGTGGTTCTGAAGCTCTGGTAGCCTCCCCAATATGAATTTTGTTCCCACGCCACTGGGCAAACATAACATTTTTTTTGTTTGTTAAAGTACACTAACCATTTTCCATAAAATGTAAGTGAAATATTAAGTAATCCTCCAGAAGAATATCACATTTGGTGGTGTTTCATGATTTTAAAAACATTTTGGAAAATATGACAAAATGTTTATTTATAACTAATAAACTTGAGGCAGATTTTGGTTACCATGAATAACTGTCAGTTACAGCAGTACCAGAAAGAAGTTATACAAAAGTTGTGACAAAGTCAAAAGTGACAGTAGTTTTTAGTACTTTGGCCGAAGGTCCAAGGGACTATTGCCATCACTCTGCGTCCGCCGTCCACCGTCCGCCATTAGCTGCCGTATCTCAGAAACCGTTCAGCAACTTTTTCTCTAATTTTGCATAGACACATCTTAGAGCACTGCCACTATGCAAGAGAAATCTGTATTTGATTGAATCATTCTAAGGGCTCCCTAGGGCCTCCAAGAACCCCAAAACTGGTAAAAATGTAACATTTTGCCTATTTTTTCAAAAACTGTTCAGCAGCTTTTTCTCTAATTTTGCATATACATTCCATGTGGTATTGTCACTGTACACAAGAAATCTGTATTTGATTGAATCATTCTAAGGGCACCTAATGACCCCCCAAAACTGGTAAATTTAACATTTTGCCTATTTTTTTCAAAAACTCTTAAGTAACTTTTTCTCTAACTGTGCATAGACATTCCATGTGATAGTGCAACTGTACACAATAAATCTGTATTTGATTGAATCATTCTAAAGGTTCCAAAGGTCCCCTAAAATGCAAAATTTGCTAACTAAATGGTCTACTGTAGCAGCAGATCTATCATGCTGCCAGTTCTTTTGTTCAACTAATCCCTTTTCCCACAACATATGTCACACCTCACTGTGGCTGGCTGGTGAAAGTGTGACATCTGTAATTGGTCACTGGCAGAGGCTTGGGTCACTTAGGCTGCTGGTGGCAAGTGTGACTAATCTGTAATTGGTCACTGACAGAGGCTTGGGTCAACAGACACAACACCCTCCAGACCCCTGGACAGTTGTGCCTACATTCTAAGGGGTCATCCTGAAACAACCACATGTCAACCATTAGAAGAGTTGACATAGTTCTGCTATATACAAGAAATCTGTATTTGATTGAATCATTCTAGTATCATCAGCATATAGTAGAACATACATTTGCAAGAACATGTCTACATCATCATCACTAAGGTTGCAAATTTCACCAGCTGCCATGTCAAGTCCTTATAATTATGACTAAGAGTGTTCAAAATCGTTCAGGTAAATAGCAAATAACAAAGGAGACAAGTTTTCTCCTTGTGGTAACTCTACACCACATGAGAAGAAGGCTGACACAGCCCCCCAAAATGCAAAATGTTTACACTATCTAGTGATGTGGTTTTGAGAAGTGCCCTTGAGACTATCCCCTAACAGTAGATTTTGTGTATTGTACCAGAAACAGAACACTATTCCCCTTCCCAAAGCATATGTCACATGCGGAGTCTGTGTCTTGTATGGATATATATTTTTATGCAGTTGTTTTATATAAGCAGAAAGTTAATTTAAATTAGTTATTTTTAGGCCACAAAAAAGTAATTCCCGGTTTCTCATCAATGCATGTATTTAAAAATATGTGCCACAACATATTTTCTATTATAATTATTCCTCTAAATGCAAGGCGTGGTGCAATAAGTGAACAGTAAACATGTCAACATTTTACTTCCATCATAACCCTTAATGATCTGTAACTATGATTCACCAAAAAAACATTTGATTAATAATTACCTACAGGGTTGTTTGATTTATTTAGAAACGGCAACAATAGGAAATACATGCCACTGATTCTTTTTATAGAAAACGTCAGTTTCTTTCTGTACCTGTCTACGTATGATAACCATTTGTCCGCTCTGCTCACAAACATCACATGAAGATCACTGCCACTTAACTTGTGGATTATTATTATTATAAACTGTTCTGCTACTGCTTGGTGGACAGTTAATTAGTGGGTCAAGTTCAAATACATCAGCACGTTTTTCACACCTGCATGGTAGTTTAGGCTCAGTAGTGTGCTGGCAGCTACTAAACCTATAGGCTTGTGTGAAAAGGATAGTTGGCATAAGAACTAACTTCAAAGCACCATTGCATCCATTTAGCCAGGCAGCAGTCACACTGTCCCAGTGTTTGCTGCTATGTTTATATAATAATTATATAGACTTAATGATCCCAATACACCAATGTCAGATAATAGAACTAGGTTAAACATCTTAACAATAAGTATAACTAGTTCTGTGGGGCTGTTTTTTTTTCATAAACTGTTCAGTAACTTTTTCTCTAAATTTTCATAGACATTTCATGTGGTAGTGCCTGCTATTGTTTGATAGACTCCTGTTGGACAGTTGCCTGTAGGTTTTAAACTGTGTCAAACATTGAGTCTACCTTTTGCTCTCAAATAATCTGTCCTCTTAGTTTTACACATAAAGACATAATCTAGCATAACTTGATAAGTTGTTGTAGCAGCACATTTGTACTTCCAGTGTATCATTGCAACATAACATACACACTGTGTGCCACATTTGAATGTCATGCATGTAATATTTCCATGCAGTCCATTTGCATATATAATGTAAAACTTCAACAGCCGTTTTCTTCATTTTAACTCTGACCCCTACCATGTTCAATGCTCCATAACTTCGCCAATTTTTGTAGCAGTCATAATTTTAGAAACCGTGTAAAGCACCCTATCCAACCTTTACAAGAATGTAAGAAAACAATGTTAAAATTTTTCCGACTTATCACTCATTTGGTCAGCCGGGGTCACATATAGACGTATTAGTCCAAAGGACTTTAGGGCCACTTGGCCCATTTTTTAAGTAACATTTTACCAATCATCATGTCCCCAACATTTACCATGTGTAAGACTTGTTAACATATAAAATGTCAGTTTCATGCATATTGTGTGTATTGTAGAAAGTGTAATAATAAGATTAAGTATATAATAAGGACATTCTCTGCTTCCAACATGATACAAGCTCAATTATGATGGATTAGCAAATATGAAATTATTGCCTCTTTTTAAAGAACATATCTGATGTTGTCCCGGTCTCCTTAAGAATGATGCTTCATGTAATCACTGATACACCTTGTCACCAGGCCCAGGTAGGACTGAGACGGAGACAACAACTGAAGGTCTGCCTCACCTGAAGGAGAAAGTACAACACAATGATCCCAGTGACCTCTTCAGCATCAGCAATGACATTGCCAAGGTCATTACACAGTGATTCTTCTTCAACAATGACACAGCATGAATGCATAGCTGAGTCCAGTAACAGTCACTCTAACCTTTCTCTTCATTCTCTCAGATTACCTGATGGTGAATTAAACTAAAATAACACTCCACACATTTTACCAGTCGTCTTCATCATGGATAGAATCAATCCATCCTCTATTCAAATATTCCACTAATTCTAGGGGAAATATAGAAAAATCCCTTCAAAGTTTTTACTCAGTCAACTGTGGTTTTCAGACTGTGAAGTGTGGTTTTGTTGACTGTGGTTTTCACAATTTAACTGTGGTTTCCACTTTATGAGCTGTTTTAACTTTGTTGACTGTGGTTTTCACAATTTAACTGTGGTTTCCACTTTATGAGCTGTTTTAACTTTGTTGACTGTGGTTTTCACAATTTAACTGTGGTTTCCACTTTATGAGCTGTTTTAACTTTGTTGACTGTGGTTTTCACAATTTAACTGTGGTTTCCACTTTATGAGCTGTTTTAACTTTGTTGACTGTGGTTTTCACAATTTAACTGTGATTTCCACTTTATGAGCTGTTTTAACTTTGTTGACTGTGGTTTTCACAATTTAACTGTGGTTTCCACTTTATGAGCTGTTTTAACTTTGTTGACTGTGGTTTTCACAATTTAACTGTGGTTTCCACTTTGTGAGCTGTTTTAACTTTGTTGACTGGTTTTCACAATTTAACTGTGGTTTCCACTTTATGAGCTGTTTTAACTTTGTTGACTGTGGTTTTCACAACTTAACTGTGGTTTCCACTTTATGAGCTGTTTTAACTTTGTTGACTGTGGTTTTCACAATTTAACTGTGGTTTCCACTTTATGAGCTGTTTTAACTTTGTTGACTATGGTTTTCACAATTTAACTGTGGTTTCCACTTTATGAGCTGTTTTAACTTTGTTGACTGGTTTTCACAACTTAACTGTGGTTTCCACTTTATGAGCTGTTTTAACTTTGTTGACTGTGGTTTTCACAACTTAACTGTGTTTCCACTTTATGAGCTGTTTTAACTTTGTTGACTGTGGTTTTCACAACTTAACTGTGGTTTCCACTTTATGAGCTGTTTTAACTTTGTTGACTGTGGTTTTCACAATTTAACTGTGGTTTCCACTTTATGAGCTGTTTTAACTTTGTTGACTGTGGTTTTCACAACTTAACTGTGGTTTCCACTTTATGAGCTGTTTTAACTTTGTTGACTGTGGTTTTCACAACTTAACTGTGGTTTCCACTTTATGAGCTGTTTTAACTTTGTTGACTGTGGTTTTCACAACTTAACTGTGGTTTCCACTTTATGAGCTGTTTTAACTTTGTTGACTGTGGTTTTCACAACTTAACTGTGGTTTCCACTTTATGAGCTGTTTTAACTTTGTTGACTGTGGTTTTCACAATTTAACTGTGGTTTCCACTTTATGAGCTGTTTTAACTTTGTTGACTGTGGTTTTCACAATTTAACTGTGGTTTCCACTTTATGAGCTGTTTTAACTTTGTTGACTGTGGTTTTCACAATTTAACTGTGGTTTCCACTTTATGAGCTGTTTTAACTTTGTTGACTATGGTTTTCACAATTTAACTGTGGTTTCCACTTTATGAGCTGTTTTAACTTTGTTGACTGGTTTTCACAACTTAACTGTGGTTTCCACTTTATGAGCTGTTTTAACTTTGTTGACTGTGGTTTTCACAACTTAACTGTGGTTTCCACTTTATGAGCTGTTTTAACTTTGTTGACTGTGGTTTTCACAATTTAACTGTGGTTTCCACTTTATGAGCTGTTTTAACTTTGTTGACTGTGGTTTTCACAATTTAACTGTGGTTTCCACTTTATGAGCTGTTTTAACTTTGTTGACTGGTTTTCACAACTTAACTGTGGTTTCCACTTTATGAGCTGTTTTAACTTTGTTGACTGTGGTTTTCACAACTTAACTGTGGTTTCCACTTTATGAGCTGTTTTAACTTTGTTGACTGTGGTTTTCACAATTTAACTGTGGTTTCCACTTTATGAGCTGTTTTAACTTTGTTGACTGGTTTTCACAACTTAACTGTGGTTTCCACTTTATGAGCTGTTTTAACTTTGTTGACTGGTTTTCACAACTTAACTGTGGTTTCCACTTTATGAGCTGTTTTAACTTTGTTGACTGTGGTTTTCACAACTTAACTGTGGTTTCCACTTTATGAGCTGTTTTAACTTTGTTGACTGTGGTTTTCACAATTTAACTGTGGTTTCCACAGCTGTTTTAACTTTGTTGACTGTTTTAACTTTATTGACTGTGGTTTTCACAACTTAACTGTGGTTTCCACTTTATGAGCTGTTTTAACTTTGTTGACTGTGGTTTTCACAACTTAACTGTGGTTTCCACTTTATGAGCTGTTTTAACTTTGTTGACTGTGGTTTTCACAACTTAACTGTGGTTTCCACTTTATGAGCTGTTTTAAATTTGTTGACTGGTTTTCACAACTTAACTGTGGTTTCCACTTTATGAGCTGTTTTAACTTTGTTGACTGTGGTTTCCACTCAGTAGGCTGAGACTTTACTGTTGGCTCTGGTTTTCACATTGTCAGTCATAGTTTGAAACAGTGCCAGCAAATAAAACAAAATGTGATAGGTAGCAGAAAACATCAAAATAAAACATTTTGGGTAACATGTATATCATTTACACAGCAAACACATGAACAATTTGTATATTCCAGATCGTTTCATGATGGAAACTAATTTTTTTTAAACTTTGGTGCAGTTATGTTTTAGTTCATAACTCATAATGAGCTTCAGAGAGAAACGTCTCATTTTGGAATGGAGGGTCACATATTGAGATTTAAATAACAAAATAGCTGGTTGTGTGGTTCTCCAGGTGCTGATCAAGAAGGTGCCGTCGAGTGAGTTGATGTTGTTTCTTGGCTGTCTCCTGGATGCGCTTCTGGACCCCCACCCCCACAGCTCCAGTGGGGCCTGCGTTGTCCTCAACAGTGTCCTTAAAGCCAGGGGGGGCGAACTACACTCACAGGTAACTAGGGACGAACTACACTTGCAGGTAACTGGGGGTGAACTACACTCACAGGTACCTGGGGATGAATTACACTCACAGGTAACTGGGGGTGAACTGCACTCACAGGTAACTGGAGTGAACTACACTCACAGGTAACTGGGGGTGAACTACACTCACAGGTAACTGGGGTGAACTGCACTCGTAGGTAGGTAACTGGGGTGAACTGCACTCGTAGGTACCTGGGGGTGAAATACACTCACATGTAACTGGGGGTGAACTACACTCACAGGTAACTGGGGGTGAAATACACTCACAGGTAACTGGGGGTGAACTACACTCACAGGTAACTGGGGGTGAAATACACTCACAGGTAACTGGGGGTGAACTACACTCACAGGTAACTGGGGTGAACTGCACTCATAGGTACCTGGGGTGAACTATACTCACAGGTAACTGGGGGTGAATTGCCTTCACAGGTAACTAAGGAATGAACTTCACTCACAGGTAACTGGGGGGGTGAACTACACTCACAGGTAACTAGGGGTGAACTACATTCACAGGTAAATAGGGGTGAACTACACTCACAGGTAACTAGGGGATGAGGTCATGTCATATATATATTGTAGGTTGAGGTGGTGTTGTCGTCACTGCATGGTAAAATGGGTGAGATCAGCTGCTGTCAGACCAGGACGGGGGCGATTCGTGCCGTGAGAACCCTCCTGGCCCATCAACTCCTCACTGTGCTCAACCTCTTACTTGACTACCCCCTGCCATTCGACGAGTGAGTACCAGTGCTACTTCTCATGTATACATAATCTATATATTTGAGCCCGGTAACTGTTTTATGTCATATATATATATACTAACAACACATTAAAATGAATACCTATGAAATAACAAATAATTAACAACAAGTAGCTTAAATAATAACCAAAATCACGGTCGACACAGACAAAATGTAAAACTTGCCAGTAGAGATGACTGTGTAAGGTGATGTCCAGTCGTGACCATGCTGCCCTTTGACCTGTGCAGCCACATCAGTGAGTGTTGGAGAGTGATTGGTCAGGACGCGACTCTGCTGGCGGGAGTCTTCACCCACCTGCTGGAGCTGCTGGCGACCCGCCTGCCCTACGAGGAGCTCGCGTGTACCAGGGACAGGGGCCGCACCATCAAGACAGCCACACTGATGCCAATAGCAGTGAGTCAGACAGTCGCTACCTTGTCAGTGCCACCTCGAGCACAGAGCAGGCAGGATTCTGGAGAAGGTTCTGCCTGCAGACATGAATTCACATATCCAGTACTTCATAGTTTGTCTACGTCACAACCAAACTGATACTCGTGACGTCCATCAAGCTTTGCCAACACCGGTCATAATGGTTGTATATGTGAATCATTTACTAGGGTGACATGACATCTGCTAGATCAAATATTCCCGCATTCAGTTTTCCCTTTAAAAATGTTACCTTTTGTATTTGTCCTGAAGAAAAATGTTTGGGGCTGGAATTTGAATGAAATATAGTGTCCAGACTCCAAACGCCCCAGTTGTTCAACATCCGTTTTTGATGGCTTGACGGACCTTTCGCACAGCAAGGGTCACATGAGGGATAAGTCAGTTCACACCAATCATATTTCATGCCGCCATGCCCACATTTCATAATGATAGACAGATCCAGTAACTGATGTCACAATTGAAACATGTGCATGATTTGGCAAATATGTTTACATGTTTATATTACCAGGGCAGCCTACATCCAACCTTTCTAGTATACTGTTCTTGCATAAAACAACATTGCTCTTTGCGTTTGTTGCAAAGGAAAAAATTTAGCCAGAATTTGAATGGAAAATACAGAAGAATCTCAGACAGATTCACCTTGATGGCAGCATTGTAGTAAGATTGCCGGATCTGGTCACTAAGCAGAATGCAGCATAATGGTTCCATCCATTTAGTACATCTTGATGACTTGCCCAAGATCTAGAGTCAATGTTGGAAATATGTCATTTAGAAGAGGTCCTAAAGGCAGCCAGTTCTACCTGAAGCATTTGTGTGCATGAATGTCTGCATGCATGTACATGTGCATTCATGTTTGTGTGCACTGAAGGAGCTCTCTGTGTTCACGATACATGTGACATGTGCACTGATGGAGCTCTCAGTGTTCATGATGCAGGTGACATGTGCACTGATGGAGCTCTCTGTGTTCATGATACAGGTGACATGTGCACTGATGGAGCTCTCTATGTTCATGATACAGGTGACATGTGAACTGATGGAGCTCTCTCTGTTCATGATACAGGTGACATGTGCACTGAAGGAGTATTTTGTGCTCACGATACAGGTGACATGTGCACTGATGGAGCTCTCTGTGTTCATGATGCAGGTGACATGTGCACTGATGGAGCTCTCTGTGTTCATGATACAGGTGACATGTGGACTGATGGAGCTCTCTATGTTCATTATACAGGTGAAATGTGCACTGATGGAGCTCTCTATGTTCATGATACAGGTGACATGTGAACTGATGGAGCTCTCTGTGTTCATGATACATGTGACATATGCACTGATGGAGCTCTCTGTGTTCATGATGCAGGTGACATGTGCACTGATGGAGCTCTCTCTGTTCATGATACAGGTGACATGTGCACTGAAGGAGTATTTTGTGCTCACGATACAGGTGACATGTGCACTGATGGAGCTCTCTGTGTTCATGATGCAGGTGACATGTGCACTGATGGAGCTCTCTGTGTTCATGATACAGGTGACATGTGGACTGATGGAGCTCTCTATGTTCATTATACAGGTGAAATGTGCACTGATGGAGCTCTCTATGTTCATGATACAGGTGACATGTGAACTGATGGAGCTCTCTGTGTTCATGATACAGGTGACATATGCACTGATGGAGCTCTCTGTGTTCATGATGCAGGTGACATGTGCACTGATGGAGCTCTCTGTGTTCATGATACAGGTGACATGTGCACTGATGGAGCTCTCTGTGTTCATGATACAGGTGACATGTGCACTGATGGAGCTCTCTGTGTTCATGATACAGGTGACGTGTGCACTGATGGAGCTCTCTGTGTTCATGATACAGGTGATGTGGGCACTGAAAGAGCTCTCTGTGTTCATGATACAGGTGACATGTGCCCTGAAGGAGATCTTCACCGTAGAAGAGTCGAAGGTGGAGGTCATGAACTGCTACCCCCGTCTGCTCGCAGCCTTGTTAGTTCGAATTGCGTCCACAGTCGGAACAGATCCACCTAAAATATCCACGGTAAAAAAGCCTTACTTTTGGGATTGCTAAGATCCACAATTACCATTCAAAATTGTTTGTTGGAATCGGTAGCTAATACTATTGTGTATATGTCATATTGTGTCATTGTAACTTTAAAACAAGTGGAGGAGAAAAGACAGTCATGGTTGACTGGAGAATCATTGATGCTTGATGACAGGTGGAGAAAAGACAGTCACGGTTGAGTAGAGGTTCAACCATGACCACAGTGACGAGAGTAGTGAACATTGGCCCCTGTTCCACGTCCATTGAAGCATGCAAGCAGCTGCTGCAGCAGAACCAGAGTGATGACCTGTTGACTGCCCTTGACCGTGAGGGAGTGTGGTCACTGCTGCGGGACAAGATGAAGTACCATGAGGGTTTCACGCTCTTTGCTCGGTGGGTGTATCAAAGACGTGACAGTGCTTGTGTACACTAACTACTGCTCACATGCCCCTCTACTTCACTTCAGTTGTCCTCGATTTGTCAGATACAGTCTCGGCTGATAAGTTCCCTGTGGTTTCTGTTACACTCTCATTGAGAAGGTTGCACTGCTCAGAATTCTGTTTGCTGGTTCTACTGAGCTTTCAGGACTTTCAAAGTCTTTGTCAACATTAGACACTATTAGCTAACCAAATTAAGTGCAATGTGACTCCAATTCTGAATGTGACTGCAAAACATTATTGAGATCTACGTCACAGCTTTTTTTGGTGCAATCAAAGGTCAACCACAGATCTGCAGTTTGATGCGGCGTTCGTATGTGAGAAATGGATATCTGGCATGTGCACAAACACTGCATTATTTTGTACATAGATAGGTATATTCATTGAAAAATAACTATGCAATGTAATAGCTCGACCTCTTAGGAACTCATACATGTACAGAAAGTTGAGTTTCCGATACCAGTCGAAATACCAGTTTGAAATACTATTGACAAGTTTTATTTAAAAGACCTACAAGTCACTTGTTGGCAACTGCAGTAGGCATGTCAATTTCCAACTATAATGGACTTACATTTATTTGTTATTGGAGTCGAATGTAGAACCGCTTACTGAGCAGTTAGCTGATGGTGTTTTGCTAGATGCTAGACATGAGATGTGGAGTCAACTTCAAATCTGACGTCACGTTCAGCTTTCATGTACATGTACAGTGCTTAATTGCATTAGCTAATGTCTCTAGTAGCACGCGCTACTCTCAGTTGTCATGTGACAGTGCTGCTAATTGTCACAAAACATCTAAGGTGGTCATGTGCCTCGTGTACAGATGCCTGGCTGAGACTCAGCCTCAATATGCTGCCAAGTTGATCACATGTCTGTGTAGAGTGTCGTCCAGTGTCTATCAGCCTCAGAGGGTCATGGTGGCTGCCGTCATTGCAGAGGTTAGCACAATTATCTTACTCCACTCTGTTCTGTGGGAAGTATTAGGAAAACATCCTTCAGCCACAGTCAGTCCTTTATAACTCTCACTAGTGTGTCCCACCCTGCTGCTATAAGGATTGTTACAAGTATTATCAGGTTGTTGCATTGTTACTGTGGACTGTTGATTGTAAGAATGCATTTACATTAACCAACAAGAGAAGTAATTTGCTCACAAGCACCAAAATTGGCATGAATACTCATCAAGGACCACTTTTTGAAAAAGCCTGTTAGCCACCGGAAATTTCAAGATGGCCACCATTTTCCAACATAAAATACTATTTTCGCCATAACATTTAACAGAATAGTCCGACTTGAATGATCTTTGTGTCAAATCATATGTTTCGACTATGCAGAAGCTGAATTTATAACCCTAAAATATCTCGGATAAGATTCCTTCATATGTAGCATCTTCGCTTAAAATACCATTAGAATTAATCACCATGGTAGTAGTAGTGGTAGTAGGTAGTGTAGTAATACATGAGGTATGGGGTGTATGAGGTGTGGTAGTAGAGATAGTACTTTTGTTTCTGAAGTCAGCCACATTCTCTGTATGGACTCCTGGCACTAGTCCTCACTACCAACCCAACTCTCACCTATGGCTCCAAGTAGTTGCACAGCAGCGGCCACTGTAAACCGCCTTGACTCGCAGGCTGAACTAGGTGAGGGTAGCATGCAGAGGCTCTCTGAATGTGATGGAGTATGCCTTACTCTGATCTAATGTGCACAAATACTGTACCTGATACTGACAGACAGACAGAGACAGACAGTCAAGAGGAGATGGATATAAGAAAGAGAAAAAACCGACTCAAATATGGAAGAGAGTGTACGTCAAGGCACAACCAGGGCACACTGGTGACATCACTGTAGTGAAACTCAACATGGAGTGCCGTGTCAGCTAAATTATCTTCCTACAGCTCTGTAGTGGCACATGTAGTAGTTAGCAGTAGTATAGTAGTTATGAGCTTAGTATCCCAAATGCTATCTAGTGAGCCCCATATAAATTACATTAATTAGATGTAGTTAGATAGCTGCACCTGAATCGACAAGATGTGTCAGGGTGGGAGAGCTGAGCCAAGTGTAACAAGGCTTCAGTTACGTGGATGGTGTACAGATCACACAGGACTTACGACACTGGATGAAGGATCGGGCTAGGTGTAGGGCATTCTCCTTTTATGCCCGAACCTAGTTGTGTCCCATACCTGAATGTGCCTCACTCTATGGTGAAAGGTGGTAAAAGGATAATCTTTGGTCTTGAACCCATTAAGTATTCCCAACAATGACCACTTCAGATGACTTATCATTTAAAAGGCAAATTGACTGTGAAACTATTAAGAAGGATGAAGAGCTGAACTCACCTCCAACCCATTATCCTCATAGTGCTGAACATGATAGCTATTCATGACTGCATCCAATGTTCCACTCTCCCAAGCAATTAACCAACCACCCATTACCCTGGATCCAGCAAGGCTAGGTGAAGGTGGTGGCACAGAAGAAACACTGAGAAAAACAATGCCAGTTATCATCAGAGCTGTCGTCTGTTGTTCAACAACACCAAGCTGGAACGAGCTAGGAAGAGAGAAGAGAATATCTAATGTTCAGATTAGTACAGAAGGGGGACTCGGTAAGATTCAAAGAAACAGCCTTCAAGTTACAGAATCCCAGTGTTTCATATGTCGGAAGAAGATCTATCATCTGAACTGAGACAGGCGATGACCATGCAGCTCAACAAAAGACGGAATGAATGTGCCCGAAACTTAAATGACGGGAAGCTTTTAGCCAAGCTTAGTAGTGGAGATGTTGTGGCGCAAGAGCTGAAGTGTCGTCTATGCTGCTTAGCTGGTCTGTACAATAGGGAGATGGCCTACCTGTAACTGAAGACCCAACAGCTCTGAAGTCAGTCACCTGGATGCTCAGTATGAGACCGCCTCGGAAGCCAAAGATGCAGAACATGGCAGAAACCATGAACAGACACCAAGATCTCAAAGAGAATTCCTCAAGAAAGTGGACGGGTGATGAAGGATATGGACAATCCTTTCCAGGAAGAAACTGGGGACCTGCTTAGACTGGATACAAAGGACATTGCCCACCCCAGTGCTGCTGAAATGATTGCCACACATTATGAGAGGGGCCGAATCTGTTTCCAGGAATTCTCAAAGGGGCTACAGAGTGAAGAAGTATCCACATTCTATAATCCAATCAAGAAGAATAAGATTGACTTCTTTCAACAAAACCCAGCTCCTAGTTACTCAAAGGTAAAGGTACTGAAGGAGGACTGTCACCTCTTCTCCAAGCTCTTTATCTCATGCCAGAGCAGAGAGCAGGAGTTCTTTCGGCATGAGAACCAGTCCTTCCCAGCTGCATTGAAGCTCAAGTCACCATGCCAGACATCGAACCAGAGGCTGATGCCATCATCATCAATGGTTCTGCTTTGGTGAACACTCTGCCCCCACGTACCATTTGAGGAATATGCAGCATTAGATGCGCTTCCCACAATACAAGTATACCCTTCTAAGTACAAGACCTGCTTCCCACAATACAAGTGTACCCTTCTAAGTACAAGACCTGCTTCCCACAATACAAGTATACCCTTCTAAGTACAAGACCTGCTTCCCACAATACAAGTGTACCCTTCTAAGTACAAGACCTGCTTCCCACAATACAAGTGTACCCTTCTAAGTACAAGACCTGCTTCCCACAATACAATTGTACCCTTCTAAGTACAAGACCTGCTTCCCACAATACAAGTGTACCCTTCTAAGTACAAGACCTGCTTCCCACAATACAAGTGTACCCTTCTAAGTACAAGAGAACAGATATTGTCTTTGGTGACGATGGAGAGTGGCAGCCAAAGGAAAAGTACCCTACAACTGGCGGAACTTTTTGAGGGACAATGACAGCAAGACAGAATTGTTCACCTTCCTCGCTGACAAGATTGCCGAGATGTGCACACCAAACACTGATTGTGACCAAGGAAGACGATGCTGTCAGCAACCAGTCATTTAGCCTGGATGATATGGTTCCTTGTATTCATGAGGAAGCGGACTCGTGGATCTTTGTACAGCCAGACATGCAGCATCAGAGGGCACAAAAGTTCTCATGATCAAAGCCAGTGACACAGATGTTCTAGTCATAGCAGTTAGTGTTCTGCCAGCAATGCAGGTTTTTGGTCTGCAGAAACTGTGGATGGCTTTTGGTCAAGGGCGGAACCTGAGGTACATTCCTGTATATGACATCAGTGACTTTTTTCAAAAAGTGGTCCCTTATGAGTGTCCATGCCAAGTTTGGGGCTTGTATCACTATTTGAAAGATTGTCTCCACTAATAATATAATTATCAATAAGTGTCATGCCGAAACTTTGAATTTGTTTACATATGAATAGTATGTAGTTGTCAATATTTTTATATTTAATTGTATTTTCACATCTCACTACTCTATAATTAATTCTAAAGCAGACTGAAACACTGAAGTGACAACTTTACATTACTGTGTGTCAACTGATTGTTCTACTTGGTAATACATCTCTTGTGTCAGTTGGTGTGTCAACTGTTTGTGATACTTGGTGATGTGTCTTATGTCAGTTGGTATGTCAACTGTTTGTGATACTTGGTGATGTGTCTTGTGTCAGTTGGTATGTCACCGCTGCACTTGTGACCTGGCGCTACTTGACATTCTAATCAACAATCTGCTGGGCTGGCTCATCGACACGTCAAGTGTCGTCAGGAAGCTGTGCATCCGCGGCCTCGGCAACATTGCAAGTCTTGGCCCGCAGGTGGTACGTACCAGCTCTCTCAGTCTCACCAGTCTCTCTCAATCACCCACTGCTTCAATACCTTAGCCCACGACTTGTAGATAGCTCAGAGTCCACAATTTTATTGTTGCACCTATAAAAAGTACAACAATTCAATTTAATATTGTAAATGAAGCCGTTGCAGAGACATAGACACTTTAGAAACATCCTGGCCTTGGGTGTGACTGGGACTGCGATCCACATTCGAGGTACGATTGATTCAGTGAACTTCCTGCTAATAATTACCACCCATGGCAACGAAATAGATACGGTTGCATTAATAGAGTCATATCTGAATGTAATCCTAATAGTGTGTTGACTGCCATTGACCTGTAAGGGGGGTGTTTGAGCATGTAGCCGCACTAACATGTCAACAGGTGCAGAAGTATGCGACAACGGTGCTGTCGGCCATGATGGCAGGCATGGACGACAAGGAGGACTCACGCGATGAGATCACACTCGAGGCCATGAGTGGACTCTCCAAGATCCTTGACAGCGTAAACGAAACACAGATCCGTGCCATCCTCATTAACATATCACTTCGGATACGACCTTGCTTCGAAAAGGTGAACTATATTTTAATGTTATTCTAGGCCATAATAGGAATTGCATCATTGCAATGAAATTACTGTTACTTATGGTAAACAAATTATTTTGTAATAATATGAACAGTTTTGTTATGAAAAAAAAAATAGTATGATTAACTGCTCCATTATGTGCATGATCTCTGTCAAGCCTAGCCTTACTACCAATGTTACTGATCCGTTATGTGCATGATCTCTGTCAAGCCTTACTACCAATGTTACTGATCCATTATGTGCATGATCTCTGTCAAGCCTAGCCTTACTACCAATGGTACTGATCCGTTATGTGCATGATCTCTGTCAAGCCTAGCCTTACTACCAATGGTACTGATCCGTTATGTGCATGATCTCTGTCAAGCCTAGCCTTACTACCAATGTTACTGATCCGTTATGTGCATGATCTCTGTCAAGCCTTACTACCAATGTTACTGATCCATTATGTGCATGATCTCTGTCAAGCCTAGCCTTACTACCAATGTTACTGATCCATTATGTGCATGATCTCTGTCAAGCCTAGCCTTACTACCAATGTTACTGATCCATTATGTGCATGATCTCTGTCAAGCCTAGCCTTACTACCAATGTTACTGATCCGTTATGTGCATGATCTCTGCCTAGTACTACCAATGTTACTGATCCATGCATGATCTGTCAAGCTGACTACCTACTGATCCATTATGCCTTACTACCACTGATCCGTTATGCATGATCTCTCAAGCCTAGCCTTACTACCAATGTTACTGATCCGTTATGTGCATGATCTCTGTCAAGCCTAGCCTTACTACCAATGGTACTGATCCGTTATGTGCATGATCTCTGTCAAGCCTAGCCTTACTACCAATGGTACTGATCCGTTATGTGCATGATCTCAAGCCTAGCCTTACTACCAATGTTACTGATCCGTTATGTGCATGATCTCTGTCAAGCCTTACTACCAATGTTACTGATCCGTTATGTGCATGATCTCTGTCAAGCCTAGCCTTACTACCAATGGTACTGATCCGTTATGTGCATGATCTCTGTCAAGCCTAGCCTTACTACCAATGTTACTGATCCGTTATGTGCATGATCTCTGTCAAGCCTAGCCTTACTACCAATGTTACTGATCCGTTATGTGCATGATCTCTGTCAAGCCTAGCCTTACTACCAATGTTACTGATCCATTATGTGCATGATCTCTGTCAAGCCTAGCCTTACTACCAATGGTACTGATCCGTTATGTGCATGATCTCTGTCAAGCCTAGCCTTACTACCAATGGTACTGATCCGTTATGTGCATGATCTCTGTCAAGCCTAGCCTTACTACCAATGTTACTGATCCGTTATGTGCATGATCTCTGTCAACCTAGCCTTACTACCAATGTTACTGATCCGTTATGTGCATGATCTCTGTCAAGCCTAGCCTTACTACCAATGTTACTGATCCATTATGTGCATGATCTCTGTCAAGCCTAGCCTTACTACCAATGGTACTGATCCGTTATGTGCATGATCTCTGTCAAGCCTAGCCTTACTACCAATGGTACTGATCCGTTATGTGCATGATCTCTGTCAAGCCTAGCCTTACTACCAATGTTACTGATCCGTTATGTGCATGATCTCTGTCAAGCCTATCCTTACTACCAATGTTACTGATCCGTTATGTGCATGATCTCTGTCAAGCCTAGCCTTACTACCAATGGTACTGATCCGTTGTGTGCATGATCTCTGTCAAGCCTAGCCTTACTACCAATGGTACTGATCCGTTGTGTGCATGATCTCTGTCAAGCCTAGCCTTACTACCAATGTTACTGATCCGTTATGTGCATGATCTCTGTCAAGCCTAGCCTTACTACCAATGTTACTGATCCGTTATGTGCATGATCTCTGTCAAGCCTTACTACCAATGTTACTGATCCGTTATGTGCATGATCTCTGTCAAGCCTAGCCTTACTACCAATGTTACTGATCCGTTATGTGCATGATCTCTGTCAAGCCTAGCCTTACTACCAATGTTACTGATCCATTATGTGCATGATCTCTGTCAAGCCTAGCCTTACTACCAATGGTACTGATCCGTTGTGTGCATGATCTCTGTCAAGCCTAGCCTTACTACCAATGGTACTGATCCGTTGTGTGCATGATCTCTGTCAAGCCTAGCCTTACTACCAATGTTACTGATCCGTTATGTGCATGATCTCTGTCAAGCCTAGCCTTACTACCAATGTTACTGATCCGTTATGTGCATGATCTCTGTCAAGCCTAGCCTTACTACCAATATTACTGATCCGTTATGTGCATGATTTCTGTCAAGCCTAGCCTTACTACCAATGTTACTGATCCGTTATGTGCATGATCTCTGTCAAGCCTAGCCTTACTACCAGTGTTACTGATCTGTTATGTGCATGATCTCTGTCTAGCCTAGCCTTAGTACCAATGTTTTTCATATATGTGTATTATATTACAAGGGCAGAATGATGTCAGCTAAATCAATCTTGTCTGAAAGAAAAGCATTTGTTGTTTGTTATTTAACTTGTGAATTAGCCATTGCATAAGCTTGGTGGACCTTGTTTCTAGGCAGTAAAACATGTGATAGATAGGTCAGTTGACTATGGAATTTTTTTTTTTAAATATTTACACTGCCTTGGCTAAAAACCTAGCATATTACCTTTTGGTGAAAGCATTATTATAATAGAACACAATCATTTTGAAAAAAGGACAAGAACTGGTGAGTGTGACTGAAATTGTAAATTACTACAACTGGTGGGTAGGACTGAAAATGTTGTATTCGATCCTTTGTAGATGTCTTAGATAGAAACCAAATCTTCTTTCTTCTGTTTTAGGAAAGGTCAACAATCAGAGGTGCAGCATTCACCCTCTTTGGAAACCTGTCTCAGTTTGGAGATGGCTCCTCAAAGGACAACTTCTTTGAACAGATTCACACAAATCTCATCAGCTTTCTTCTACACTTGAATGATCCGGACACCCAAGTCAGAAAGGTCAGTTAATTCTGACCTTTATTATTAATTAGAAAAATGTAAATTTGTAATGACATCCAGCTTGCAAGACATCCAGCTTGCATGAGCAGCTGCCTCTTATAATAATAATAAGATAACTTCTTTTGCGCTCAGAGGTGCATCAATACAAAAGGCTTAGTCAATATCAGAATCGTTAAGCCGTATTAAAGTCATCAACATATGGATATGCCTACTTATAGTGTTTCATTCAGGTCTTGTTGTCGTGAGCTGACTGCAGTGGTAATATCACAGTACTAAGTGTTCTACTTCTGATTTTATGATGCCATCATGTTTTATGGAGAGTCCCTTTATTCGATATATCACAAAAAATGTCACTGAATACATTTAGAGGGTTCAGTGAATCGTTCAGTAAGTATATAACCTAGTTTTTGTGATGCAGAAATTTGCGTAAAACTCTTCTATTTGCTGTTTTGTTTTATATTTGTATACGTAGAAGTTATTCATATTTTGTGGATAAGTTTTGCATGTTTCTTTTTTTGTAGGCCTGCAAGCAAACATTGCGACAGCTCGGCCCATTGGTAGGCTCGAAGGCAATGAACGCCATGTTCCAGAAACACCTTCTAGCTGATGCACAGCTCATCTACGGAGAGTTCATCAACGAACTCACCAAGGTTATGGTGAGGGTCAAGGGTATTGCTAAGGTCATACATTGCATGCTGGGTACAGCAACAGTGAGTTGAAAATGTTAATTAATCAAAGGAGATTTATTTAGACACCACGAGAGTCTAAAAAATACACCAGGATTGTGTATAAATAATAAGTTTGGTAAATGTGCATCTTCTTGGTTAAGTAGTGATGGGTAGATGTATCTTCTTGGTGAAGTAGTGATGGGTAGATGTATCTTCTTGGTTAAGTAGTGATGGGTAGATGTATCTTCTTGGTGAAGTAGTGATGGGTAGATGTATCTTCTTGGTGAAGTAGTGATGTGTAGGTGTATCTTCTTGGTGAAGTAGTGATGTGTAGATGTATCTTCTTGGTGAAGTAGTGATGGGTAGATGTATCTTCTTGGTGAAGTAGTGATGTGTAGATGTATCTTCTTGGTGAAGTAGTGATGGGTAGATGTATCTTCTTGGTGAAGTAGTGATGTGTAGGTGTATCTTCTTGGTGAAGTAGTGATGGGTAGATGTATCTTCTTGGTGAAGTAGTGATGTGTAGATGTATCTAGATAGGCTCATGTTTCTGATTGTTTCCCTGCCACTCTGTCCCCGGCTGCAGATATGCTCATGTTTCTAGATGTTTCCGTGCCACTCTGTCCCCGGCTGCAGATATGCTCATGTTTCTAGATATGCTCATGTTTCAGATCCAAGACTTTGAGACGAAGCTCAACTTCTATGTGATGAATGGCGTGAGTTTCTTCAGGAGCTCGTGGCCAGAGATCCGCAGCAATGCTGCTCTCTTGATAGGTGAGTGAACCTGTGTACACAATGCTACACACGTACAGTTTCACAACTGCTTGTATTAAGGGAGAGACCATCTAATACTGTGCTGCCCACAATCGAGAGATGGAGAGACCACCAAATACAGCTTTGTTCATAAATGAAAGAGGGGAGACCATCACATACTGTTTTGTTGACTATTGAGAGGGGAGACCATCTACTGTTGTGCTGTTCACATTATAATTCATTCCTAAAGTATGACATGCCCCCAGCAGCCGGTCAAATGTATTTCTTGTCAAATTGTCTTCTGCATTATACAGGCTGTGTTATATTTATCCTGCTGTGTTCTGTGTTGGTAGGTTTCCTGCTTGGCAACATGCCCAAAGAACTCTACAACTTGATATCTCGAGAGCATGTGTCTGGAGGTAGGTCTCCCACGTCTCTCACTTAAGTAAAATTAGAAACTTTCATTTTTCATATCCAAGAATCATGTTAAATTACCAGGTAGAGGCTTTCGTTGACGTGTCACGCCGACTTCATCAGTACCTATGACGCTGAATGACGTCAACGAAAGCCTCTACCAGGTAATTTAACATGATTCTTGGATATGAAAAATGAAAGTTTCTAATTTGAAAACGAACTATCCTGAAGAATGTTCAGTAATCTCACTTAAGTATCTCACACAAATACAAGTCATCAGTTTTTGCCTTCTCAGTTACAGTTGACCCATCCATCATGTGCCTAGCTAAAGCCATAAAAAATGGAGAGTGAACATGTGGCGTTCAAACATTCTGTCATACATATTCTGTTGAAATGATGTCCCCAAACGTTTTTCTTTATCACAAAAACAGAAGGATTTTTTATGCGACAACTGTATGTGGGAATGTTTGATCTAGCAGATGTCATGCAGCCGCAGTAATGTAATGCATGTGCTGTTAGTGTGATGTTGTTATCAACAGCCGCAGTAATGTAGTACATGTGCTGTTAGTGTGATGTTGTAAACAACAGTAATGTAATACATGTTCTGTTAGTGTGATGTTGTAAACAACAGTAATATAATACATGTGCTGTTAGTGTGATGTTGTAAACAACAGTAATGTAATACATGTGCTGTTAGTGTGATGTTGTAAACAACAGTAATGTAATACATGTGCTGTTAGTGTGATGTTGTAAACAACAGTAATGTAATACATGTGCTGTTAGTGTATCTCATGTCATTCTCTAGAGCAGAGTTCTGCTACCAGTAATTGTCATTCTTAAACTGAGGCTGTTTAGTTCTCGTTATTATTGTAATGTTTTTAACATTGGAATAAATATGTTGAAGTTGTATTTGTCCATCAAATTTAGTTTAATAAACACAAAACAGTGTCATTTCAACCGCAATTGTTCATATTGTAAACAAAACATTGAGATTCTAAAAAAAATGATTCCTGGTAATAGAACTGACAACCTCGCTGACTCTAAATGCATGAGATGTCAAGATGCCACAGCCAGAAATGTAATCAAACACTGATGGTTTCAGCTCTGATTCTTCTGCTCCAAGACCCTTCAGTGGAAGTGAAGACCCGGGCCGCGGAGGCCATGAGTGGCCTCTGCTACTTCTGATGTTACCAATGAGTGGCCTCTGCTACTTCTGATGTCAACAATGAGTGGACTCTGCTACTTCTGATGTCAACAATGAGTGGACTCTGCTACTTCTGATGTCAACAATGAGTGGCCTAAGCTACTTCTGATATCACCAATGACTGGCCTAAGCTACTTCTGATATCACCAGTGAGTGGCCTATGCTACTTCTGATGTTACCAATGAGTGGCCTCTGCTACTTCTGATGTCAACAATTAGTAGCTTCTGCTACTTCTGATGTCACCAATGAGTGGCCTAAGCTACTTCTGATGTCACCAATGAGTGGCCTAAGCTACTTCTGATGTCACCAATGAGTGGCCTAAGCTACTTCTGATGTCACCGATGAGTGGCCTAAGCTACTTCTGATGTCACTGATGAGTGGCCTCTGCTACTTCTGATGTCACCAATGAGTGGCCTAAGCTACTTCTGATGTCACCAATGAGTGGCCTAAGCTACTTCTGATGTCACCAGTGAGTGGCCTTTGCTACTTCTGATGTTACCAATGAGTGGCCTCTGCTACTTCTGATGTCAACAATGAGTAGCTTCTGCTACTTCTGATGTCACCAATGAGTGGCCTAAGCTACTTCTGATGTCACCAATGAGTGGCCTAAGCTACTTCTGATGTCACCAATGAGTGGCCTAAGCTACTTCTGATGTCACTGATGAGTGGCCTAAGCTACTTCTGATGTCACCAATGAGTGGCCTAAGCTACTTCTGATGTCACCAATGAGTGGCCTTTGCTACTTCTGATGTTACCAATGAGTGGCCTCTGCTACTTCTGATGTCAACAGTGAGTGGCCTCTGCTACTTCTAATGTCACCAATGAGTGGCCTAAGCTACTTCTGATGTCACCGATGAGTGGCCTAAGCTACTTCTGATGTCACCGATGAGTGGCCTCTGCTACTTCTGATGTCACCGACGAGTGGCCTAAGCTACTTCTGATGTCACCAGTGAGTGGCCTCTGCTACTTCTGGTGTCAGCAATGAGTGGCCTAAACTACTTCTGATGTCACCAATGAGTGGCCTAAGCTACTTCTGATGTCACCAATGAGTGGCCTAAGCTACTTCTGATGTCACCAGTGAGTAGCCTCTGCTACTTCTGATGTAATCTGTGAGTGTCCTCTGCTACTTCTGATGTCACCAGTGAGTAGCCTCTGCTACTTCTGATGTAATCTGTGAGTGGCCTCTGCTACTTCTGATGTCACCAGTGAGTAGCCTCTGCTACTTCTGATGTAATCTGTGAGTGTCCTCTGCTACTTCTGATGTCACAAGCATGTTAGGTGATGTCATGTTAGAGGAACTCTTCTGGAAGTTAGCTTTGGAAGACAGACCCTAGAATTACCGTTACGTTCAATGCTACTGTCTTCTAATATCACTGAATTCCTTGTATATGTAATATATATGATCTCATGTTTAAAACAACTGCCATTTGATTCTCCAGAGTAATATAATGAATTTTGTAACAAATTAGTACTAGCTGCTGGTTCTTTGGTTCTGTCTAAAGACAAATGTGGTCTGAATTGTGTGCAAACCATGGGCGTACGTTGAATACACGTGATGTTGTTTCTCACAGCACTCTGCATATCACACCACATGATTGTGTTCAACATGTTGGTCTACCCTGTACTTACACTGCATGCACATACATTGAATAATCATGTGCACACTGATCTGTACTACTTTTTTCATTTCTTTATTTACATTTTAGAGAAATTGTGTTTGTTAAATTTAATAAATATTGTGATGTGTGCACCTGCTGTCTGGGACTTCACCCTCAAAGGGATGGATCACTTTTCATTATGCAGTTATTTGTTGTTTGGGGGAAACAATATTGCTCGTGATGAGGTAAATATGAGAGCACGCCAGTGATGTCAATGATGTTTCTGAAACCAGGTGTGTGCTTTTGGAAGACAAAATAAAGTTCTGTGTCTGTTTTCTTTTATTGTTAGATGCTGTGTTTTTCTGCAAATGTATTGATATGCAAAGTTAAAAACAATGTATTGTAAACTGTAGTTGCGTTGTAGTTAACTGGTAAAGTTGAGGGACTACCGGTATTCTACTGCCATATACAGTTGAGGGACTACCGGTAGTCTACTGCCATATACAGTTGAGGGACTACCGGTAGTCTACTGCCATATACTGTTGAGGGACTACCGGTAGTCTACTGCCATATACAGTTGAGGGACTACCAGTTGTCTACTGCCATATACAGTTGAGGGACTACCGGTAGTCTACTGCCATATACAGTTGAGGGACTACCGGTAGTCTACTGCCATATACAGTTGAGGGTCTACCGGTTGTCTACTGCCATATACAGTTGAGGGACTACCGGTTGTCTACTGCCATATACAGTTGAGGGACTACCGGTAGTCTACTGCCATATACAGTTGAGGGACTACCGATAGTCTACTGCCATATACAGTTGAGGGACTACCGGTAGTCTACTGCCATATACAGTTGAGGGACTACCGGTAGTCTACTGCCATATACAGTTGAGGGACTACCGGTTGTCTACTGCCATATACAGTTGAGGGACTACCAGTTGTCTATTGCCATATACAGTTCAGGGACAACCAGTAGTCTACTGCCATATACAGTTCAGGGACAACCAGTAGTCTACTGCCATATACAGTTGAGGGACTACCGGTAGTCTACTGCCATATACAGTTGAGGGACTACAAGTAGTCTACTGCCATATACAGTTGAGGGACTACCGGTAGTCTACTGCCATATACAGTTCAGGGACAACCAATTGTCTACTGCCATATACAGTTGAGGGACTACCGGTAGTCTACTGCCATATACAGTTGAGGGACTACCGGTAGTCTACTGCCATATACAGTTGAGGGACTACCGGTTGTCTACTGCCATATACAGTTGAGGGACAACCAGTTGTCTACTGCCATATACAGTTGAGGGACTACCGGTAGTCTACTGCCATATACAGTTGAGGGACTACCGGTAGTCTACTGCCATATACAGTTGAGGGACTACCGGTAGTCTACTGCCATATACAGTTGAGGGACTACCGGTTGTCTACTGCCATATACAGTTGAGGGACTACCAGTTGTCTACTGCCATATACAGTTGAGGGACTACCGGTAGTCTACTGCCATATACAGTTGAGGGACTACCGGTAGTCTACTGCCATATACAGTTGAGGGACTACCGGTTGTCTACTGCCATATACAGTTGAGGGACTACTGGTTGTCTACTGCCATATACAGTTCAGGGACAACCAGTAGTCTACTGCCATATACAGTTCAGGGACAACCAGTAGTCTACTGCCATATGCACAGTGGACCTCTGTGATGAAAATAAACCTCACTCGTATATTGGCATTGTTCAAATCTAATAGCCTGTGTGTCTTACAGAGAAATAATTAGCTGTATCACCACGCTGTTCAGAATATTGATTGCTTTATTTATTTAGTATGTTGTTCTCCTCTTCTTTCCCTGTATGTCCAGGGCTAGGCTAGCCTCGATACTGGTCCTTGTATGTCCAGGGCTAGGCTAGCCTCGATACTGGTCCTTGTATGTCCTGGGCTAGGCTGGCCTCGATACTGGTCCTTTTATGTCCGGGGCGAGGCTACCCTCGATACTGGTCCCTGTATGTCCGGGGCGAGGTTGGCCTCGATATTGGTCCCTGTATGTCCGGGGCGAGGTTGGGCTCAATACTATTCACTGTATGTCCGGAGCGAGGCTGGCCTGGATACTGGTCCCTGTATGCCCGGGGCGAGGCTGGCCTCGATACTAGTTCCTGTATGTCCGGGGCGAGGCTGGCCTCGATAATGGTTCCTGTATGTTCGGGGCAAGGCTGGCCTCGATACTGGTCCCTGTATGTCCGTGGTGAGGCTGACCTCGATACTGGTCCCTGTATGTTCGGAGCGCGGCTGACCTCGATACTGGTCCTTGTATGTCCAGGGCAAGGCTAGCCTCGATACTGGTCCCTGTATGTTTGGGACAAGGTTGGCCTCGATACTGGTCCCTGTATGTCCGGGGAAAGTTTGGCCTCAATACTATTCACTGTATGTCCAGGGCGAGGCTGGCCTCGATATTGGTCCCTGTATGTCCAGGGCGAGGTTGGCCTCGATATTGGTCCCTGTATGTCCGGGGCGAGGTTGGGCTCAATACTATTCACTGTATGTCTGTGGCGAGGCTGGCCTCGAACTGATTCCTGTATTACCGGGGCGAGGCTGGCCTCGATACTGGTCCCTGTATGTCCGGGGCGAGGCTGGCATCGATACTGGTTCCTGTATGTCTGGGGCGAGGCTGGCCTCAATATTGGTCCTTGTATGTCCAGGGCGAGGTTGGCCTCAATGTCTATTTTCTTTATTTTCTTACCCCTAACTGACTGTTCTTGCACATGCTCATTTAATGGCTCAACCATTGGATTAGGTAATCATAATGTCAACACATTTGTACTTCATAACAAAGAGTTGCAATATCTGCTTTAAAATGTATTTTGTAACACCTGTTTAAAAATAAATTTATTTAATAGAAAATGACACATTTCTATGACATAACATCTTAAAAATAAATGTATTTACTAGAAAACAAGGCAACGACGCGCATCACTTCTTTGAGAGTTCGGATCTCAAAGTTGCCCAAATTATTCAAAAATGCTACATTAGCTATGTGCAATTAAAGTGTATACAGTATACAAGCAACACACTATATTACTGTTCAAACATACTACCTGTCATTAATACTGTTCATGTTGCAATGAAATGGGTAGCCAAACTGGCCCATACTTGATACATAGTAAGCAACAACAATTAAGATTGCCATGCTATCTATAGTGTAGTTACCTCTACTACTCCACGTGTACATGATGTGCTAATCTGTGCATTGTGCATACAAGTGCATTGACCTTAATTGGTCAAGCTAACATGAAAGAATGCAGTCATGACATGCATATGCCAGTTTTGTTGGCTCTGTGAGACAACTATGCAGACTAATCACACAAGACTCATGAAGTCTAAACGACGCATTGATAATAAAGCAGAGGTTGTATTCAGGGCAGTAACAGCTGGCTGTTACAAAAAGACCTTAGTTACACTCGATTTTATAGTGGCATGAGTTGTATACATATTTAAATATTTTTTAAGAACAAAATAATTCTTAATAAAATGCAACCTTGTCTTTAATACAAAGTGAGCACCTGCTTTATCCTGCTTTGTCTTGTGTTTTGGGGATGCATTAGCAAACATCCAACTAAATTCACCCTAAGTTTCACTTGCTGTTTAGATGATCGGTGAAAGCCTTCCGAAGAACAGCCACCGTAAAGTCAACATCTTCCCGTGTGATACACATCGGGGGCTTGATCCGCAGGCACTAAAACAAACCAGGAGAATATTAAATGGTATCTATTTGTAACATGCATGAAGAAAAGCACTCCATTGATATGGTTCTATATCAACTACTTTTCGAATTCGTCAGGGGCAAATCAAGAGAGGGTAGTCAAGGGGGGCCCAAAAAACTTCCAGTGGCGCACAACATCAATTCATATTCAGTGGTCTGAGCTGGATGACTCTGCTGTTGCACTGTCAGATCATGACATTGGAAGATGGGGGGAGGGCACATTCAAAAGGTCTAGGGGGCATGGTAATGAGGACACATTCAAAAGGTCAAGGGGGCACGGTAACGAGGGCACGTTCAAAAGGTCTAGGAGGCACAGTAATGAGAGCACATTCAAGAGGTCTAGGGGACACGATAATGCAGGCACATTCAAAAGGTCTAGGGGGCATGGTAATGAGGACACATTCAAAAGGTCTAAGGGGGTACAGTTACAAGGGCACATTCAAAAGGTCTACGGGGCACAGTAATGAGAGCACATTCAAGAGGTCTAGGGGACACGGTAATGCGGGCACATTCAAAAGGTCTAGGGGGCACAGTAATGAGGGCACATTCAAAAGGTCTAGGGGGCATGGTAACAAGGGCACATTCAAAAGGTCTAGGGGGCACGATAACAAGGGCCCATTCAAAAGGTCTAGGGGGCACGGTAATGAGGGCACATTCAAAAGGTCTAGGGAAACGGTAATGAGGGCACACTCAAAAGGTCTAGTGGGCACGGTAATGAGGGCACATTCAAAATGTCTTGGGGGCATGGTAATGAGGGCACATTCAAGAGGTCTAGGTGGCATGGTAACGAGGGCACATTCAAAAGGTTTAGGGGGCACGGTAACGAGGGCACGTTCAAAAGGTCTAGGGGTCATGGTAATGAGGACACATTCAAAAGGTCTAGGGGGCACAGTAACGAGGGTACATTCATAAAGTCTAGGGGGCACGGTACCGAGAGCACATTAAAAAGGTTATGGGGGCAAGCCAAATTACTGTTCAGAGTGCAGTCGAATGCTCCAAACAAAACATGATTAATACTGCTGAATATACACCTTTTCTTTATAATCCATAACGAGATACTCCCAATAGTAAACACTTGCACACGTTGTAGCAACGTTGGCACCAATCAACTTTACAAGTTATTTGCCAAAAAAAGTAGTTGGCAGCTGTTACACTTTCTACCACGAAAGTGGTCACTTGTCATCGACGACTGCACTTAGCATCTCTAAACATTTTATTTAACGAAACATCAGTGCATTTGCCACTAAAGGTGTAAATCCGTACACATATTCTGCTCGAACTGGCTCAAACTCAAAGCTGCTGTAGCGACGCTCATCGCCATAGTAATGCTGGAAATGCGCTTCCAATACTTCGATTTAACAAAACAAAAGTTGACAAGATTGTTCCCAAAATTAACGATCTCGTAATGTGTTTGCCACCGACGTACCGTGCCACACACACCAATCGCCGTGTCGTAGACACCACACACTCACCGTGCCATAAACACCACTCACAGTGCCGTAGACACCACTCATTCACCGTGCCATAGACACCATTCATTCACCGTGCCATAGACACCACTCACCGTGCCACAGACACCACTCATCGTGCCATAAACACCACTCACAGTGTCGTAGACACCACTCACTCACCGTGCCATAGGCACCACTAAATCGCCGTGCCATAGACACCACTCACTCGCCGTGCCATAGATACTACTCACCGTGCCGTAGACACCACTCTTGCCGATGAGCAGACCCATGTCCTTTGTTGCCTCGAAGATGGCTGCGGTTTCAGGGGGCGGCAGCGGCTTCTTACTCTTCTGAAACATGCAATATTGGAGTCGTTTTGCGCTTACACAGAACATGTATTCACGCACACACAGACACACGCGCCTTCACACAACACGCACACGCGCGCGCACGCACACACACACACATGCCGAGAGGGTAGTATAGGATATTTGCTGTTACTGTACCCCTTTGATTATCATAAAAAAACCTCCAACAACATCCCCTTGCCGAAATATTGGGGCTTAACATATACAGCCCCACCCACAATATATTGAGGGCCCATCCCCCCGCGTTCCTAAGTCTAGGATGTGTAATGTAAATTTGCTTTGCGCACAGATTTACCCACAGTAATCACATAGCTCAATGGATTGGTCCGCCGCCACTTCCAGTTCTTTCTGGAGTCCGTAGATTGCTATTCATGTGAAAGATGGCGTAGTTATTCATATGCACCTAACTCGTGGAGTCGTGGTCGTCCTTACTCTTGACTTGACCTGTGTTTGACTTAAGCATTATTTTTTAGCTGCTGAGGCTGTGAACAGACATTTTTGATGCTGTTTACCCGCTTCATGCTTTACCAGCCCTTAATAGATGCAAACATGTACTCCTCACGACGCCTGCTAGCGTTCATGAATGAGATGTTTTAATGGCTGGCAGGTTGGATTGCCCTCGCGCTGCCCCAGGGCGATATGCACCGACGCGACTGCTTGGGTATGTTGCTGTTGGTGTTCTTGCCGGTTACACAAAATACACTTTGTTGGACTTAATTTGTTGGAAGGTTAGTTCCGGTTCTTCTGCTCTGACGGCATGGACTTGTTGAGGTCGACATGTATATTCATCTTCCTGTTACGCGTCATGTCCAATGTCAACTCGGGATTCTTAAGGTTTTTTGTCAGCATGGTCCGCCCACGGCTTCTAGCCGAGAAACGCCATCGCCGCACTTCTTTCACCGTGTGTGCTTTGCATTAATTTTTAATAAGATTTAACAAGATTGCCACCTTGAGAATTAACTCTAGATGGCAGGTGGACAAGGAAGCCTTTTGGCTTATAGAGAGGCCAACCATTATTATCTACGTGTATCCCGCCATTCTGAGGTATTTGTTGATTTTATTTTTAAACATATTCACGCTAGTAGCACCAACACAATCAGCAGATAATACAGTCCATTCATTTACATTCCTTTGTGAAAATTATAACTTTCTTATATCTAATCTACACTGCTCCTTTACTAATGTAACTTAATGTCCTCTAGTCCTATCTTTCTTAACTGAGAAACAAATATTTCTATCAATATGAATATTTCATCGCACTCCCATCGTTTTTAAGGATGACATCCGTGATCCTGTTCTTTTCCTTAGTGTCTGGGTGCACAGGCTCGGTCGTGCGACATGCACTAGTCCTCAACTCACCCATCGTTTTGGCACACGACAGTCGGCATCTGTCCTGTTGGGGCAGCTAGTATGTGCGCTCACTCTTTGTGGCTTCAACACTGATGGTTGCTTATCGGACGGCCGCACGCCACGTGCTGCGACCATGTGCTGTTTCTCCTCTTTTTGTTTTGTCGAGACGTCTATACACTTTTTGTACAATCGGTGTTCCGTAGATGTGGTCTTCCCACGTTCCATTTCCCCTGCCGTAGCTCGTGTTTAAATGATATAAATTATAATAATATAGTATGTGCAATTATAGTATGAGCTAGTAAAGCATCCAGTATATGGATCGACCTACCTACCCCCACTATGAAACATGGTAAATATAAACATAATGCCTAACTAGCATTGTTATTGTGCGCCAGCTGATTCAAACCCCGAGTGTGTAGACCTATACGACATTAGCTGAGGGAAGGCCCCTTTGAGCGGTCGGACAATCACCTTGTCAGCGACGAGTTCGAGACCGACCATCAGGCCCTTGCCACGGACGTCGCCAACGATGTCGAACTCGTCTCGTAGTGTCCTCAGCTGCTCCAACAGGTAGGTGCCGACCGTGCGACAGCGCTCCTGGCACTTGTCTTCCTCCAACACCTGCGACCACAACGAAGGTAGTTATTTAAATTTTGTTAGTTTTTCAAATATATTTAGTTTTTCAATAGACAGCTTGAGTGGTCACGCATTCCCCAGGTGGCGCTTAAAATTTAACATACTGTAGTAGTAATAACTAATGTTCTTCGTTTGTTGCCCCGTCGTTTGTTGCCCCGCCGTTTGTTGTCCCGTCGTTTGTTGCCCCGTTGTTTGTTGTAATAGCACGTACACCATATAACCATACGCTAACCTTGGAGTATTGTAAATACATCTCCTCCCAAGTAAGTATATAGCAATCATCAACTCGCCTCATTCTATGTCCATTCGAATCCTTTGACCAATGTCCTCTGATCTACCAACCGGTGATGAATTTAAATAACACGAAGGTAGCTTTAGTTTTTTACAATAAAAAGATGTGATGGTTAGACATTCCCCAGAGGGCGCCACTGTTGGTGATAAAGTTGCCCTTGGTTGGTTGCTCCACGGATACCCACTGAGTTAGTATTAGCATTAACTGTCGCAGCCGCCTGTAATAATCATTTCCACACATAATTATACATTTGTGTAGCTTGTTACTGAACTCACGTCGAGGACGGTAGAGCCTACTGCGCATGACAACGGGTTTCCGCCAAATGTGTTGAAGTGGACGGCGTGGGTAGGACTCATGCACGCCGCGATCTCTGGCGTCGTCACGACAGCCGCCAAGGGGATGCCGTTACCCATGCCCTTCGCCATTGTTACTGCAAGCACCACGAGTATCAAGAGGGTACGGCCAACACCGTATGGCATAATATCAATTCATGGGACATCATTATTATTATCGTTCATAAGTAACACAAAGAGTGAAGTAGGCCCCGTAGGGCGTAAAGCGCAGCAAATAATTACACTAATCGATACGAAACAACTGAGGCCCAGAGATCGTTTTAACAGTAACAGCTTCTCTTCACTTATAAATAACACATCTATCGACGTTATGTGCTGTTATTTCCGTGTGCGTGCGTGTATTCCTTCGTGTGTGCGTGTGTGCGTGTGTGAGTGCGTAACATTTGACTTCCATTGTTCCACCGATGATCGAGTGACATTACATGTACATAATTAGTTGCATGCATTAATGTAATATGTAAGTCTAAGCCTATTCATGTGTGGTATGGTGGTCTATGTGGGCTAACGGGTAGAGCACCGGACTAACGATAGAGATTCGAGTAGGCCTACACCTCTTGCTGTGTCAAAACATTTGAGCATGCAATTAATTTTCGTCAACTCCACATTGTCTGTATTATTTTTGATCTTACGATAAGTATATTTTGTATCTATTTGTCAGTTTTCGATTCCATGATCGTTAGTCCTTTCTACCGGGTGTCTATACCAAGGGAAACAAAAGCTCACACACAGGGAAATGGAACAAAATGAACTCACATAGCTAATTGTCTCAATCCAAAAACAACTCACGGGCGCTGCATTAACTGCTGTCATAGCACTTGCTCTGACACGCACTAAGACATTTGGTTTCAATGGGTGTGCTGCTAAGGTGCAAACACATATATTTGCACCATATAACGGCTATAATCATTCTTAGTTCACATTTAGGGTGCATATCTCTAACACCTGGTATACACAATA
>CM034537.1:8525614-8838437 GCA_020002185.1 Paraescarpia echinospica
ACAACTAACATCGTAGCTGCGGAACATTTTGTTACAAGTATACGCCGGATAGTACTATAAATGTATTAGTTAAGGGTACAATGCACATAAACACAAAATAGTAGGTAAAGGTTATATAGTTGTGATGGTGCCACTCTTATCCAATTAATTGGAGGCCTATTAAAGCTATAAATGTTAGCGAAGATTTAAGCTAACTTCTCCGTCGACAAGTTGCATGCACCGACTATCGTAGTGCTCAGCTGTAGTGCTCAATCGAGTCGATGGTTGTGCTCATTCATAGTGATCAGTCGGAGAGTGCTGTCCAATTAGTCAGTCTTGGTGCTCCGTCGAATTAAGAGCCTAGTGTTCAGTCCGGGTGCTCAATCGGAGCGCTCAGTCAGATCGATGTACTCAGTTTGATTGCCTTGTCGGAGTATTCAGCCAGAGTGTTCAGTCGGAGTGATCTGTCCTAGTGTTCTGTCGGAGTGTTCAGTCAGAGTGTTCAGTCGGTGTGTTCTGTCGGAGTGTTCAGTCGGAATGTCCTATATGGATGTAGAGACTAGAGACCGTAGAAGTGTCTCGTTGCTTGATTACCGACCTGCACTGGCGAGTCCCGGCAGTGGGCGCCGCCCCACGGCCCTCTGTACACGTCGGGGTTGATTGTCTGAAACAATGCGTGCGTTACGTAGCAACTTTGTTCACATAAAGACGACCGGGAAGCAATTCAGTTGGTGTGTCAAGCAGAAGCGGCAAAGACGATTAAAACAAGTAAATTAGATGCGGTTGTTGTAGTCTAATCGTGTCGAGTGTTATTATGGAAATTAACACTGAATACGCAAACAAATGCATGCGTGCATGTGTTCGTGTGCGTGCGTGTGTGCGTGAGCGTACGTTTAGGCATGCGTGTGTGGGGGCGCGCGTGTATTGGGGAGGTGCGTTCCTGTGTGTGTGTGTGTGTGCGTGTGCGTGTGTGTGTGTGCGCGCGTGTGTGTGTGAGAGAGAGAGAGAGTGCGTGCGTGCGTGCGTGTGCGGCATAATGCTTATTGTATATGTGTTCTCAAGTTTCAATTCAATCAGTGTGTAATGATTGTTAGCGTGATCTTGAATTTATTGGACGTTTTGGCATAGTTAATAAGTAATTAATTTTGAGTCGACTGCAAAAGTTAGAGTTTTGGCATCGTAACTTGGGCTTGCCAAAGGAGGTAACAAATTGGTTTGCTTGTCACTGAAAAAAATCGTCGTTCTATTAATATGCTAACAAGTAGATGGTTCCCATTTGTTCACAGTCATCGAAGGACATCGGGGCACATTGTTATTCCTTCTGGTGTTTGACCGTCACCTGCTGGACGCCGAAGCCCGCGGGCACTTGGAACCGCCAGTTGCCGAGGGCTGTCACTCCCATCATGTAGGGACTCGTTCCGTGGTAAGCATTTCTGCAAGACCCACAGAGCAGTGTTCACATTACACAGCAACAACGTGTAACCATTCGCTTACTACAACACGATGTAACGCCCACAACTCGTCGTGGTCCACCGTCTTTGTACGTCGCGTACCACCACTAACTTAGGCGTTTGATACCACAGAATAAACGATCAAAACTGTCATCATAGTAAGAACTAAACTGTCACAACAGAACTGTGGAATATGTGGTAACGTAGGATCAATGTAATGGGAAGGAACAACCCAAAGGATGAAACAAACCTAAATGAAATGATGTCGTATCTGCCAGTGTGCATTCGCGCCATCAACATTGCCAGGTCGTTCGCTTCCGAGCCGCTGTTGACGAAATATACCACCTGCAAGTGACAATAACTACTGTAACACGTTTGTGGTCCCTCGCTTACTACATACAAGACTAACTGGTAATTTGTTTGAAGAACGGTCAATTTGTATATCATTAGTATGTCACGTAGTAGCTACATGGTCAGGCGACTAGAGTATAGACACAGTGGTCTTTGTGAAACAAACGACGAATGTCGCCGGTACCTTGAGATCTCCGGGCATTTTTGAAACGAGTTTCTCGGCGTATTCGTGGATCTTTGGGTGCCAATAGATGTTGGTCGTGTGCCAGAGTAGATCAGCTTGGTTCGTCAGCGCCTGCACGACTTTCCTACAATAGTATGCAGTTTGTTTTAGAAGACTCGTGATGGTTCGGGGCGGGGGTAACAAATTGGGTTTTTATTTTAGTAACGCGGACCACGCGGCCGCTAGAGCTGTCCACGACGCCGGTAGATTTTCCGTGTTCAGAATTATTCCAACAGTACTTTAGGATTAAAAGCGGTTCCTAATATAAATGCGACTGATTGGAAATGGGACACCCCCCGGGGGCGTCTTGCCTCGTAAAGGGGGCGTCTTGATGACAGGTGCGCCATGTCAATCCGTTGGCTACTGCAGTTCCATCGGCTCGACGGACTCTGATCTATTTGTGAGGTGGCTGGTGCATTTCGCCAATTTCACGAATGCATCAGTTGACGTACGTGCCCCTGATCGTAATCCTCGATGGCCACCACAGTCACAAGACTCTGGCTGCTGTAGAGTATGCGAGGGGCCGTGGCATTACCTTGATCACACTGCCACCGCAAACCACACACAAGTTGCAGCCGTTGGACAAGTCATATTTTAAATCCCTGAAGAGTGCATACAACGCAGCGGCTGACAGCTGGATGGTCGCCAATCCCGGAAGGAGAATCACCGCATACGACATGGCAACAATATTTGGAAAGGCATTCCTGCGATCCGCCACACCAGACAAAGCCGTGGCAGGCTTTCGCGCGTGTGGAATTTGGCTATTTGGCAGAAATCTTCACGGACGAAGACTATGTTACCGCTGCGGTTACCGATGAGGATGCCTTGCCACTGACCTCTAGATCACCCTCTGCCTTGCCGCCAACTGTCGGAACTTCCTCATTACTCCCGCCAACTGCCGGATCATCCTCAGTACAGCCGCCAACTGCCGGATTATCCTCAGTACAGCCGCCAACTGCCGGATTATCCTCAGTACAGCCGCCAACTGTTGGATCATCCTCAGTACAGCCGCCAACTGCCGAATTATCCTTAGTGCAGCTGCCAACTGCCGGATCACCCTCAGTACAGCCTACAGCTGCCGGATAATCTACAGCCTTGCTGGCAACACGCCAGTTGGTCAGTGACCTGACCTCATAGAGAAACTGTCGCCAAAACCCAAACTAACCCGTCCACGCCCGAGGTCACGTGTTGCAGAATTACCTGCGGTGCTGACTTCGTCTCCTTATAAGAGAAAACTTGCTGAACGAGAGTGAAACAATGAGAAGGCGAAGCGAATGGTGAAACCAAAATGGATGTCACAGTGGAGAAACAACATAAGCAAGATCGCGATGACGGACAAAAACGTAAAAAAGTGAAGACTCGCTGATTTGGCGAGGGTCTGAACAATGCTTACTGACATTAACTCGCAATGCCGCTGGACACGCTAGACGCTCTCCCCTTTGCGGGAATATGCGACGACGAGTTTATATTTATGCAATCCGACTACGAATTACGTAAACATGTGTTGGATAAATTTGATCAATTGAACTTTCGTTTGTTTGAATCCTCCAAATATAGTATATTAACACCAACTAACAAAGAAGAGATTATACGCATCGTCAATAGTTGCGGAAATAAATTTTCTGCCGATTGTGACGGCATCACGATGAGTCTCGTTACAAATATAATTGAATGCATTTGTGAACCTTTGACACATATAATATGTAATATGTCGTTTAAAAGTGGCGTTTTCCCACACAAGATAAAAACAGCTAAAGTAATTTCTTTATTTAAATCTGTTGAGAAACATTTGTTTACCAAATACAGGCCGATTTCACTTCTACCGCAATTGTCTAAAATACTCGAGAAATTGTTTAAATAACGACTTCAAAGCTTTGTGAATTCCTGTAATATCTTAATTCATGTCAATATGAGTCCAGAGAAGGCAAGTCAACTGCTCATGCTTTGGTAGAATTGCTTAATGATATTACAAATTCGTTAGAACATAAGAATTGTGCAATTGACGTTTTTATAGATCTAAAAAAAGCTTTTGATACCGTTGACCATAAATTGCTGTGTAAAAAACTAGAACGCTCTGGCATCCTTGGAAATGCATATCATTATAGTAGCCAATTTGTAAACATTGACGGCTGCAGGTCAGACACTCAAAGAATAACATGTGGAGTTCCGCAAGGTTCTATACTTGGACCGAAGTTGTTTATTCTGTACATCAATGTCATGTGTAATGTTTCTAAACTGGTAAAATTTATTTTGTTTGCTGATGACATGAACATCTTCTGTTCTGCCAAACATAAAAAACTGCTTGAAAATATTGTATGCAATGAACTACATAAATTGCAATTATGGTTCTCGGTCAACACATTGTCATTGAACATAGCAAAAACAAACTACATGTTATTCTCTGGTCGAGCACCTCTATCTGATATATCAATATAAAAGTACACATATATCAAGAGTGCGTGTACCGACATTTCTAGGAGTGCCTATTATTCGTTAAATTGGAAAGACCATATCAGTTGAGCGCAGTCTAAACTCTCAATCAGTTTTGGTATCATGTGTACGTGCAACAAATTGCTTAACCGCCATAGTATATACATGTTATATTCCACTCTGTTTTTGCCTTATTGACTGTTCTGTGTGGAAATATGGGGAAATACGTATTCAACTAATTTGCACTGTAGTTATGTTACAAAAGGAGTTAATACGGCTTATGCACCATGCACAGTATAACGACCACACGACTCCATTGTTTTATAAAGCACACATTTTGAAGTTTACCGACTTGGTTCAATTTAGAATAATACTGTTTATGTATAAAGCTCACAAAAATGAATTGCCGTTACATATTCAAAGGTTATTTGCTAAGTGTGACAATAAATACTGCACACGACGAAAAAATCAGTTTTCCCGAACCCGGGCAACAACCAATATAAGGTAGATGTCTTTAATTGTGTATGGAACAAAACTTTGGAACTCGTTGAATGTCACTTTTACCAATATTCGTTCGTATCATTGTTTTAAAGCACACTATGACAAATATATGTTAGAAAGGTATTGTCAACAGACGTAATATGATGAACCAAATCATAAGCACTACTGTACGTTTGTATTTTGTTTTGAAATTCACATCAAGTAAAAAAAACTGTTACAAGTGTCGACTAAAGAGTAGCATAACATTATAAGTAGGCGGGTGCATTCAGTTACTCAACTTGAATTTTTATAACGTTATGTTACCTGACAGTGAAGGACTGTCGTAATAATTGGATACTCCATGTTCACGTTGATCACGAGTTTGTTTTCTTTCAGTATTCGCATGTTATACAATGGCAAAGTTGCATTACCTGACAGCGAAGGACTGTCGTAATTCTGTAGGTTAGATACCTGTATTGGATAATGTAATACATAACTCCATTTTCACGTTGATCACGGGCTTGTCTCATTTCTGTATTCGTATGTTATACAATGGTAAAGTTATTTTACCTGACAGTGAAGGGCTGTCGTAATTATGTAGGTTATATACCTGTACTGGATAAGATAATACATAACTCCATTTTCACGTTAATCACGAGCTTGTCTCATTTCTGTATTCGTATGTTATTCAATGAAACCGTCTATGGGGCATGGAGCACCAGGGGCCTCATGCCCCAGACAAGAGGGCGTCTTGCCCCAGATATGGGACAAGTCGCCCCTTGGGACAATATTTTTAATTAACGATTATAAAAGTTATTGTTGTCACATGTCACAAATGCTTTGGTAATACATAGCATAACCAAAAACTAACGTCCCGGCAACGTTAAAGATCAAACCGTTTTAAATCAAACCAAAAACGAACGTTCTGGCAACGTTAGAGATCAAACAGTTTCAAACCAAACCAAAAACTAACGTTCCGGGAACGTTAGACATCTAACAGTAACCAAAATCAAACGGTTCTAACCAAATGCAAACGTTATATTAACGTTTACATGCTATCTGGGGCCAGGGTTCATCTGGCCAAACTGCGAGTCAGATAGTGACTGAACGAAGTTGTCTGTTGCCGGGTGCATTCAATTACACAACTTGAATTTTGTATAACATTATGTTACCTGACAGTGAAGGACTGTCGTAATTCTGTTGGTTAGGTACCTGTGTTGGATAAAATATTACCTACACTCCATTTTCACGTTGATCACGAGTTTGTCTTATTTCAGTATTCGTATGTTATACAATGGTAAAGTTACATTACCTGACAGTGAAGGACTGTCGTAATTCTGTAGGTTAGATTCCTGTATTGGATAAGATAATACATAACTCCATTTTCACGTTGAGCACGAGTTTGTCTCATTTCAGTATTCCTATGTTGTACAATGAAACCGAGACGTCTTGCCCCCAGGTATGGGGCAATACGCCCCCTTGGAGCAATATTTTTAATTAACCATTATAAAAGTTATTATTGTAAAATGTCACAAATGCTTTAATAACACAACCGCAGGGCAATCGTATGACAGTAACAGGACGTCAAAATGACAAGTTCATGAATAACTATGCGCATTTTCCCTTAAGGGGGCTCCATGCCCCACCCTACCCTATACATATTTTATTATACTACATGACACAATATCACGATAACTACTAGTAGACTTTGAACCTTTAACCGTGGCTCTGTCGCTGGCTATTCGTGGACTGTTTCCTGGACGAACATTAACAACACTAACAAATGGAAACCCGAAACATAAACAAGGCTGCTGGTCGAAGGGCCCTTCTCCAATACATAACACCAGCATAAGCCGGTTCTCCTTGTCCTACTCCTGGATGTTTATATACCGAAGTACACGCGCATCATACTAGAACAACAATACAGCGAAAACCTGCTTTAATTTAAAATCCCCCACGTAGTAGTGTAATGGCTGTATTGACAGGAAGAATTTCTCAATAGGACAATAAGTATTCGTGTGAGAAGTTTCCTCCCTCCTTTATGAATGTTGACGAAAGTATGCAGAGGTAAGGTAGGGCTACGATTTGGTGTTGTACATGCGTTGTGCAGTGCGGCGAAGATAGAAGACAAAGGACGGCCGCTGTTTGTACTCGGGCTTTGTTACGCGGACAACGAACGCGACTAGTGGGCGGCATACTTAGCCTTCCGTTACGTCAATCCAGAGTGCGCTCAGTGTGGAATGCGCGCACGATTCCAGAGTCCGTGAGATAATATCTCGCCTATATTGCATGAAAACACTTACTCTTCAGTTTCTTTATAAGTAAGCATTTTAACATATCATTCTTGTCGAGCTTTGTTACTATGCAACATGTTATTCATGTGATGTTCACAATACCGTTGCTATTCACAGCGTGCCCGCAAGACTACATGATTCACAGGGTGCCAACAAGATCATGGTTCTTCCAGGCTGTAAATAATATCTGGTGGTCACTACAATGAGGGGGTGGGCTCTTAATATGCCAGTATGCCATCCTTGAGAAACTGATCCCCCTAAACACGTTTTTGACTTCCTTCTAAAATATTTGTTTCAAGTTGAGTGGATTGAACGGATGAGAATCACGTTGAACAGTGAAATATCCAAAAGTTTATGGATTGCATATATATATATATATATATATATATATATACTAGAGCGGTTCTCATGCCGGGAACATCGTCTGGCTGCCTTTAGAAAAACTCAACAACTGATCCTTCGCACCTGTCCTCTGAGCTACGTGAAGAAACAAGTAACATTCGCCATGTGTAATTGAGCCGTAATACGTTAACTTGTTCCCCAAAAGTAGGTATAATAACAAAGTAAACCCCCGTTAGAGACGCGGCGTGGAGGCGAGACTTACGGGTGACTGTGTCCGACGCTCACAGTGACGATGCCGGCAAACATGTCAAGGTAGCGGCGTCCCTCGTGGTCGAACAGCCATTGCATGTGGCCCTGGTGAATGAGCACGGGCCGCTTGTAGAACGTCAGCGTCCCTGGACTCAGGTTCTCCCGTCGGATCTGTCCGACTCGGTCGTACGGCAAGCCCTTCAACACAACGAGTACAACAAGCCCTACAACACAACGAGTAAAACAAGCCCTACAACACGACGAGTACAACAAGCCCTACAAAATAACGAGTACAACAAGCCCTACAACACACCGAGTACAACAAGCCCTACAACACACCGAGTACAACAAGCCCTACAACACACCGAGTACAACAAGCTCTACAACACAACGAGTACAACAAGCCCCACAACACACCGAGTACAACAAGCCCTACAACACACCGAGTACAACAAGCTCTACAACACAACGAGTACAACAAGCCCCACAACACAACGAGTACAACAAGCCCCACAACACAACGAGTACAAGCTCTACAACACAACGAGTACAACAAGCCCTACAACATAACGAGTACAACAAGCCCTTCAACACAACAAATACAATAAGCCCCACGACACGACGAGTACAACAGCCACCACGACGATTAGGCAGTCACTGGTCACATTAAAAAAAAATCGAGTGTACACCATTCCATAGTGTACGCAGTATGACGTAACGTTGTACATACACTTTAAGAAATCCAATAATTATATATGTGTGCGTGTTTTGCTGACTGGGTCTGGGTTCATAGAACGGTTTTGTTTCATCCTGACCATAGGCGGTGGCTTCGGTAGATAGAAAGACTACCTCAACTTATATGTCTCTGGTCGTTTTGTTGCTTTTATCACAGTGTGGTGTATTTATTATGGGCGTAGTTTCGACGTTGATACGAGCATGTATAATGTTACACCAAATGAAGGCAGACCAGTCGTACCTTGTATGGCTGAGGCTTGAAGTCACACGGTGGTAACTGTGGCACGTCGCTAGACGTCGCTGCTGTTCTCTCAGCAAACACGGCGCTGGGTGAGCAGCGGCCAACTACAAGAGAGAGTCTTGGTGAACACTTGCTAAATAGAACGTTCAGTGCTAGTAATGTGCCAGGTATAAACTAATTGACTCCGAAGCCTTAGCTTGGAACATTCTTCACACACGAGATAATGGTCAAAATATGCCAGCTGAACACTCCCGTGCCAAGTGCGACCAGTGATACATAGCACTTAATGTCAGTTTCCACGTAGACAATTCATAGCATACACAATGAGTAGTTATGGTCGAAAAAATAGTAAATTATACTGCTCCTACCCATGGAGCAACACACCACGGGCACCAGTTGTCAGCATTACAGTTCCTACCCATGGAGCAATTTACCACGGGGACCAGTTGTCAGCATTACAGCTCCTACCAATGGAGCAACAAACCACGGACACCAGTTGTCAGCATTACAGTTCCTACCCATGGAGCAACAAACCACGGACACCAGTTGTCAGCATTACAGTTCCTACCCATGGAGCAACAAACCACGGGCACCAGTTGTCAGCATTACATATCCTACCCATGGAGCAACAAACCACGGGCACCAGAGTAAACGTAGCTAGGCAACTGAACGGACTGCGGAGAAAGAGGCGAGCGACCGTCGATAACTAAGAGGACATAAACTTAAAATGCTCCAAGGTCAGTCTATTGATATATAGACTAGCTTAAACCCACCCGTGGGGCAACAAACCAACGACAGAAATGGCACCAGTACAGTATTTTGAACTTGAAGACTCTCTCTTGAAGTTCTCATGACCATTGTTTTTTTTGTAAATTTTGTTTAGTAAATGGAGCGCTAACAATCAAAAACTTGACGCATCACACAAATATGTATTAACAAGCCACGCCACAGGGGTGTAACTTTATTGATGTCTACGATTATGAATTAAAGTGTAACTATACCACTGTTGTCGAAAGAAGGGCGGTATTTCGCCTCCCGCGCAGAGGCAACCAAAAGGTAAGTTCTTACAGTCCTTAGAAATGCTCAAATTCAGAATAAAAACCATTTCTTGAATTCAATTTGTGGCAAGCGTTGTTTTGTAAAGTAGAGTTGACTCTCGCTGAAAAGGAACACGGTGGACTTGGTAGAAGTTTTCCTTACGGCTATTAAGATCGATTTACACTTCACCCCATAGCAGACCAGTTGATTCTAACGCCTACGTGCCTTGTCTGTGAGCACACAACCACGCTACAATTACCGCGGACGGCTTCTCGAGAAGAATGCTGTTGTTGTGCGAGTTCGTTGTTCAAGTCAGCCTTTACCCAAGCACGGCTTTAGGTTACGCTAGCTCTTATGGACAACAATGAACAAATTCGTATTTCTAGATGAATGTTTAGCAATATATGTAAACAAACTAACGAAGTTCTATTGGCCTAAGTGCCCTGGCGTTGCCGTGTTTACAAACAGTAGAAGGTTCTTGGTTAGTGAGTTTACATTGAGTAAGTTGTTTTGGTAGCGTATTTTCGTCACCACACGAGTACGTACTACGCTGGAAGGTCGATCAGCGCATGTCCGATATTCAACGACAGCAGTCGGACATTGGTGTCAGTTTTACACCCTCCATCGTATTGTTTAGCCAACGTCAGACATAGCTAGGTCAGCCAAAGCTAGGAGCTATATTACCCACGCCTGCGTGCATGACAGAATCATGCAACGGGTATGAACTTGACATTGCCTTGTCCACTGACTAATTAGTTACTCGGACTTCGTCAGATGAATTTTCGGATTTTATGTTCTTACCGTTCGCGAATTTCTGAATTCACCAGCTCGCTATCTGACGTGTTACTTGTCAACAGTGGCGATATGCTACTTGTAAACAGTGGCGATATGTTACTTGTGAACATTGACGATATGTTGCTGTCCAGGGGCGGATCCAGAAATCGAGTCCCAGGGGGAACAGAAACCTCCACTGATGGCCAATCCAAATGGTGCAGTAGAAATTTTGCCGCGTCGCCGTAACTCTCGGCTGGACTGGCGATATTGGAAGACAGAGGGAGGAGGGGGGGGGGGGCTGTTGAAAAATGTTCGTCGCTGCGGCCGTATCTTCAGCGCTTCTCCCGCCTGGCTCGACTGTAACCATCGGAAGACGAGGGGGGTATTGTTGAACAACAACATATTGTTGTCGCTACCGCGTCGCCGTAACTTCAGCTTAGTATAACCTGAACGGGGGCACATTACAAATGGTCTAGGGGCACGGTAGCGTGGGCCCAGTATAGAAGGGCTGCGGGCACGCCTAATTCCTAAGGTCTACGGTGGCACTGTTGTATTGAGGATGATCTCTAAATGCCGATATACGAAACTTTACTAAACCGATGAAATGAACCGCAGATCCACACACTGCTTCACGAAATTTTGAACTACATCGACCTATACTACAGAATATGTTTTAAAGTAAAGTCGGGTGCGTTATCGAAGAGTTACACACACAACAAAGTCTACTTTAGAGAAGATTTGTCAAAGGTACATGTATATTTACAACATGCATTAATCTACTGGCGGAGTGTTCCTCTCAGACGGACCGTTTATCCTTTAATTGTAGTTGCAAGTGCTGTAATGCGTAGAGTAGGCGTTTCTAGTAAACCGGCGTTTATCAAGAAATATGAAACATACAGTTCGTGGGACCTGAACGGTTGTGAGTCAGCGTCACAGAGTGAAATAAAGCATACACAGCTATAGTTACAGAGACACGCTGGAAACAGACCAACGCATCCGAGTGGAATAAGTACACGCTGTAATTGTGACAAAGGCACGCTGAAAAGTCACCTAAAACAACAAATCCTAGTCGAATCAATTTCAAATCGGTAGTTAGAGAGACACGCTGAAAACCGACAATCGGCATCATATCTGCCTCTGCTACTCATGTAAACAACAGCTCATATTCATGGCAACAATGAAATGTCTGCCCATCTACGGGTGCGAATCCTGGACCATAACAAAAATAACTCAAGAAACAAGAATTGATGCGTGCCACCCAATAATGCTGCAAACCGTTCTTAAGAGTAAGCAAAGATAGACCAGCCTGTACATGCATCGACTCTCCTAAGGAACACGTGGGACTGAGCAGGAGGAGGTATACATAACATTGAAAAACACACGTCTAGAGACAGATGGTTAGACCCAGCACAGTTCGGTGCTATTGGCCGGTGTGAGGGGGCGTGTAGACATAATATTTAGTATCGTAATTATCATCGTTGTCATAATAGGAGATTAATATGTAATTCATTGCGTGGAAAAAACCAAAAGTATTTAACAACTCGGCTCTAGTTACTTGTATACATTTGCGATTGATAGCACTGTATTTTAATAAGATCAAATAAAATTTCAATGGCCGCAGTGTCATTCTGATCACAATAGTGAGATAAAATGACACGCTAGAAGGTACAATATTGGCAAACTGGTCGGAACAAAATACAATACAGAAAACATAGAGAAATAGCACACATATATATATATGTATATATATATATATATATATATATACACAGCTCGTCTTAGATATGTTTCCAGCATGTATACAACTGAAAACTAATTAACAAATGGGGTTTCTTTGAACTATTCTATTTGAAATTAAATATAATATATATATATATATCTACTATATGTAAATTTAGCAAACTTGTCAAATAGCCATGGGGAATTCCGACACAAAAATATACAATATATATATTTAATACGTAAGCCCCGACTGTAGTTTGAGAGTGTTCAGCTTTACAGCCACATGGGTCAAAGCATCACATCAAGTGGATATGTACCGCTGATGTCGCGGGGAACTGTGAGACAAAAAAGCTAGTTGTAGAAATGTCGGCAGATACTTGAGTACCTCGCGGAATGACGTTTGGACACGTTCTTCGTGCACCATTACAACAATAACGCTCGGTACGGAGTGCGACTGTTAACGCGTGCTACACAATTTACGACAACGGCGGGCCAGCATTTGGTACAGAACCGGCGCATACCAGTTGGATGCAACTTATATGATAATACGGCATGCTGTTAATTGACGCGGCAAAGATATATATGTGTGTGTCGATGTGCTAACCTTTTTGCTATCGATTTAATGCACGCGAGTCACGTGTGATCCATACAACATATATTAATTATAGGTCTACATAATTAAGTCATCTTCTAAATATTGATATGATTCTTATTAGGTTTTGAGGTTAACACGAGTATATAAGCACCTAGATCTGGGGTATGGTCACCAAATCCCGGATGATGTGGTAATTCCTGTCGTTCTAATTGCCTCTCAGATAACGTATAGGCTTGACGGGTTCCCCAGTACATGCCTACACTGTATTACTGCAGAACCTACCTGGATTTAGCAGTCGGCCTCTTCTCAGAACCCCTAAGCATTTGATAGTCATTGCCTCCATCTCGTCGAATGAGTCTGCGTCTCCGTGTCAGCTCGTGCACACACTGTCTCCAGCCTCTGCGGTTGTCACTTTCTGTCAACTGTTTTCACCCAGCCTGCACTGGAACGGGGAGTGGTTGTCACCACGTCAGTCAGCTGTCAATCAAACAATCATTCTGTTCTACTACGCAACATCGGTGGCTCACGATCCTGCGGACTACCTAAATGGGATAGAGGCGTTGTGCGTAGGAAAAAACTCGCGAGCAGTGTTACGTTAAACTGCGTTACTTCAGGCTTTGCAACGATATACGCGTCGGTGCGTGTGATTCACATCGTATGTCAGTACTAGTTAAATACTGACATACAGTGCCGGTGTAGTAAGTTGAAAACACTACCCCTCGAAAACACTACGTTAGTGTTTTGAGGGTAAACTCAAAACACTACCGTAGTGTTTTGAGCGTACCCTCAAAATACTACCGTAGTGTTCTGAGGGTATCCTCAAAACAATACGTTCAAAACACTACCCCTGACGTTTCTTATTCAAATGTTAATTTTCTCTGTGTTAGGGGCCATCCATAAAGTATGTATCGGTTTGGGGAAGGATGGGGGTATCCGGGCAAGCGCTACGAAGCTTTACATGGGATGGGGAGATATGTGGGTAAGGGTTATGTAACAAATTAAAACTAAAATGTGTTGATCTCGTCGGGCTGTTGACATCAGACAGATAGTATAAATTGCTACGGCACTTATAAAACAATACGGTTCTCTTTCTGTTTGTGTGTTTGTCCGTGGTCTCATATCTCCGTTAGTTTGGCATGTATGAGGCTGACATTTTGTGTGCGATCTAGCGGGCCACTTCGGGTTGTTTCCGAAATTAGTCAGGGAATGGGGATCCTGGGGTATATATATATATATATACTACAGTGTATATATATATACACTGTATATATATATATATACACTGTATATATATATATATATATACACACACATACACTGTATATATATATATATATATATAAGCGTGCAAGTTCGTTAGGTATACACTTTGTTTCCATTTCAGCACGCCCGGTACATGACAAAGGGGTTTATACGGAAGCCACGCCTTTGTGGTATTGTAATCTGTGTACACAAACATCGCTGTTTGTAGTACAGTAGTCATAGCCACAATCTCTACCTCTGTTGCCATGATCCTTTGTTGGCCATCCCGCTGGTTGAAACACATTGATTAATGTTTACGCCATTGTAGTTGCTAAACATTTGATAATGTGTTGGTTCGCAGAGAAATGCTGCTACCAGGTCCCGCACCATCTTGTAGTTCGCTTGTGTACCGGTCAATTCAGACTCATGGCTCGAAAAAACAGTTGCCATCATCTGTGATGGCGTCCGCCGTCAGCTTTGGCTCGGTTAGATTAGCGACCTGCTGTCTAGATTTCATCATTTTAGATAACGGAAGGTTCAGGCGCCCAGCTTGGTATTTTCACCAGGCTGATATAGTTGGCACGAACGCAAACTGCTGTTTTGGTGTGATCTTTGTCAGCATTATATCAGGCATTTCGGTGTCAGGTTTCTTGGCGGGCAGGTCGAAATTCGGCGGCATGTCGGCGGGCGGGTGGAAGTTTAGCGGTATGTCGGCGGGCGGGTCGAAGTTTGGCGGCTTGGCGGGCGGGTCGATGACTGATGGCATCTCGGCTGGTGAATCTGTACGCAGGGTGTCATGAGTCTCCTTTGGTGCCGTAGGTGTGACCGAGTCAAGATGCTGTCGCTTACAGTAACGTTTCAGGTTGACACCGAGAGCTTTCTGTTTTAGAATGATACCATTTTCACTCATGAGATCATAGGTGCCATTTTTTGAATGGCAGCATGGGTGGTGTAGGGCCAAGCCAAGGATCCAAGTCGTCCCGCCTTCCCTGTCGGCTCGTCGAATATTCTAAAGAAGCACGGAATCTCCTCTCTTGAATGCTCCTCGATCCCGATGGCGTTTCTGGCGGTCTTGTGCTTTTATTGTGTTAGTCACTACACGACGTGATGTGTCTTTCCGCATTTTTTCCATAACTGCTACACATTCCGTGATTTCATCTTGAACAATGTCATCTTCAGGATGTTCATTCGCGTCTCGGCATTCAATTGGCAGTCGCGCTTTCCGTAGATTCATTAGAAAGAGCGGGGTGTAATCAGTTGACTTCTGCACACTGCTACGGAAGATAAACAGCACACCAATAAGTGCATGTGGCGATTCTTCTGGTTTCCCTTCCAGCACCTTCAGCAACGCGCTCTGAATCGCCCGATTGCAGCGTTCTGCCAACCCGTTCGCCTGTGGACGATAAGCACTGGTTATGCGTTGTTTGACACCAGTTAACTCGTGGGGCCGCTTCGACACCGCGTTTGCAAATTCACGACCCTGGTCATTTATCTGGACGTCAGCACAGCTGTGGCGGCAAATTAATTCAAACAAAAACTTTGCCACACTGTCGGCAGATTTAGACTTTATGGGTTCAGCCTCAACCCGCTTGGTGTAGTAATCGACAGCATCGGCCATGTACTTGTAGCCTGCTGTTGTCTCCGGCAGACAACAAAGGTTAACATCTATTTGATTCCACGGCTCAGATGGAACCGAGACCATGTGCAGGGAAGATGCTGCGTTCGTTGGCAACGGTCGCATGTGTTCATGTACTTTTTCACATCTCCTTTCACACCTGTCCACCAGTACCTCTCCAAGATCTTTGCGCAGGTCTTGTCTTGGCCGATATGTGCACCCAGTGACTTGGATTCGATGGTGTTCCCTATCCCCTTGTGGCATGCTTTCAGGATGTGCTGGTGGTCATTGGCATCGGATATCACATGGATTTATCGAACTGTAAGAGACCAATATTGACTATTATTGCCAAAATATAAAATCATTCATTCAGATCACACAGTAAACAGAATTTGCGACAGCGAATCTATGGAATTATATTACGTCCAAAAATTCCCCATGTTACGTGCTATTTTGTTACATGCATAATGTTTAATGTCTGCCAGGTGGTAGGTTGGCAAGTTTCAAAGTGCCATATCCGCACCTGATTTGTTAACATTTATCTACGTATTGTTCTTAATACTAGAACACATGTTCTAGGTATGCTGCCCATCAAACTGAGTGTATTAAGCCCGAAAAATTGTTCGCATTTTTCATTTTCCGCTCGCAAAATAAATAAATACAAATGTCAAATAATAAACAGTTGCTACTGCCTGAAATTGGCATTTATTGCAGAAGCGCGCGTTCCTTCCTTTGATGTGCTTGATTCACACGGTCTTTACACGCACACACGTATGCACGTACCACCTCCCGCACGCCCACATGCACACGCACACAGAGAGAGAGAGGCACACGCACGCACGCACGCACGCACACACACACACACACACACACACACAAATCCTGCTAATAATTATAATGGCTATTAACCCCTGGTCGATTCTGGGTAATGGAATATACAGTTCCTTTAAAGGTTCGAATGCTTCAATAACTTACTGAGTTAACAAACAATTCTCCTCTCACTGACGTTGCTACATTTTTGTTGAACTCTGCTCTCCTAAATGACTATTATATATAATGGTATTTTTAAAAATACTACAACTCATTTGATATATCATAAATATGTTTACCAGTTTTTTATTTATTAAAAGTATAAATAATCAAGATGGATAATTGAACATCTATAAAAGTATTTGATATGCACATCGGTCTTCAAATTGCATTTAAAATCATAGTTTACATTAGTTTTATCCTCCTTAGATTTTAATTGTATAATTAATAATTAATCAAATCTATAGAAAATGTGTTCTCTTCAAAGCAAAAATAATTACATAAGAATTGTATTTATTGACTTTACTTCATTGTAGTTGTACTCTGTTCTTTTACGTAGATAAATTATATTTAGTATGGCTGTGAAATAATTTTTTTTTACTATATTATCAATTAATTCCTATTGTATTCAAGGAAAACATAAATACCACAAAAGCAACATATTTAACTAATTTCGACAAATCTAAGCAACATCCAACGTTTAATGTAGCAATGACTTCCTAAAAAGTTATTGTAGGTCTATGCGAGGAATACTTTTATTATGACTCATAAAAGTGTCTTTTTCGTGAGTACGGATCATCCGATGCGCAGGTGATGCTTTAATTAGCTACATATTGTGGCAAAAAACATTTAACAAGCTTTCATTGATGGTCTATATGATTTTATACCTGTCATTTATGGCGGCGATTGGGGATCGGAGGTTGTATACCCTATTTGGCGTAAAGAAGCGGTCTACCCTACGCGGCTCTTTACGTATAACTGGTCTGCGTACGCTGCATACGAATATACTATATATTATTCAGCCAACGTAAATAACACTTTTGCACAAAGTAATTAAAAACCGAATAAAGCAAATAATACAGACGATAATTACCTCCAGCACTGAGCCGACGGAGCCTGTGTTTGAATAGGTACATTACAATCCGCTAGAGGCAGCACTGTAGATTTGTCCTCTGAATCTAGACCAACATCTGTGACGCGTGAGTCCGCTCCCGCCAAGATTCAGGGCTTCCCCAAGATTGCGTGGTAACATTATGCAAATGAATATTCGACCTATATTGATGATCACATGAACCAATGAAAGACAGAACGACGTCATAGCCATGTTCGCGGACAGTTTTCCGACAATTTTGACTGAGGTAAGTGGTTGTTAACTTTGACGTTTAAACAATCGTTTAAAAATACGGTAAAAATTACCGTTAGCCTATTATTTATCTTATGGACTCTATTTTATGTATATCTACTTTAATATGATATGCATGTTATAGTTGTGAGCTTTGTCGGAAAGACGCAGCGGCCCGTCGAAAATAGGCATGTTGCACGCTGTTTGGCGTTCAAAATGGAAAAGCGCAGTTAGCAGACAAGCGCACGAGCTGTGCCGCAGCATGTACGCCACGTTGGCGTTGGCACAATTAAGTTCGACGGGCGCGCGCGCTATGCAAATCACAAAATACTTGCTCTGACACGGATTAAAATGTATGCTTCTAAACTATTCTAAAAATTAGTCATAGTTTTAAATTGATTTACAAATGTAGCATTGGGTCTGAGAATGTGAGCGTAGACTGAAGTGATCCAATATTTCTGTGTCTGACTGTTCGATTCGTATGAGATACGAACAGAATGTAGCCATTGTGGATCACGCTGTTTCCTACAATTTAATCCACATAATCAACACTGTTTGTACGTAAATCCCGATGTATTTTGTGCGAATAATGAATTATATATATGTAAATAATGTATGATGTTATTTATTTTTAAAAAAAGCTTGTTAAAATTTTAGTTTCACAATTTAAAAATCTATATGACCTTGGCATGTTTTGGCCGTTATACAATATTGATATTGAGCCATTTAACATTTAATCCAGTGCCATCGACACTTTTATAATTAATATAAAATAATTAATGTTATAATATAATGTGCAAAAATGTGTCATGTTTACATTTAATTGAACATATATTATTATGGCGTTCCCTTTTATATTGCGTTTGTTTTAATAACATTTAAAGTAATATATTTAAACATACATTAATACAGTTTCCCTGTATTTCATGTTGAAGGATTGTGTTGGAAACATTCGAAGAATAGGAATATAGTGAAGATAAGTTTTAGTCTATCATTATTTTAGAGTAATACTACACAATAAATGAAAATATCAACAATAAATACAGTATATATATATATATACACAAATGCAAACTCAATATATTTACGTATAGAAATTACTGATGGAGTATATATATAATAAAATATATAGTTTTAAGCATATATAAACTCTTCAGATGCCTGGGCCAGGGAGCTTCTGTGACAGGTGTCTTGAGAGAGCATACAATTTATTATTTTATATTTATTGTTGATATACTCAATAGCAAACTCATACAAATATTCTCACATACAGAGACAGAAGATTCACACTGTCACCTCCACGTTGGTTTCTGTCGTGAATCACAACAATGATAAAAGATATCGGTGTTGTGTGCACTAAGAACAGTGTGGTAATAACTGCACTTATAAAATGTATGGAATAGCTGGACAAACTTAACTATATGTACATTCTTATTTTCCAGAACATGCCGAAGGTGATGCCAACTTTGTTGATCATTGGGTACAGTTTCGTCCGCAGGATGGCAGAAACGTGTCAGAGAGGTAACATGTGGGATACAGCACAAGTACTATTGACCAGACCTCTGCTTGTCCGATATATTTGGAAAGGTCGTTTTCCGAGGGAAAGGTGGGCTAACTATGGATAGTCTTTTTCGGGAACTGTACCCTAACTATGTATCTGCCATCCTGCGAACAAAACTGCCCAATGATAAATAGTGGCACTTGAGCCTCGTGTCACATGAACATTGAGACAGTTACACATTGCTGTCATGTGACCATTGGCACACTTCACTTGCATGGATATATGACACATTGAACTGATTATATCTACTCGGTCAACAGTGTCCTGTGAACATTGGCACACTTCACTTGCATTGATGTATATGATGCATTGAACTGATTATATCTACACTCGGCCAACAGTGTCCTGTGAACATTGGTACACTTTACTTGCATTGCTGTATGATGCATTGAACGGATTTTATCTACACTCGGCCAACAGTGTCCTGTGAACATTGGTACACTTCACTTGCATTGCTGTATGACGCATTGAATGGATTTATCTACACTCAACCAACAGTGTCCTGTGAACATTGGCACACTTCACTTGCATGGATATATGAAATTGTGAACCGATTATATCTACACTAGTCGGCAATGTACTCTGTTCCTCCTATAGTTTCCTGTATGTGCAGTGAAGCTGACTAGTTCACGTACTTCTGCTGTTTCAGTTGTTTTCAATGTCTACTTGTCGGCTGCGTACTGTGAACAACATGTTAATATTACTTCATGTTGACGTGTGATACATTAATGAACAAAACAATTAAATATCATTGTTGTAGTACTGACCTTTGCATTGTACTGTGAACATTTCATGACATTGAACTATACAGGAAATTATACAGATCTTGGAATGCATAATAAATTATGTTAAATTCAAGCAATGCTGTTGTGTTTCTTCACAACAATGGTTGTGTCAGGGACACCTCAATGTTTATAAACAGGTCAAATAATGCCCAATGGTCAACAGTTAATAGTTGAACTTTCATTTTGATCAACATACCATAATTATTAAGTAAAAATAAATTGGACATTAATAATATAGACAAGATGGTTAGAGGTCAATTAAATTAATCATTAATGGTTCACACTTTAATATGCCATTTTATCCACAAAATTATGGTCAATATGTATCAATGTCATATGCTATTATGGTCAAGATTAAACATTTAGTTACTTTTAATTTGCTAGCACAACATACCATAATTATTAGTTTAAAATAAATTGCACATTCATACTTGCAATTAGGTCAAAGGTCTTTTTTTAAACAAGTTACCTCACTATTGGTTCATGCTTTAATACACTTCTTTATAGTCAATGTGTACATAAATGTTCCATTCCAACACATTATAAACATACCAAGCCCATGTGTAACACATAATCATTTAATTAGGTCACTTGTCAACATATATAGGTCAACGGTCATTAAAGGTCAAATAACTAGGTCATGTCAAGGTCACCGTACAAGGTCAACATTTTTAGGTCATAACATTTTACTTTACTTCAATATCTTCATTAGAACAGATTGTCATGTTTTGCCTATATTCAGTGCCACATGGTGGCAGCACAGTCTGCACAAGCTCCAGATCACAAGAAATGGACATGAATCCTACAGACACAATGACCCTTTTTTCAGACACAAAAAAGTGGATTTACTTTGTTAATATTAGAGATATTTCAAAAAGGGTTGTAAACTACATAACATACACTATCACATAGAAGTGTTTAACTGATTATATATCAATTTTGAATGTTTTTGTAATGTACCTAGTTTGAAGTATAACTCTCCACCACGCACAGCAAAATTGCTTGCCTGGCGCTTAAAGTTGTTTTTCTTTCCGCAGTCATTCTTAAAACTCCGTGGATACTTTCCTGTGGTCAGATAAAAGATTATGCTATCAAAATGAAAGGTTGCCACTCCCCGTGGACGTCACATGCTTGTCGTGGTCTATTTAACTAGATGCACGATGTTGTATAAGTTTTCTCAAAATCGAATGGCGTGAAAACTAGTTAGTTACAAATTGCCGCCTGGAAAAATTAACGGTCACCAAATTAACCAGATACATAATGTGCATTAGGTTCTTAAAATAATCGAAAGGCACTATCCACAAAAAATTCTTTCGGCGCGAAAACATTAGTTACAAAGTGAACAATATATACATATATGGCTTAACATGTGTCTTTTTACGCGAGTACGGATCATCCGATGTACAAGTGACGCCTTGCGACAAAAAAAACAATTATATTTGTCAGTTAACGCGGGCGATTGGCACGATCCTAGTGTGTACGAAAGCACGGTTTCTCTGTTAATGATAAAATTATTTTTTTCAGTGAATAGACAGCAGAATGACGCTTTGCCATTAATTGAACTAATAAGTTGAGGTGTTTACCAATATGAAAAGTCAAACAAATAACTGAAACATATCAAGAATTTTTAAAGAATAAATATCCTGAACGTATTGACGCCCGTCTACCAAAATTTGACAATAATCATTGTATGTTTTTTGAAATAATAGAATGGCGAGAAAACAAAAGTTGACACTTGTAACAACATATGTAACATTCAACACAAGCACGTCATGTTTTTTAAATAATCCAATGGCGCGAAAACAAAAAAGTGACAGTTGTAACAAAAAATCCGATTGGCGCAAAAAGCAATTACTTACAAACGGCTGCCAGATGAAAATCAACACATGTACGGCATGTTGCGTTTCTAAATAATAAAATGGCGCGAAAACGGAAAGTTGACACTGACACACAAAATTTATCGGCGCGAAAACGTATCATTATCTGAATAGAAATTGGTGCCTTTTACGGTAGCATTGAACAGCATGTGTAATATATATAATTTGTATATTACATATAATGTATATATATATATGATTTATATATTACATTAAATAATATATATAAAACATGTCTTAGCGGCCACCTGTCCATAATGATAACCTGTATATAACGGTCACTTTTGAAAGTCCCGATTGACTTCCTATTAGTTTGCACAGTCCACTACCTGTCCATAACGGTAACCTGTATATTGCGTATAACGGTCAGTTAATTTGGACCGAACCATTCAGTCAAGCTGCCGCTTGCGGGCAGGTCAAATGGAATCCATAATTTCCCTGACTAAAACGTCATCGCGTCGGTGTCATCTCGTGTACGCGGGACTATCAAATTGCAATCGAGTCACGCGTGGCATCATCGGCGCTATGTGGCTCCTTTACTCCAGCAAAGACCAGTAGACTCAGCTTTGATGTTCAACATGAGCTCAGAGAAGCCATGAGCATGTAGCCACAGATGGAAGCGGGCCGTTGTAATATTTACCTAGGTGGCTTGGCGTAGCTGGAGAGAATGCCTAGGTAAATATTGCAATGGCCCGAAGCTCAAATTGTATTGATAATCCCCTGAGCAAATTTGGGCCAACGCTTGCCTTGCACACGTTCTCACCCTCGTGTTTCCTTTTGGACATCAAAGCTGTTTCTGTTCGTCTTTACTTGGACGATAAAAACAGCTTAAGTAACTTTCCTCCGCTTTGAAACAATTCTTCACCGCTACACACGTGACAACGAATTGGCATAACCCCTCCAGCAAGTATTGCGCTAGAGGACTCTGCATTGGTCGAATCGCATTTCTGATTCGCGCGAGAAATTCCCGCGTGAAAAATGGCGGCGCCCATGCCTTGCTACGACAGTTACCTCTTGATCGCAACAAATAAAATTATAAAATATTCACGAATATTGCATAGCAAAGTTTGCGATACAAAAATGCAGTTGACTAGCAAACCGCAATATTTGCCTCGCTAAATGCGATGCGATACCGCTTATTTCGTGCCCTGTATTACTATTATCAGAGGTGTCAACTTGTACGTTTTACCCGTAAGCCTTACGGATTTTTGCGAATTGTACGGGCTTACGGAGCAATCCTTACGGATATTTATGATGTTGACCAAACAAATTTTTTTTAATGGCGCCGATTTTTATCGTCTTTACCGAGTTTGAGATTTACCGACTGCATCCCAGTGGGCTCTGCGCGTAAAGAAAACGCTCTTCTGAGCATGCGCGAAGCACGAGATTTATCCCAGCCTGCCATTCTGAGCATGCGCAGAACACTTTCAGTCGGATTCAAACTTGTTACTGGAATCCTACCACGCTGTACCAGTTTACATTCAGAAGTTCAGACGAGATGGATGCGATAGTTGAGCCGCCCGCGAAGAAGCGTAAACAATATGCGGGTCATTACCAGGATGACTGGAAACGGATTTTTCAAGGAACAATAGCACCATCGAAGTTAGGCGAGCACCATGCTTGGTGCGTCGTTTGTTCACGCGACGTGAATGTGTCGGCATCAGGCGTGTACGACGTTCGAATGCATGTGAAATCGAAGCTGCACGAGAAGAACACGAAGCTGGCTCTTCAACACGCGCCGATGACCGCCTTTTTCAAGGCGAAAACCGAGACGCCGGAATCGACGACCACAGCAGAGGTGATGTTTTCGTATTTTGTAGCCGAGCATAATTTGCCGACAGCCATCGCTGACCACTTCTGTAGTTTGGTCCCTCGCGTGTTCCCGGACAGCGCCATAGCGAAAACGGTCAAGTGCAGGAGAACGAAAACGACTATGATCGTCAAGCGATGCCTGGCCGTGGAGGCGACCGGCCCAGTCATCGCCCGTTGCCAGAGCGGCCCGTTCTCCGTCATGATTGACGAGAGCACCGACCGCAACACCGACAAGCGCCTTGCCGTTCTTGTGCGGTATTTCGACGCGAAGACTGCCAGGGCGCACACTCGTCTGCTGGTCATGCCCGTTTGCAACGGAGGAACAGCGCAGGAGATATTCGATGCGTTGGACGGCTTCCTGACCTAAGGTGATTATAAATATAATACTTAGCCTGTAAAAGATTTGAATTATAATTTATAAAATGTATTATTATGACAATATGACCACATAATTTTTAATCGTCATTATAAAATTTATTTAGTGGTAAATATTGAACATATCTATAAACCATGCTAATGCAGTACATTTTATGCAACGGCATACTAAAGTTTTAGGTTATTCTTTTGTAGCTGGGTACATTAATTCAATTTGAACTCTGTTCTCTGTAGGAAACGGGAGATCGACTGGGCAAACTGCGTGGGCTTTGCAAGCGACAACTGCAACGCCATGATCAGGATCAGGAATTCGGTGTTGTCGCGGGTACGCGAACTTCAGCCCAGTGTGTTCAGCCTGGGCTGTATCTGTCACTTGGCAGACCTCTGTGTGAAGGCTGGGATGAAGCAGCTGTCACTGCCCGTTGACGACCTGCTCATTGACATCTGGTTCCACTTTGACCGCTATAATGCAGCCCTCATCTGCCTTTCGTCTAGTACTGGTACAACTGTAGAAATTTCTTTTAAAATCAAACCTGTAGTCAGTTTTAGACTGCCAACCTGGCTGAGCTGATTCATTGCCAAAAGCAAGATTACTGCAAGGAACGGTTTATTCAAGTTAGATCAATATATTCATTTAAAAAATGCCTTGACAAATTATGGTCAACCCATAGACGAAATTGAAGAAGAAGAAGATATGACCATTGAGGTACCGCGAGAATCCTGTGATAAGAACAGTCCTAAGGTATTAACACTTTGCCATTTGTGAATGTATGTCATGTTAAATGGAGGGTGTATTTTCAGTGCCAAGAGGCGAAAGCTCTTCCGTGAATTTCAAGAGTTCGCTAACGTGGAGGAGCTGGAGTTACTGAAGCACTGCCAGACACGCTGGCTCTCCCTACTGCGGGTGATCGAGAGGGTGCTAGGCCAGTACCCGGCACTGGCAGCCTACTTTGCCAGCCACGAAGACGGTGAGAAACCTGGCCGTGTGAAGAGAGTGGTGGATCGCCTGACCAACCTGACCACTAAGCTGACGTTACTCTTCCTGGGCTTCATACTGCCGGTCCTCGTGGACTTCAACAAGTTGTTCCAGGTATTTAGTTACCATGTCATGTTTTAGCTACACATTTGACAGTATTTATGGTACATGTAATTTCTGTCATTACAATGATTAAAAGTAGGAGTGAAGTGATCTCCACCGATTTTCAAATATTTCAGCACATTCAAGCTATTTCACAGAAAAAATAAGCATTGTTGTGGTCATTGTTTTGGGTATATTCTGGGGAAAAGTTATTGTGTTTTACAATGCAAGTATTATTCTGTTGTGTTGCAGGCGGATGAGACCAAGGTGGGAGTGCTCCTTCCAGAGATGGACCGCCTGCTACGAAAGCTGATGGTGAAGTTTGTTCCGCTGCGCTTCATCCGTGGACAGCAAGACCTGAGGACGGTGGAGTTCACCTTGCTGGACAACCAGCACTCCGACGACATCATCGGCATGCCAGCGAGAGCATTCCTAGCTACTGAGGACTTGGAGCCTGCACAGACCGCCAAGTTTTTTCGGTTTGTAAAATGCTTGAATGTAATTGCAGTAATATTTGAGGATAACATGTCTAATATTAATAAATCTGCATTGATCAAGCTCCTTCGAAAAGCCAAACAATGGTATGTCCAATAAATAATAACCCACTAGTACAATATAGGCCTAACTAAATTTTGTTTGTGAGGATAAAGGTGAATCTCTTTCCAATCAATTTTTCCATGCGATTTTGTCCATGTTGGTCCGGCTGGATTTCTGGGATGTACTTGGTTATTCAAGTCACATTTTTTACCAGAATAATTGTTTTCAGAGAAGTGCGAGCCTTCTACTCTTCGGTGATTGGAAAGATGGTGGCGAAGTTCCCCTTTGACAGTGAAGTACTGAAGGATCTGGTGGTGATGGACCTCACTAAACGAGCAGACCTCACATATGCACCAAGTACGTTTTAATGCGGAGTAACATGATTGAATGAATGAATGAAAGTTTATTCAACAACAACGATGTAATACATGCACAGTGTGGTGTGCTGCTGCTGTTGAAAGGACATGGCTGAAGTCATAGACTTATAGACACCTTAGTTTACAGAATTGTTGTATTTTTCAGTTCGTCGTCTCGCTGCGCAGTTTGCCCCAGATGTCGACGAGGAGACGCTGAAAGATGAATTTGAGGACCTCCAACTGATGGAGGATGACATGATCAGCCTCGAGGTGGATGGCGAGCCTCGCCGTCTGGGGAGACGTGATCGCCCTGAAGACGCCACTGGGCGTGCTTCGGTTTCCCTTCTTGGGACGTGTCATGCCAGCGGTGCTCAGCTTGCCTCACAGCAACGCTGACTGTGAGAGGGCGTTCTCGATGGTGCGCAAGGTGCACACAGAATGCCGGAAATCTCTGAACGCGGACACCATCACAGCATTCTTGCAGTGCAAGATGAACTTCGACGCAACCTGTTGCAATTTAGAAGTGACGCCAGCAATGCTGTGCGAAGCGAAGCAAGCAACCGTCGCTTACAACAAGGAGCATGTGTGAAATAAATGATCTGTGTCAGAACGAGTTGTATTTCGTTATTATTGTCTATGGATGTGTTATGGCAGTGCCTATAATGCCCTATATACGAGAAAAAAAAATGTTTATGTTTGCATTGAACATTTTTAAGGATTTTTTGCAGATCTTATGGATTTTTTCTCATGATCTTACATATATGAGTTGTCCCAGGTTGACACCTCTGCTATTATTACTGTTAAAGGTTTGTATTGTTCACGACAGTACCAACTAGCGAACGTCAACATAGCCATTCATAATACTGTGGCTCCACCTAGTGAGTAACCAAGTCATGAAACACTCCATAACGGCAACCTGTCTATAATGGTAATTTTGCGCGATCCCGACGATGACCGTTATGGACAGGTTTTATTATATATATATATTTTAAATAGATTGTTATAAACCTAAACCCGTTTAATTGAATTTTATTCCCATATATATATATATTTTGTTTGTTATAAACCTAAACCCGTTTAATTGAATTTTATTCCCATATACATGGGAATAAAATTCAATTAAACGGGTTTAGGTTTATAACAAGCTATTTAAAATATATAAATTGTATACCCTATTTAGACACTGATCATGAAATAATTAGACTGCCTGATATATAATTTTATATTCTTAGCCCTAAAGAATAATGCCATTTCACACTATCTATTTTTTTCAGTCGTCCGATTAGTTCCAAGGGTTATCCCAACCCCAACCATGACTAAATACAAGCATAGCTAGTTGTAATAATAATAAACTTGATCCTAAGAAATGGAGACATTTCACTCTAACTGTTTATTCTAGTCGTCAGATTTGTTTTATTTTTATTACCCTAACCCCAATCATAAATGACTCCAACCCTAAATAATAATCTTAACCATAATGAATGACGACATTTCACATTAAGGTCAGTTCACACTACCTATTTATTCCCGTCGTCTGATTGGTTATAACTATTATGCTATATATATACACACACACAAAACCCTAACCCACCATAACACAGTCTAACCATTATTTAACTTAATAAACTCAACTATAATGAATAATTACGTATTCCCGTCGCCTCATTATGACACTAACTATTTATTTCCGCCGTCTTACTTAACGCTATAACTAACCCTAACTAATTATACCAAAGCCATTGTGCCTAATTAATGTTTTATGACATTTCACACTAACTATTTATTTCCATTGTCTAATTGGCTCCAAAGATTACGAACTTGACCCCAGTGTATAGGATGATTCCCAAAGGTGACTGATGTACTTAGCAGGTAAAATATACTGACGGTAATGTTTTGAAATTGGGTATTGTTTTGAGCGTATGTAGGGGTAGTGTTATGAGCGTAACCGTAGTGTTTTGAGGGTAGGCTCAAAACACTACCATAGTGTTTTCAGCGGGGTAGTGTTTCGAGAGTCCTACACCGGATTAAGTAGCTGAGGGGCCCGTAGTAAAACGGTAACATATTACACATGCCCCCCATACTACCATAGGCTTACATAGTGACAAAAATAAACGAAACTCCCCCCATACTACCATGGCATAGGCTTACATAGTGACAAAAATAAACGAAACTCCCCCCATACTACCATGGCATAGGCTTACATAGTGACAAAAATAAACGAAACTCCCCCCATACTATCATAGGCTTACATAGTGACAACAATAAACGAAAGTTATTATGCGGAGAATCAGTCGCATGTATTGTAGTAACAACATAACCTTGCCAACAATACTGATAATTATGGTAAACGCCATTAAACTAAAACTTCACCAGGCCACCAGACTAGTGTGGTTCAGGCTTTAGGTTACACATCGCGCCATTAAGTTTTAAGATGAGCGAAGTTATTTATGATGCAAGTAGTGTCAACCGTGCGCAGCAACTCACACTCGATGCTCATCAATGTCAGCATATTCAAACGTTCCTGTCCCATCGTTGTTCGTTGCGCGTTCTTTATGCGCCGCCACTTCGAAAACGAACGCTCGCCCGTGCCGTTTGTCACCATCAGACACAAATACATGCGCAGCATGATTTCAACGTTGGGAAAGCATGATTGCATGTTATTGTCCCTGATGAGTCGATACATGCGCAGCTCCACTTTTGGCAGTTCTTTGATTATGTTATTTTTCACGCCCTGAATATTCGCATAATGTTTTGAACATATTTATATGTTGAAAGCTGAACGTTGTTAAAGGGATTCTTTATAAGCTAATATACATTCGAGGTGTACTGTATCAGAACGTACTCATTTCCCATAAGTACTTTCTCTGCTACTTATGTCTTGCATGTTTATGCATAATTTTGGTGTTATCTGCACAAAAAGCCGATAAACAGTTGTGTTTACGCGAATCATTTTGAGCTTGTTGCCACGTGAATGATTAATTCTGCAGCCCGAGTATAATGAATATTCATGCACACGCAGAGAAACACACACAGCTAACATGTCTGATTTCGAGGTGAGTTGATTCAAGCAATGGCATTGTAAATAAGCAATTTGTAGACATGTATATCGACAGCTATTTTTATAAGTGTAGGAAGCGTATGCATTGTTTATTTATCCTGGTTCCCAATGCAGTCAGCCGAGTAACGTTTCGATTAAATAGAATTATAACGTCCGCCGACGCGGACGGCTGCAGTCGGTGTCGGCTGCCGCGGCGCTGGAATTGTCACTGTCACCGAGTCCGTCGAGCCTCTACTACAGTAAATAACATAGCCTTAGGCAAGGGTCTCGCCTTTCTAATTAGTAAAACTGCATTGTCCGGTATTTGACATGTAGTGAACGAAAATGCACACTAACATATCAGCAGATGCAACCATATAACAAGATGATTAACCTGGTCGTGGATGTAATTTGTTTACCTAAACTGGCTAAAGTAAAGGCTAAATCTGGGATTTGGGTATGTGTGTCTACGGGTCTTGCCTTTCCAAATTCCAGTCTTGAAAAGTCCCCGTTTCCCCACTTATTTAAACCGAAACATACAAATGTGAGATTCGTACGTTCACAGACTGTTTTTAATGCTACAGCTACGATTGCTAGTAAACCTGGCTGGCATGTCATCATTCAATGTAAACGTTTTTAAGTTTGTTAAAAAGTACACAATACCATGTTGCCACGGAATTTTGCGATGCACGAATTTTGGACACCAGCAGATCTGCACTCTAGTCTACATAAGTTTTTATCCATGAATATATTTTTTTAAATCTAATAATAGATCAGATCAAGTTGCACTGCTTCATGTGAATAGCACATTTGATAATAATAGTACTCGTTAAAACAAATTAAACATTTATTTTTGACATGTTACTTTACCGTTACTGTACACTTTTCATGAGAATGGCCCATATGTATAATTATATACAACATTAATTATTAGAGCAAGAATAAAGGAAAATATACAGTGAAATCTGGATAAGGTCGAATTTCCAGGGACCCATGACAATACTGATAAATGGAATTTCTGATAACTAAAAAGTTATCAGAAGGTCCCCTTATTGGGACGTTATCTGGAGTGCACTGTATATGACCAATGCATACAGGTAATTATGTAGAAGCAAATTAAAAGTTGGCCAAAGTAATGGATTGGGATTTTAGTCTGACTGAATCAACATAACAAGGTTCTGTTGTATTTCTTTTCCATTTAGCCAGCTGTACACTTGGTGATAAGTCCCATAATCCAATATCTAAACTGAATTAATCTGCACAGTGTTAAGTTAGTTAACTCATATTTAGGCTCAATTTCCTAAATTCAACTTTGTTTATTTGCAGGAACATTGGAAATAGCTGAGCTGACGGAAAGAGGAAATTGAAGACCTCCACTTAACAGTGCCATTAATTGGACAATGGGTCACCTGACATAAGATGTCTGACTTTGTTCTGTCCCATTCTGTTCTGTGTGACATCTACTGGGAAGTTATACCTCACTTCGAGTTTCAAATGGATGTGTGATTCTGATAGCTTTGCCTATCAAAATGCATAGAAGTGCTATTAATAGGGCCAAAGGGTTAACTGACACAGTAGTGAAGAAGTCTGACTTTGTTCTGCCACATTAGTTCCATGTGGCTTCTGCTGGGAATATGTACATCACTACGTTTCAAATGGATTTGTGCAATTGATCGATTTGTGCATCCAAATGCACATCATCCCATCATCATGTTGCAAAGTAGGAGTACATAATAAAATTTATGCTTTCTTATGCTCATCATGTTTGGATTGTGTTCTACAGCATATTCTTCAAAATTTGTTGAAACAAGTTTGTGTTAAGTGAACTATACTGGGAGTAGTGTATAAAAAGATGTCGACAAAGTTGCTTTTAGAATAATTTTGAAAATTAATAAAATATAAATGTTCCACAACATTCAAAATGTTTTAGGGATCTTCTCGAGCTAAATACACCAATGATGACTGAACAGTGTTTTAAAATATGCGTTTTAAAGTTTTGTAATTTTATAACTATTTCCATCGTACAATGGCCATTTTATTTTTTATCGAAACAGGAGTTTGACAGAAACAAATTCAATATCTTTTACTCTAAATGATGGGCAAAACAAATAATTATTGCACCCCCAGTACAAAATAAAACATGTTTTTACACTGATGCAATATACTTTGTCGACAATACTGTTATGCTCTTTAGAGATCTACATTTTTCAAACTAAAATTAAACTTTTTGTAGATGTGAAAGTACATAACTACTTATCCTATCTTAATACCGTAAATTACATTAGTGATGTATAATGTATTTATACTGGTTATGGAAATAGCAGCTGGATTTATGGTGCAAATAAAATGGTTTCATTATTGAATGTTTCTCGGCTACTGTAAGTTTCTGTTATCTAAACGTTTCATTAATACGTCACTTCAAAATGTATAGCCAAATGTATCTACTGAAAAGGGAACATGATATAGTACCATAGTTTTTATATTCCAACAAAAACAATGCCAACCATTCAATATGACATCGGCGACTTCGTGCATGGAGAGGTGGTGTTTTTTCTTTTAAATCAATCCGTCTGATGATATGTCGCTATGTTCATTCTCCGTAAACAGCAGTTGGTCCACGTTACGTTTTGATAATTTTATCGGTCACGACTCGTTCGCATGGCAGTGGCTAATCCATACACACACACACACACATATCCTCGAGGATACCCTTATGAGGAGATGGTTGCAGTACTCATAGATTGCACTTAGGAGGGGGCAAAATACTCCTCTATAGGATCCTCCTAAGTGCAAGTTGTACCGATTGCCATATATGGATAGTAATTAGCATATTCACAACACAAACGATAATAGCAATTTTATATTTAAAAAACCATGAAAATTATACACAGAGAATATCAGTATCGCTGCAGCTTAAAAGTTTTAACTATATCATGTCCAAATTCAAAGTTGATGCCATGACATTCTTTCGAATGAAGTCTAATCAGTTTTATGGTATGATTCAAGACCACTACCAGGAGGGGCTGGATGATGAACTAGTATGTAGTCTCATTTGCAAAAGATGTATTACATAATATAGATAATGTGGGTAGCTCTTCTTTTTTTAACCATTGACAAGCTGCGCTCATTGCTTACTGTTTTATGTACACAGTAACTTATATACATTGATTTAGTCGAATTGTACAATTTTTTAGTACGAATAAATGTATTATTAGTGTATAATTTTGAACAGACTGGTCAAACAGGCCACATAAATAACTTGACTTGAATAAATAAAAATTTCCTGTGCAAATGTGGCACATATACAATTGAACAGACAAGGCATACGTTTTATACCAAACATTTATTGACACATCAATTAATGTACACAGGAATATAGTGACACATATTTAGATAATAATTATTACAATGATAGAAATTTTATAACATAAAAAAATTATAACAAGTATGTGAAAATTAACAGTAGTATGAATGATCAGGTATGTCACAAGACGAAAGCAGAGCTTATGAATATGGGAGCTTCTTCAAGTTATAATGAGTAACCCTTCAACTTGAAGATAAGTTTGTGTTCATCTTTAATTTATAAATTGCCACGTTTTGGAACATCCACTGGGGGCAGGAAAAGTCCAACCTCAGCTAGACATGGACTTAAGAGCTTCGATGTGTTGTTTTCTGAGAACACACTTTGATTGACGAACGACTGGCCCAAACACAATTCTGTATGCAGTAGCAGCCTCGTCTGTCCATACTGCAAAAAAAATAGAAAGCACTCATGTCATACAAGTTTAGGAAAATCAGCATATCATGTCCTTCAATACATGGTGTGTGAAACTGTTGACTAATCAGATTTAGACCTTTTACTTTATAAATTTAAAATATTTTTCCTTATCAAAAACAACTGTAGCTTCTAGGAGCCATTTTATTTGATCAAGAAATTACATGATTAAACTGTACGTAGTGTTTGATTAAAGAAGCATATTGCTGTGATACAGTCAAATCCAACATTGTAGAAGCATAATAACCTATATGGCCTAGGCCTTGCTTAACAAAATCAAATTAAATACCTTTCTTTATAAATTCACAATACTGAGACCTCTTCAAAGCCTTGAAAACAATATCCATTACACAACTTGTTAAGACTATGTTCACAGTGTGAAAGAGAGTAAACACAAAGCATTACGTGTGGTAACAGCATTTTAAAAACTATTTTAATGTCTCGTCAGTGCGGTACTCCAATGCACTTTACATACCGGTGCTGCTTGTTACTGTTTCTGCACCATGGCACCAATCTGGATTGGAGCCTGACAACATATCTGCAACATAATATCACTAACACGTTTATTCTTTGAACCTTTCAAAATTATATTACTGTACAAATAATCAAGTAAGCTGCACATTGCATTGTTAAACTTCAACAGATTAAGCTTTGAGACCTTTTCAAAGCCTTGAAAACGGAATATCCAATGTAAGACTTGTTAAGACTCTGTACACACATTATAATAGAAAATAACAACAAGCATCACCTTTGCTATCAACGTTGTTTAACTATTATTAATGTCTCACCATCTGTAACATTTTATCACTTAACATTTTTATTAACCATTTCAAAAAGATTAACATACTGTGCAAAGTAAGCTGCACATTGCAACAAAATGCTGGAAGAAAATAATTTGATAACTTTAAACAGCGATCACGTTAGACTGGCAATAATGTTTTCTTGGTGGTTGAAATTACAAAAATGTATCCAATTTGTTTATTGCAGTGAGAAAAGTGCCAAAGCTTGACAATTTGTATTGTATCTAACAGAATTAACTTAAACAGTGGTTTGATTGGCCTTTCCATCTTTCATTGTTTTGCATTGGGTTGCAATATACACTGGGGCAACTTACTTGATTGTTGTCTTTCATGTGGCCTTTTTCTTCTGATCCCTAGCAGTAGGACAAAGAGTGTCTTTATTATCAAGAGCAGAGGAATTATGTTGGGTTACCAACATTATGCAATAAGAATGCAATCCTGTCTACTACTGCTGCTTCAACTAAAATGCAGAAGTATAACATATGGCCTATTCCTTGCCTGACGAAATAAAATTAAATATCTTTCTTTATAAGTTCACAGTTTTGAGACATTTTCAAGGCCCGGAGAACACAATATCCAATTTAAGACTTGTTAAGACTCCATACACACATTATAATAGAAAATAAAAATTGTATTCGCTAAGATTGTTTAACTATTTTTAATGCCTCATCAATGCGATACTCCAATGCACTTTACGTACCAGTGCTGCTTGTTGATGCCTCTGAACTAGGGCGCCAATCTGAATCGGAGCCTGACAACGTATCTGCAACATATTACCACTTAATATGTTTATTCTTTGAACCTTTCCAAATTATCGTACTCTACAAATAATCAGATAAGCTGCACATCACGATACCTGACAGTAGGGCAAAAAGTGTCTTTACTATCAAAAGACAGAACAATTATTCTTTGCATTCTTGCAACAGTATGCAATAAGAATACAGTCCTGTCTACTGCTGCTGCAAGTAAATTAATAAATAAATATATTAACTATTCAATATAATTTACTAGATTATTCCCTGAAGTTTGTCAAAATGGCATGTACGCACACATAAGTCACACTTACATACACCATATTTTCCTTAATTCATAACATCTATTCAACCAAATTGTGCTTTTTTATGCAATAATACAATGTTTAACTGAAATTGCAGCACCTCACACTGGGAGGAACCAGCATCCCACACCTTGAGGTACCAGCCAGTGTTATAAACCTTAAGACATTGAAAAACATCACAAGTATGTCTGAGAGATGAATGGTGCAGTTTCATTTGAACCTCTCAAACTGCAGATTAACTTTTTCTGAATAGTTTTTATCTATATTTGTTTCTCCCAAATTACAAGTTGTTTAATTGATAGCAAAGTGATATTATTGTGTGCAACGAACCCGCATCTTTGCTAGAACTAGCCATCACTGCCGCCTCTTTGCCAACAGCGGCATGTTCACCCTCCATGTTGATCTCCATGTCATCCGCCAAGCCATCTTCCATTTCGCCCTCCACGTCACCATCTTGGTTCAGCAATGGAATGTCTGACACAACAGTCACAGTGATACAATTTTCCAATTATCAGATAATATCCCTAACAAATTATATTACACATTAATTGGAGATCATTCTGTGGGAATGGTCATAATTTTCAGGATAAAAGCGCATTGACAGCTTTTGCTGTATTAAAGATAATGTACAATATTAAAAAAATAACTACAAAGTGGCCTAGTCTGAAACAATCTACATTATTAAACTATATATAATGTACCCTGCTAACTTACAAGTGCACACATGGAAGTTTAATTAACACAATTATTGATGTTTACCTACAATTGAAAAGTGCGCACACTCAATGTTTAGCTGACTATTATATACCTTTAGCATTTTAATTAATCACAATACTCCTTTCTTACCATCAAAGTTGAGCTGATCATGGGTTTTACCCTTACACCGATCTATCTTGCCCTGATCAGCAAGAATCAGTAGCTTGGCGATCTTTGCCTTCTGGATAACGGATGAGGCAATTCGGTAGTACGTGTGTTCAATGTCCAGGCTGTGCCCCAAGTGATCAGCCACCCATTCCATTTGCGTGGTGTTGAGATCCATCACCTGAAATCACAAGTGTAATTCATTTATCTGTGCTAATACAGCTGTAGTTGCTTCTACATTAAACATCGAATGAAGTAATATTCTGTGGGAATTTATGAATGAAGTACATAAATAAAATCATGTCAGATGACCACATCCCTAATAACTTGGGGATTCCGTAACCTGATCTGAACAATGAAACTGTGCTAGCAGATGTCCAGAATTTAAGTGCTTGAGGTAATATTTTGCTATTTGAAGCTGCCCAAATTTTATATTGTTATAAACTCCAACTTCATTTTATTACAGCAAGGCATATTGTAATTGTATGTAATACCACTAACCCATGGCAATGCTGATAATTCATTGTAATACCTGCCTAACATAGAGTTTTGCTAAACCAATATAGGCTACTTTAAAGGTTATATTGATATCTCGTGATCAGAACAGCTACCTTCAAACATGCATCAATATTTTCCCTACAAAGAGCAAACATACTTGAATGGTTGTAGCAATGTACTGGCGCAACTTTGTCGATTTGATTAAATTAGGGCATTCCAGTGATGCTGCATCGACCATTTTGTTGAGTGAATCCCCAGCACGGAAGACACCTCCACCTGAAAACAAGAATAGGCACACAAATATCATCTGCCGCCATACTGGTTGTAACTTAATATATGTTATTTTGCCCTTTACATTCACGTTCCGTAGCAACGATGCAAACGTAGCCATGTATTGTTTCGCGTTTGGATGCAACTGCCACAATAGAAACTTCTGCTGTTGGTTTTATCGGTTTCCAGCCGATGAAAGTTCATTTAGAAGGTGGGAGGTACAGGTAAGTAATGAAAATGACACGCCTCTAATTGAGTGAGCGACAATGTCGGACAACGAAGTGGGCTATGAAAGTGCATAATCTCGTTAACTATTGCACCAAAACGGACCAGAAATGAGAATCACATGCATCCGCTATAGTACAGCGATCATCTATGCCAAAAACGATCACTGCCATTTTACTGTATAAAATCACACAAAAAAGTCAATGTTATTTTGTTCAAGCTAACAATACATAGCATTTTAATTATATTTATGTTTTTGTGTATTTTTCATAATTTTATATACTACAGTTCTGGGCAATGAACATGCTACTTTCATGAATTTGATGTATCCTTTAAAGACATTGGAAAGTATATTTTCACTTTTTCATGTGAAAACATAACCAAATAAAATACAGTTTAAGTTACATGCAGCTTCTTCATTTTTAATAGTTGCCAAAGTTGGGCATAAGCAGAGTTGTATCGTATGACAGGTTGCGCTTGCTATTCTGAAAATACACAAGAAGGACAACAGACAACATCAACTTGTTTAAACAATATTTTTGTTATGCATCAACACTTAAATATAATGCAGATGATTAATAAAGATGACTTACTGAAATTGGCAAAGACGTATGGTGATTCTGACAAGCCGATTTTGGCACGGACTTGTGCATCCGTGATTAATTCCAGTACATGCTGAATGTCACCAGGGATGAGAATGGGCACAGGCCTTCCCCGTTTCCCACGCATCCGTACAATATCCTGGCTATCCAGAAGCCTTTTCTCCAGAGTCGACAGGCCTTCAACAAGTGCCTCCATATGATGTTCATGTGCTCGAGGGCGGTTCTGGTAATCTGCAAGCCTAAAATTAATCGGCAAATTCATTATGCAACGTAACACAATTCAGAAAAAATATTGCAAACCAGGGGACCGTTTCACTAACATTCTTAAAAGCTCTTAAGCCAGATTTTGCTCCATAAACTTGATTTTGTTCCTCACCTTGGATCAAAAATGAAAATTGTGTTTCACTAACAATCCATCCTGGATAGTCCTCAAAACACTCTGGACAAGGAATGCCAATTTCTACTGACGTCGTTATACCACTCTTTAGCCATCATAAACAGCTAGATTTTACCGAGTCTTATTTTGAGTCCAGTTTCATGCAGAGATCCACTTGTTCACAGCCAAATAAGTCCTCAAAAAATGTTAGCTATTAAAACTTTGATAAATTATTTGCTGGGAGCGCACGATAGTGTAGTGGTTAGCACATGCCGGCGCCCCGAGTTCAATACCTGGGCCGGGCAGGCATTGTATATTTGGTGTAAAAAAAACCTGGCTCTCAACATTGGGGCCTGTGTATCCCTCGTGATTCGGAGATCACGTTAATCATAATGTCGGTCCCGTCTCAATTTGGGACGTAAAAGAACCACTGAGGACGACAAGCACCGTGGCAATGATGACCCTCAGTGTCATTAACGTTGTGGAGTGCTGGAAACAACTAGAACTTTACATGACACTGATGTCACAACCCATTTACGTGTGCAGTTAAATATACAGCTACATGAAGGTCAAAGTCGTTGTCGTATTTGCTAGTCAATTTTGAGCAAATTTTAAACTGTATCTAACTTAAAATATGCACCACTGACCATCATACAAGTACAAAATAGTTGCTGTTCTCTGTGATCTTGTAAACAGAAAATTATCAACAATGACGCTTCCGGCAAACGTTTACGCCGTGTGTGACATGGAAATAGTGTTCTCTGTGATGTGTAAGATTTTGTTTTAGTAATTTGTAGTGAACAAAATGTCATGCATTGTTTTAAAGTGGTCGGTGGGATGTTTTGCCAAATTGTGCCAACTGTGTAGATTATCGATTATCATGTCAGATAATCTGTAGCTTAGGATTAATTTAACGATCACGTTAATGAAATGCATTTTGAAAATTCTCCTGAAATTTCCCATCAGATTCTTTTTCAGGATGGATTTTCTTTAAGAGAATAATATGTTAGTGAAACATTCTCCTGGTGTTCCACTGTTTTAACTATATACCCCTTTACATTTGAACACATTGAATCATTGTCTATTTGGTCAAATTGAAGCCTAATGGTATTTATAACATAATAAACAATTGGGCATAAAGAAGCGCAACTTAGTAATGCCTGCTTTTTAAGTGTTTTATAGGTTCGATGCTTCTTGGGAAAATGTTACACATATGCAAGTATCTAACTTGTCTGCCCCACTTCAATATGGATCATTTTCACTGGGTGTCCATTATATACGTGGTAATAAATTATTATGGCTATACATAATCTGGGAAGCCTTTGTAAAAAACATTTAGCGCACATCCAATCAACTGCCTTTCAACTGACTAAAATATCAAGCACACATTTATTGACAAATTCTAGATTATCATTACCTGATCGATTGCAGTACGCCAGGTCTTCGCTTGTTATACGTGAGCAGTCGGGCCTGTGTTACTTCTACAGCATTGCGATAACTTTCTTCGCTCTCTATCACTGCAATTTTGACGGCCTCATCTTGCAAGTGTTGAGATAATTTCTTCAGATCTGCTGGTTTTGGCAATTCCACAACTTTGTTGAAAGATCTCTCTCTCAAGGTGGCACACATAAGTGCTGATACTTCCGTGATCCAATTCTTGTCACATACTGCATGGAACAGTCTTGCTTCTTCTGCCTTGTCTTTGTCTCTCGACATCATGGCTAGAGTTTCTTTTATGTTTGCCATTTATTTCATGTAATAACCTGATTTTAGGGCATTGGAAGGATGATCAACTGAATTTGCTGTTACACCGCTTACCACAGCAACAGCCTTCACCACCGTTTTGAACTTCTCTGGTACCAACAGATCATCTCAGCTTGCATTTGCATCATCGGCACTGTTCATTTCTCAGACTTGTTGAAGAATTCTACCACACAGTCTCATTTTGCAGCTAGCATAGCTTCCTCGCCTCAGCTCATTCTTCACATTTTTTTAATGCTCGCATTTCCTAATTCAATTATAAGGTGATCCTTTTTCAAAATCTCGCTGATACTGTCATCCGACATTTTAGCAAGTACTTCATCCTGAAGTTCCTTCGTGGCACCCTTGTGCTGTCCCATGTGTACATCTGCCTTTAGTTGTACTTCCCGTTTTGTCAGCTTTCCCTCCTTTGCAACACATCGGTCTGAGTAACTGCGATGCTTGGCCAGGTTAGACACCCAAGCAAGACAACTTGGACATGGCTTGTAGTTGGCAGCCAAGAAAGGTCCCTCACCTTGTGGTCTTCTAGAGAGCAACAGTTCACCACTTTCTGCTTCTATAACAGTCAAGTTGTGTTTATGGTTCCCTTTATTTCTTAGCATCGTAAGCAGATACTTTCTGCGCGCGTCCACATCATTGTCCTTTGGAAGCTGCAAAATCTCTTTCATATCCTCTTCTTCCGAATGCTTCTCCTCCAGGTGTTCTACAGGCTTGCACTTGCAGATTAATTTTCCACAGTAGAAGCATGCATGTTTGCTGTTAAATACACGGTCTAGTTTCTTCAATTGGCCTTTCTTGCCTATTTCGTTCTTCTCTGTCTTTCTAAAGTAGACTGCTTTCAAATCATCAAAATACACTTTGTCATTTCGTCCACATGACAGAAAAGGAAATATCTCACTGCCTTCTTTGTCAGAATTGTCTGATGGGTACACAAAATCATCTACAAAAGCAAATTTGAATGATTTATAGAATGGTTACTAAATATAGTGATACGAGAAAACAGAAGCCAAATGAATATTTTATCAATTTTCCCTGAACATGGTAACTATAAGAAGTAGAATGGTACTTTTTTCATGTTTCTTAGTAAGTGAAATGTTAGCGAATATACAGCTCTTTGAAAGGTGAAATCTTAGTAAAACTTAGAACTGACAACTTTTTTGTGTATTTGATAATACCAAATATATATCTTATTTTGTATAAAATCGAAAAGTACATCTTATTGTTAGTCTCTTGAATTTTATACTATTATATGTCTTACATTTCATGCAATCATCAAGCTAAGCCATAAGAATATTGTAAATCTCATTAACGTTTGAGCAAATTACAAGACATCAATCCCACATTGCACGGTGACTATGGTTTTAACTGGAGAAAACAAGATGGCGTTCGGTTTTTCAGGGTGTACCCAAATGGACCTTGTCGCTTATGCACAAAGTTAGTGCGTCGATCAATACTAGAATCAAGTTATCACACACACAGGCCAATTTCTGTATCCTTTATTATATGCAGTAAACACTATTTGACTATCGAAATACTTTAAAACAACCTCAAATGCTCGAGCGCATGTGCTCAAAAGCAGGCCAGTTCTCAACAAACAAAAAGTAAGCCGGATACCATCACAATCATTTCAAAGACAAAGAGGAAGATCCCATCACCATAATAATTCCGCGAATCAATGACATACGCGGTGCCAGTCAACGATTAAAAAATGGCGGCAAACAAAATTTCCATCTAAACAAAATACGCGATCGAAATTAACATCGCCCAAAAAAACTGTTTTCAGCGCTGAAAGACCAATTGGCATTATTTATTTAAAAAAATCATAAACAAACAGGTAGCTCGTCTCCCATATTAGCAGTAAGTGAAGGCAAATCGACGGTCTGACGTCGTTGTCACTGTCAATGATTCGAGATTAGCATTTACGTAAACGTTTTATCCATAGCACTTACAGAAACTTCGTTAATGTAAACAGCGGTTAACATTTCCGATATATACAATACAACAACGATTGGCAAATATATTTGCGCTTTTAATGAATAATCGATCTAAATAGCAATTTCACTAACCTTCTGCGTCCGACGCCATTTGCGCGATGTCATAATCACGTGACTAACCAGACGCGTTACGCAAGCGTCAATATTGTGTGCATTGCCAGGCGGCAGCACAGTACGGACCGTTCGCTATAATACACACAGTGTGTACACATAGTGACTGTGTGTATTCGACGCATGACCAACCCTGAGAGGAGATTGAATTATTCACTGCACACTCCTCAGTGGTGCATTCCCAGTGTTTTGAGATACTTTTCCTTAGGAGGAGCTCCTCCTAAGGAAAAAACATCCTCGTAAGGAGATCATGTGCGTGCAATTCTCCTCACTAGGCAACCCTCATACACACACACACACACACACACACACATGTTGATGACGTATTTCTTGCATCTATTAACTCGGCGTAGCTAATCGAAATCTGACGGACAGTTCCGAATATTCATGAGCATGCCTTATACGGATCGTGAAGGTAGGCCCAAAGTAGAAACTCCGCGTACGCAGAGTTATTTTTTCGATATATTTTCAGGATCATTAGTGATTAATAAAACATAATTCTAATGATCAATACAGACATAGAATTAATGAAATAATCATATTAACAGGATTACCTAATAAGTCGTACATTACAAAGATATTAAAATTCTCAAAAAATCCCTTTAATTTACGGTATGTTTCCATACGCCAGCCTTCTGAGTCGTGAGGTTGAATGGACAGAGTGTGTAGCTCACAGCTTCGTTATCTTTGTAACTCTACAGGATCTCCATTTGGGGTTCGGTGGGAAGGAAGCACGCCTGGCCGTGTGGATAATGGTTCTTCATATCAACATCGCTCTGTGCTGATCGTGTTAATAAAATTAATGCATCTGTAAATCAATTCCTCTTTACAGTGGAGCCGCTTAGAGGAATGATCGTGACACGCTGGAACAAAGCACCAAATTTGGCACAGTTGTACTTAAGACCGTACACATTTTTGAGAGGGGGCTGCCCGATTTTAAAGATCAAGGTCAGGTCAAGGTCAAAGATTAATAATGTTATAATCCCATTTCTACCAATTGTCCAATATCTCGAGACTTAAATGATATTTTAAAAAGTTTACAAAGGCTGCTTTATATATTGAATCACATCTTTCCACAGGATGATTTACTAATTTGCATAAATTCAAAATGGCCGCCAAATTAACAAAAAACATACATATCGTCTTCTTTTTATCAGGGCAATTTCCAGAGAGGCCCCAAACAAAATATTTTGCACACGTATACTTTATGACCATGTATAACGTTTGAGGGGGGCTGCCCGGTTTTGAAGGCCAAGGTCAAGGTCAGATGAAGATCAAAATTCAAACGATGTCGTAATTCCATTTCTACCATATAGTAACACTCAAACATTATTTATTTGTGTTTCGGAAGGTTACAGCATGTTTGTCAAAATCTACTTCCCGTCGTATACTTTATCAAATTTGCATAATGGCTGCTATGGTGCGCTAAACTAATTACTTTGCTGGCAGTTTTACATATAATTTTCACATAAAGGTAAACTAAATATACGTTTTAAACTTGCTTATCCAAAACATACACGGCTACTATTGGTACAATAACTACTATTTATTTAAGCAGTACAATAAATCATTATCACTTGAAATTCGACAACTGATGTCCAAAGAGCAAGCGTGTATATTATATTTACCGTCAAATTAACACGATAATAATGTCAAAAGAGACATTCAGCTGCACGCGTGTATTATCACATTGAACACTGATACGTGGTGCACATCTACATTAATAGAGGCATTTAACATTTACTTAGTTAATTAACTAACCGTCAGAAGTTTGACGAGCTCTTCCTTGTTTGTGGCAACCTGTAAGAAGCCCACAAAGTACACGGGCAATTTGGCATCGCGGGACACCTTTCTGCGGACGCCTTTCCCTCGTTTTTCTCGAGTTGTGGCTTTCAAACTGTCAGGTCGGTAAGTGTCCCAGACGATGTCAATCCTAGAACAGCCTTGAAGTTGTCTTCAGTCCAGGGAAAGAAGATGGTGTCGCTGTGTTCACCGAACGTCGATGTGTTTTCTAGTGGTAGGGCGTGCACTATCGCAGCACCATCAACCACTTTGGCATCAACATGAGAGGGTGCCTCTTGCTGGACATTTGGTTCAATGCAATGCAACAACTCATATTTGGTGCTTGTTAGTCTAAGTTTCCCATGCAGGGACAATGCTGGCGGCCACAAAACGGGTGGTTTCCATGTGCGAAAAACTCCTCCTGTTTGGTGTTACGGACTTGTGCAGCGATGAATAGCTGGCTGGAGAGATTTCAGTCACTCTTCATTTATTGGAATTGTTGTTTCGTCTGCGAGTTCGTCGTAGTGGAGTGAGGACGCTTGAATAGAGGCAGTTGGTTTTTCTTGATGGCCTTGTGTATGGAGGTCTTCCTTTCAACAAGCACGTCCTTGACGTATTTGGAATACTGCTATATCCCCAAACGTTCCATTAAGCGCAGTGCTTTCACTACCATTGCGGTCGTGCAATCATGGGTGTCCAGGGTCATTGATTTGTGGTGAAGCGTGTTTTTTGATATTTAATAACCGTAAATAATACGCTAAAACAACTTTTATAACGCTCAAACACTAAAGCTATGATATAAGAATGAAATAATAGTTATACTATAGTTAGTGTTATCTTCTAGACAAATGTAGACACCTTGCTTGTATGTAGTGAATGTGATAACTTTAGGCGTTAGCATCGTGTACCAAACTGTCCTCCATTTTGTATTGCTCCTTTAACATCCACTAGGTGACAACACTTAGTGTAGCTGGTAGTGGACACATGACAGCACTACATGGACTAGAAGTCCATGTATTACTGTAGCAGATGCTAGATTTATGCTGCGTTCCAATCACCTCGTGAAGTCGTGAATACGACTTCACGACTCGTAAATAGCATTCCAGACACCACACAAGTCGTATTCACAAGTCGTGAACTCGAAAGTAACGAAGGTGCCCGAGTTCACGAGTCGTAAATAGTGGGCGACCTTCACCTTGCTGAACGTCAAATCGATCATGGGTACAAATTATTTGTGATCTTACAAATTGATACGATAACCATAACAATAAAACAATGATCAAGCCAGAACATGCAAGACCGATGCCAAGAAGAATGCAGATCATGCTAAGTTATTGTGATTCGCTGTATTTCTTGTGTGACAACTTATATTGTTGCAATATCGCCCACGTCATTGCCACGTGCAACATGTAAACAGTGTGGATACAAATTTCGTGTGGTATATCATAATGTTCTTCATATTTGACCTTAACGTCGCCTGATTTGCTGTGTAGACAAAGATTAAGAATATGTAAGTTGTCATAAACATGAGCATCATAATAACAGATAACAAAACTTAACAAATAGTACTATTTTTGGAAAATCTGGTAGAATAAAAACGTTTTAATAAAAAAAAAAAATTGTTACTTGTCATGAAATCATACATTACATATTTTATAATGTTGTTATGACTTAAGTTATGTCAAGTATCAATGTTTCCAGAAATATAGGTTGTTTTTATAAGTATAACTGATTTATGTAATATCACATCATCATTAATAATATATACATATACCTGTGTGTGTGTGTGTGTGTGTGTGTATATATATATATATATACGTAATTGTGAACATTGTATATAATTTATTTAAATGTGCATGTCCCCATCTACAATGAAAGGCCAGCTCACACTTTTAATTTAAAATAGTAATGTCAAAATTATGGAGTTCTGTCAATAATGACTGTCTGAAAAGTACAATCTATTTGAAAATTACAATGTTAATATAAATCATTGAAGGTAAAACCATAATATTATTCGATTGTCCGGTTATGAGATGTTAACCATCGTATACAATACACACAATACTACAAAGATAATTTTAAGTAAGAAATAAGATATACGTAGTGGAATAAGTGGTAAATTTCAAATGTATATTCAAACAAATGAGGTATAATCAGAATGTTCATTGACTTCCTATTTACTCATTATTGTCATAAAACCCTGGGCATCCATCTAGGTGTTAATTACATTGAATCATATCCTCTGTTAACATGTCATGTAGAACACAAGCAGCAGTTATTATGTGAAATATGATAATTAAGTTCACATTCTGAATATCCTTGATTCGTCTGAATCTACACTTGAGTCGACCAAATGCATTCTATGTAATAAAATGTGCCCGACATACAGCTGAATTTCGTAGAATTTGGTCATGATTCAGTGTTCTGTTATCTCTGAGCTGTGTAACAATGCAATGAAAGTAATGATAAATATCAGCACTGTCGCCAAGGAGTTATCCATTTATCTCCCAGGCGATGCTGTCTGGCACTGTAAATGGGTGATATATGAAACATTCTTGCATCGTTTACTCTACCTAGGGGACCAACAAGCACATCAATGAATTTGGCACTTTCATCAAATATACCTTGTAGAAGAACAGAATAATAACCCTTTATGTTAATATAGTCATCGCCATGGCACTGCAGACAAGAAATTATGATGTGGCATCCAACTGTTGCATCAATGATGTTTGAGATACCACAAGATGAGAAAATGTTTGTGCTGTGTTGTTTATGAATACTGTTCAGGCAAAGAATGTGCTGATATGAAAAATGGGGAATGTCCTGTATTATCTTTGCTATTATTCGATGTGTTGTGCTCTGTTAGATGTTAAATTAATCCGAAATTTCACAAAAAGTGTTTGTGTTTGCCATGTACCACAAGAATACGAGAGCTTTCTTCTCAAAGGGTACTCGTGGCATTCCTCCATATTCAACGGGTGTGTCGTGGCCTGTTTCGAGAAGAAAGTTCACAAAGTGTTTGAACTAGGCATTGTTGAGACACGTGTCTGCTGAAGGTGTGTTCGTCCATCACAAGTAACAGGTCAGAATGAACCGTCTTCACAACCATCACAGGATGCCGGTCTTCTCGTAGACGTAGAGCAAACAATCTTCTGAAAAAAGGATTTACACACTTAAATTAATAATTCAAATTGTAGTAACACAAGTAATACATTTGTAAAGGGCAAAATGTTCTTATTTTATTTATTATCAAGGTAAATCAAATGAATCTGATATTAACATATATGTTTTGTAGCCTGAGCAATTCAGTGTTCATTTTATTAACACCCATGTAAAACTTACTGCAATTTTAATGTATACTAATATGAGTTCTAATTAGGGATAATACTAATGTTATAGTAAAATATACAGTTGTAGCTCTGCCTTGGCCTAGGTTGTCACATAAAATAATTAGGACTAGGAAAATAATGGTAGTAGTTAATATGCATGCAGCAATGCCAATGCAGTGTTTGCTTTTCTTCAAAATTTCGCATAAAATAATGTTTAAGTAAGGGCTCACGCCATTAGATTTACAGTTTATAATTTCGCTAATGCGGGTAATGGTTGTATTGTATCTGTATCTGTATTTTGACTGGCAAAATGTCCTATGGACACATCACGCCAGTGCGCATGGTGGCTCTTATGGATTAATTTTTTTACATGTTGAGCTAGACTAATCTCATATTAGTATACATTAAACTAAATTATAAATGAAGCGCCTGAAGAAAAAGAAGACGCGCAACGTCAATGGCCGTACGTAAGAACATATGCGGGCGATATTACAGTAAGTTCAATAAATGTTTCATACCTCGTTCTCTTGCGCTGCCATTCGATTTCGTTAATAATAGCTGTAGCGTATTTCATCATTGTAAAGATGTGGACATAGTATGCAAAGACTACTAAACAACAACGTTCAAAAATGTCCATGTTTATTTTGGTCAACTATCTCGTACAAGATGTAACTAATATCAACAATACTTGCGCATGCGCACTATGTGCAATCGCTGGATCGCTCTGCTGGTAGGCGTGGTGGTGAACACGAGTGGTGAATACGACTTCACGAGGTGATTGGAACGCAGCATTAGTTGCCGAGCATAGGGACCATTCTGAAATCATTGTTCGTATGGCGGCCATCTTTTAATACAATATGGCAGACACTTGAAATTCTCATAACAGAAGTGGATTCCTAGCCTCTACAGATGTTGGTTTATGCACCATAAGAATGTTTCTGGGTTGAATATAAGCTTGAAAAGGCAAATTCCTGATAAACACATATTTTTTATCTTTGACCTTGACTTGACCTTGATCTTGGCCTTCAAAACCGGGCAGCCCCTTTCAAAAGTTATGTATGGTCATAAGGTATATGTGTGCAAAATATTTTGTTTGGGGCCTCTGTGGAAATTGCCCTGATAAAAAATTTACTCGTTTGGCGGCCATTTTGAATTTATGCAAATTATTAAATCATCCTGTGGAAAGGACTATTTTCAAAATATAAAGCAGTGTTTCAAAACATTCAAAAATATTATTTATATGTCGAGATATTAGACTCTTTGATCCGACCTTGACCTAGACCTTTAAAATCGGGCAACCCCCGCTCAAAAGTTTTGTATGGTCCTAAGGTATATCTGTGCCAAATTTGGTGCTTTGTTCCAGCGTGTCACGATTTCACTAAAATTTGGACTTCAGCGACTCCACTATTACAACGGTGTCTTTGCAATGATCCTCGGAATTTTCTTTCTCGTCCAGTTATTCGTAAACAAGGGAAGAAAGCCATAATATAATTTGGTTGAATAACTCTACATTTAATTTGCCACGATACGGTGCTTTCCTGCATGTTCTTGGGTCATTTATAATTTAGATAAACTAATGTCCGTCCTTTCTGTGAGGCTCTGCGGTGGTGTTCAGACTGTCTGCATGGTGCTTCTTTAAAGGCTGAAAGATTACGTTGAGTCGTCTGTGTTTATAACTCGTTATAAATGTCCGTGCAATCTCTAACTTCTTTGCCTCGTTATAAAACTGTCAAAGTGTATACAGCTAGTCCAATCTCTTTTATGTTCTAGTTGAACTCATCTCTTGACCGTATGCTACTCCGTGTTGGGATGTTCCATACTTTTATTCAACCTCAAGAACTTAGAGTTCTCACATTGCCGTTTTACTCGCTGTTTTCTCATTGACAGCTTTCCACCAGTCTTCACATGGCCACATTTTGTGCTTCTTCTGAATGTTGCCTCGAACCACTGGCGGAATTATGTAGTGGGGGCGATGTAACAAATGAACCAGCGGCACTTTTTGGGAGCTCCATTTTAACTTTTGGAAGGCTTGTTTTTTTTCAGAAACAGTCGCACGTGAATTATTTATATGTGGTGGATCACACAAATTCTGAACACATAAAAAAAGCATTGTTCGTTCATGCAATCGTCACATGCCCATGATTGCATTTCGTTTTTCAAACATGTGGCAGTAACGAGATGATGTCGTACACCTTCGATCGCTGCCTAAATTGTCTTCTGGCGTTCAGTTATAAGGTAGATCAAAGAAGGCTCGGGTTGGACAGTTGGCGACCAAACTCGGAGCTCTTGTTCCCTTCTGCCAGCAGGTGCATAGTTGAGGACGTTAGGGCATTATAGGGACTGTTTGGTTCAGATTCTTCCAAAAGCATCAAATTTGGGCCAGATGTCGCCCATACCATACTTTTTCGATTTTTGACGGGCGCCCTCCGGGGCCGCCATTTGGTGAAATCCAATATGGCCACCACTCGGATGCCCGTCAGAATTATCGAAATTGTATGGTATATGGATGACATCTGGGCCAAATTTGGTGCTTTTGGAAGAATCTGAACAAAAATATCCCTAACATCCCTGCCTAGCGAGAACATATCTTAATTATTAAAGAGGCACCGACGAAAGCCACCGCGTTATGCAAAGAAATTGTCATCGACAGGAAAAAGTGTGCGACTGAGAAGACGCATATCCGGGGAGGGGAGGGGTCACTGCAAGCAGAGATGAGGCGATAACAGCTCAACCTCCTCGATCGACTCCACTGAGAGATGGAACTAGAACGCGTCCCATGGTCGGAGTGAACGACAATTTCGGGTCTTATAGACTTATATGGACCGCCTGGATTCGCCAACCAATAATTAGTATATCGATCACAACACGTAGGTAGGGAGGGAGGGAAAGAGGGAGGGAGGGAAGGATGGAGGGAGGGATGGAAGCAGGGGGGAGGAGGAGGGACAGATGGAGGGAGGGGCTGAGAGAGGCAGGGGAGAAAAGGGATAGAGAGGAAAAGACCGAGAACAACAGCGTGAGAAAAGTTGCGTGGGGGACAACTCATGCAGGTCGCGGAAGCATTGATTTATTGTTTAATAGATTACTATTTGTTTTGTATACATGAGGAGGATATACGTACATACATACATTAAACTTTTAAACAGTGATGGACCGCACTAAATTGCCCCATGGGGATCCGTCTTGTCTCATTGTTTGGATTTTTGGGACTCATTTTTTTATATAACTCATCTGGTTTACCTAAGTTAGTGAAAACAGTTTTACCATGGGTAACACACACACACACACACACACACACACACACACACACACACACACACACACACACACACACACACACACACACACACACACACACACACACACACACACGCACATTGATGTTAGTACATAATATGAAGACACTGTACGCAAGGCTCCACTGCAGCATTCAAGCTACATTAGGGAAGCTGGTTAAGGAGCCTGTCCTTACTCTATGCTGCGGGCACGCTCTCGTAAACTCAGTATTTATGGACAGGCTGCCTGCCAGATTTACGTACAGCCAGTGCCAGATTTAGGGCAGAGCAGACGGGGCTGTTACCCAAGTGCCTTCCTTCATAAAACGTTTTTTGGGTAATTTAATTCTTTTGGAAAAAACTTTAAAACTGTTTTTGAGACGTTAATTGAGTGCTTCAATGAGCAGCAAAAACATAGAAATCTAGCACAGCGCAATACGCGCAAACTTAGTAGGATAGCCTGGGTTTACATAGGATATCGGATCGGATTCACCACAAGAAGTAGGAGATACTAAAGCCACCTAGCGACTATTCAGGAAATACACGAGCGACCAAAACATCGACTACAGCGGCAACAGGAAAAGGCATCAATCGTTCGATGCTCTAGATAATTTATTATTTATAATTTTCAGTTAATATTAGCAAAAACATTACATGGAAAGTCTATTGTATATTGCCATATTTCTACTTTGCTGCATTTAATTAATAACAGTGTTATTGAAATTGGTACCCGAATGCATGTGTAAACATTAGCTGCTCCCTGGATGAAAACAACCATGGCGGAAGGAGGCGGTGGAAAGGAAGAAGGGAATCCATTTTCGTTTAGAAAGTTTTTCAAGGACCAGACTGGAGACGAATGTAACAGTGAAACCAACATTACAGACGATTTTGCGCTGCCTGACGTATCAAACACACAAACCAGGAAAACACCACGGAACCAACAGGAACGCAAACAAGGCCAATGTGGCAAGTGTTCCCGGGGCCGGACCTCGGTTTCTATTCTATTTCTAGGGCTAGGCACTTATTATATGTAGAATCCGGACCCACCTCGATTTCGCCGTTATAACTTGAGTTATGCCTAACTTTGACACCACAGTGCGTTAGTTCATTATTCAGCATTATCCCAGGCATATTAACGTTTAAGAATATCGCGTGTTAGCGGACTTTTGAGGCATAAATAGCGCCTCGGTTTGCATCAACATACGCCGCTATATCGCTCTTTTTATGAGCGCGATGCGGTAACGCACGACAGCAGCGGTGCAGACTAGCGCAAACCGGGTCGCTATTTGGGCTTCAAAAGTGCGCTAAGACACAATATTTTCGTAATATAATGGAAAGATGTTGAATGATTGAACTAACGCTCTGATGTATCAAAGTTAGGCAAAACTCAAGTTATGACAGCGAAATCGAGGTGGGTCCGGATTCTACACAACTTCACAAGTGCCTATTTCTAATACACGGAGACACCGTTCTACCATATACGGGCATCCACCATCTTAAATAAGTTTTCGAAAATGAGACTGCGAGTAAATAAAGACACGTGCGTCGATATAGATAGCCATTTCTATGTTAATGTGCCTTTTCTTATGTCAGTTACAAGCACGTTTTGAGACATATATACATTCGTAAGTACCTATATGTTTATACAGTTTGCTGTTTATAGCATTAAGTTGATACCAATTTTATGCGATTTTGTTAAACATTATTAGAAAAAGTTGTTTTTGATTGGAAAGTTTACGACTATGGAATGATAAAAAACAATCGGTGACAGGCGCCACCGCCGACAGTTGAAGGCTCACAGCATGGCAATACGCAACAAAATTGTATACACAATGTCACATCACAGAACTTTGTTATGTATTGGCAGCTTTACAGGAGTTGACTATTACGAATAGGTTCGTACAGTTTCGCCCGATAACGTGAAATATGTCATAGGTTTACACCTACACATAGCGAATGTGCTACACCATCTTTAGTCCACACTAATATAAATGCATACTGTTGCATAACATTAATTTAATATCTCGCAAACATCGTTATGCCTCATTTCCTGTGAATAAGACTAATGAAAATAGTGAACAGTATTTCTGATCTTTCAATTTGGGTGCATACAATTATACGAACCAATTATATTATCCACAAGTGGTAGAACATATTTCTATTTTAACACATTGAATGATAAGGCCATTAATTTGTATCACAAAGAATTTTCCAGCAAAATATGCAGAAAAGAAAATGTCAAAATATTGGGTTGGTCATTTTAAAAAATCAGTCATGACAAAAGTAGAGAAGTTGTAAACAATATTTACAGATATATATTGTATTGCGTAGTGTAGTGTAATTTATTCCAAATTCATCTCCATTTGAGCTTACCAGACCAGGAGATGGCTTACTATTTTATTGAGAAGTGATAAAATGATTCTTGAATAAACTTGTTCATATAATATCCATATTGTCTAGTTTTCAATCACAAAAAACATTTGCCATATTAAACAATCATCTAACATATATTTGCCCCATAGCTTCTCTCATATACTGGTATATGATACGATATGAATTTATAGTTGATATGATAACGAACAATTTTGATTAAATTACTGCAAAGCTTACTTGCATCATCAGAATATTGTGACCTAACAAACATTCATACAATCATAATATATGAAACATGGCATACATTCAAAACACTACACTAAACACTACACTAGCAACACTCCCTTGGCTTGGCTTCTCTAGCGGTACTATAGTTACGGTTCTTGTCCTTTTATTGTCCTTTCTCTTTTTGTCACTCATTTTCCTCTTGTTGCTATCCGTTACATTTGTCAAGGCCCGGGATGGATAACCACATACTCTTAGTTTCCATGTTCATCCTCTTCTTGTCCCTGTCCTCTGAAATTATAGTCTTGCGTTTGTTTATCAGGGTCCTGAGTTGTAACTACTCCTAACTATTTGGGGTGGAGGGACACATAGTTCAGGTATTGGTTTGTGTGTCTTATTAAATGCCACCTTCCTTTCTGGTAAATGTTGTATGTTATATATAGAGATGCTGACAATGATGTCTGATAGGTGCAGTTACCTTTTGTATATCTTAATCATAGAAATATTCCATTCATCACATATAATATTATTACATTTTTTACTAACCTGAAATCTTGTTCATAGTTTAATTGAACAAAACAGTCCTTTGTTTGCTGCTTCCAATAATGTTTTCATGCATATAAACATAGCAAGTGATGCCTCTAGAATAAGATCACGTCTTTTTCAAGTGGGATGTTAAATCTACCAATTCGTTTGCACATCGCCAATCCGGTTCTTTTAGGCCCAGATGTGTAATGTGTCAATAGTTTAACTAGTGTGCACAGTCGGTTTAATAAAAAAGTGCTTACTTGTTTTTTAATCATCAATAAAAAGGTTTGTCGTTACACCGGGTATACCTGATGAAAGTCAATTGCGCTGTCGACCTCCTGGGCCATTTCGGTCACGTGCTTTACGCGAGATCGGCATCTCACGCATTCGAAAACAATAACAACACACACGTGCTTTGGTGTATCAAGATGAAGATTCCAAAGTGGTTGTACGAAGGTACGTATTACACTATTGCAGTTAGCAACAAGAACGCGTAGCCGTGTATTAATTCAACGAGAATTGCAACTTGCGAACGTCTACACTCAACTCGAGGCTGACTTTAACGTCTAAATAAGTCTAAGCCAGTCACCATGGCCATATATATCAGCCAGAGATTCAGTCAGACGCTGTGACAACGAACATACTATTTGATATGTATTGTATTTAGTTACGTAGGTTCTTGTTAATAAGCTGTTATTGCGACAATACATATAGGGAATAGACGACGTGAGGGTGCAAAATGACAAGTAACATTGGTTTGACAGTAGGCCCCTGTTGATCGTGCAAGTAACTTAGTCACGGAGCATCCGTAATTTTGTGCAAGAGAACGTCAAACACGGGAGTATCATATTGGTGATCATAATTATTAAAACAGTGTTTTGTGACTTACATCTGGATACTATTACTGCAGAATGTTGTTGATTTGCATTGTAGTTTTAAAATAATTAAGATTTTTTATATCACAACCTTGATGATGATGATTTTATTCAATATAAAAATGTAAACGTGTAAATGCATAAAACATAAATACAGCTAGAGTACACCATATATAAGGATTACACAAGTAAATGCTCGCACTTGTTTCCATTGTGGTCCTTGGTGCCTGGCTATAGTTTATGTAATTGGTATCCTGTGATACCTTTCAACTGACAGATGCCAGCTATTCTTGTGTATTTACCAATATGTGTATATATATATTCTCACCACAGCAATATATGAATGCATAATACGTAACATGAATTATGATATTGCTAGATGCCACACTGCAACCCAAGAATGGTAATGAGAGGAGGCAGAAGAGGAGCTAAGGCGGTCACCTGGGTCAGGGAGGATATATAGTCTGCGGGAGGCCCACATATAATCAATTCAGGTAATTTAAAATTTATAACAATCAACCACGTATAAGTTATCAACAAATTTTAATGTGCACATTTAATGTGCACATTTAATGTGCACATTTAAATATATATTTGTTTTCATACACATTTTAATAATAACATCTTGGACTTGGAAAACTAAGTTGACTTCTGCACTTATATTATACCCACAGTGTATCAACACATACATATTAATACACCTTTAAGAAGTATTTAGCATATGGCGATGACTCAGAAATAAGTTTATAAAATAAACTATTCATTTTTGAAGAAGATAGACATACATATATGAACTTTTCAATACTTGGCGAGGAAAATATACGGTTAGCATCACAATAACTCCTCATTTTGTTATTTCCAACATTCACTTTGACCATTCAACCTCAGGCAGAACCTTCAAATGTCAAACATGAATATGTGTAGTAGTTACACATGGCAGACACTGACATGAATTTGAATACTGAAAACAAAACAAAAAATATAAATGCGCTTTACTGATTAGCAGAATTCAAATCAGTCTATAATATTGACAAAGATCAGGCATCACTGTAATGAAATTGAACAAATTTAAATTCATGTGATGACAATGAACACCTTGTAAAACAAAAATAGTTAACATTTTTCACCGTTTTAAAAAAGAGCATATTCTACTAATGCCTGCATGCTGTATCAAGCCACCCTCTCCCTTCTCCGGAACAACCCTGGTAAACACTGACTGTTCCTATAATACCAACATGTATAGATGCAGCTGCAATAGCACATTTCTTGCTGCCTTTTTTCTTGTGAAATGCTGCAGGTCACACATGAAACATTATTTTATATTTACTGATTATGACAATGAACAACTCCATAATTATTTACTCCCAATACTACAATGATACCTGTTTTTGTTTACCGAATATATGCTTTTCTTTGCAGGAGATTGGACTAGTGTGCTTAGTACCACTAGTTCTCCAAGTTAATATACTGGGCAGTTGTATTTGTCCAGGATCTCGGACAAGATTCTATAACCATGCATATTAATGGTTTGTCATGTGAATGTCCACCAACTGATCCCAATTGTGTCGTGTGTTGCATCCGTGACAGATCCCCCAGTGCCGATGGGGTGTACACTGGTTTCCAGGTCAGTCAGTTAGCTTGACTGACTAAAAACCAATGTAGAATGCAGGTTGCTCAACATACGAATATGGTGATGCCTGATTAGCTCTGCAGTTGGTGATGGAACGGTGGGTGCCAGGATCTGGCAGATATAGCATGAGTCTTTGGGCAACAACTCTTGATGCTGTGAGACAGGTTCAGGTTCGAGCATTCTACTTTTCATGCCATGTTTCATATTTCTAAATTATTTTTTTATCACTGATTTATATTTTCACAAATAATTTACATTACATTTTCACTTCGCATGATGATTATACACCTGTACACATTGTACTAGTTATGTTATAAACAACACTTGAGTAAAGTTAGTTCTGATATGGTATAGTATCCAGTCCTCAGGATTGCTCAAAGCGCTTTACACTTTACTCCCTGGCAGACCTGTTAAATCGAACACCATCTCAACTCATGTTGGAAGCATTCAGCCACACTGAAATTAATATGCGAAGACTATTCATACAAAATATCCACCGCTGTCTGTAGCCGGTACTCTTCAAACAGCTGAGTAAACCTGAGTAACGTAGCATGTAGTGATTGTACATGTAATTCTCAGTCACATGGCGATGACCGTCTCAATTTGGGACGTAAAAGAACCACTGAGGACGACAAGCACCCTGGCAGTGACCACCCTCAGTGCCAGCATAGAAAGGTCGGCTTGGCGATAATGTTCTGAAAAAGGCTGACTAGTTGAATGAGACCTCATAAGATCATAACATTGTAACCACAATAATACAGACTAGTCAGTTAATAGAACGTTGCCGAGTGCTGGAAACAACTAGAACTAGAACCCTGACTAGTCTAGTCACAATTATTTGCGAGTTGTAAACATACCGAGTATTGCATAAACTACACAATTTTCGAATTTTATATCATGATGTTTTTTAACAAAGAATCATAAATTATGATTCTTTGTTAAAAAAACAATTATGATTGATATAATTGTTTAGTCAGTAATTTTGTAAGTTGTAAACACAGAAGGCATGTATAAACTACAACTAGCATTTTACATCATGTGTACTAGTGTTGTTTTTTGTAACAAAGAATCTTGATAACAGTATCTGTTTTTTATATGTACCTAATATGTACCTAACATTTTTGTAACCTCTTCCTAATTTTTCTTTCTTTTTTGTTTTGCATTTTATGTGCATGTGATGTGTATGTGATATTAAACATTATTACATTATACACATCAAGTGCAGTGATTGTACCTGTAGTTGTATTGTGCTTTTCATTATTTTGTAGTCAATCTCATCAAATAGTTTCAATAAAATGTTTTTATTTTATGTTGCCTTTACTTTAATTCACATGCATTTCTAACAACAATATGCAATTTAATGAGGACACATATTACTGCAAATCCTCATGCAGACAAACAAAACTATCACATACAGGGGTGGATCCAGAAATCGAGTTTGGAGTGGTGATATTGGAAGACGCCATAACTTCAGCTTATTATTATCACCTAAACTGGGTCACATTTCAAACGGTCTGGGAGGACATAGTCGCGTGGGCCCATTATAAAAGATCTGCAGACAAATTCCTAAGGTCTAGGGGGGCACGTGCCCCCAGGCCCGCCTGGATCCGCCTATGACATACTTGTTTATTGCTTGTATTTATAATTTTTATAACAGGTTTCTGACAGAGTAACTACATTTGACAACACTCGTTTACCTGAAGGTGAAGAGCTTTGATGCATACATCTGCATATAGTGTTGACACACCTCGAGTTCTGAAAATATGGTACATGTATTAATAGTCAGCACTGATTGTTTCTAACAATAATCATTTTAATGTACTTGCAAAAGTTGCAATGCAATGAACGACCACCTGCCAAATGCAACCAATGCCAACGGTCAAAAGCTATCTATCTATATATATCTATACATGCTATGGGCATTAATTTTCACGGTATTGAGGGGCGCTGGTTTTCTGAATATAACAAAAACTCACAGAAGGGGCAATCAAAAAACCTGGTGAAACTACTGGAGTATTCTTTTCCTTGTAAATAATTAAATACCAAGATTACATACAATTACAATTGAATTCAAATTTAATTTTGAAATGTCCAATAATAGTAATTTTTAATATAAAAGTAATAGATTAGTTAAATTACTATTACATTACTGTTATTAATAAATTATGTACACATTGTTTTTGTTCAATCTATTATTATTGGTTTAATAATTATAATTGTTACGAATCATTTATAATGCATTTATACTGTTACTATTATCCCAAGCCTACTTAAGCTACTAGCTTTCTACCATAAATACGACATAGACATAATATATACGACATAGACATAATATAGTCACTATCATTGACATAGGTATATGCCATAGCGTCGTACTGTTAGCTGATATTAGTCTATAGTAAACACTAAAACTTGGCCCAGCCAGGCTGCCATTGCCATTGGCTATGACTAAAACGTAAACAATCCAATAAATTTAGTACAAGCAACATTAATATGTATACTCATACGGCTAAATATACGTGATTATAGCTGAATAATTCGAAATTACTAACCTGTCTGGAAGAACCTGTGAACGCTGCATCTCATCTGTTGACATTGTGACTGACCCCACGGCACGGGCAACGGCCCACGGCTGGCACTGTCACCAACTCCTGTTTACTTTGATTCGTTCCATAGTTGTTCCCAAACAGAAATACACCTTTATGCGTGGGTACTGTCTTTGTCTGTCTAATTTAGCTTGTGTCGGTGGCATATATGTTCGCGGACGTCCACTCATTGCCTAAACTCGGAATTCCATAACATCAACAGTGCCAAAGGTTGGGGTCAAAGGTCAATATCGCCCATAATTCGCGATCACGAGAAGACGAACGCAATTCCATGCAAAGTTCAATGTCCATACTCAGGAAAAATCGAAGTAAAAACCGGATCCGGTTTTTACTAAAAACAAAAGAATTCGCAGTTACACTATTAATAAAAAAAAACTAACACGTATGCACAAACGAACTAGGATATCATTGGGAGAGTACTTGATGCCTCTGTTTTTGTGTGAAATTACTAAGAAACGCGAGGAGCAAAACAGTCGAATTGGTTGAGTACCTTTAAATGTTAATGCAACAAATTCTAGAGTGCAGCGATATTTACTGGCAACTATACGGTACGTATTGATCTTAAGTGTCCAGAGTCCACTGTGGTGTGTCACCGTGTGTGTGTGTTGTATTGGTTATAAATGCCATGAATGAATGTGTTGCAGATGTGAAGTGTAAGAAGAGTAGAGGAGAAGGCAACCCATTCAGCTTCAAGAAGTTCCTCCAAACTGGGGAGAGTGATGGGGACACGGGTTCGGGTCGTCACATCGTCACACTTGACCTGGCCAATGACCTGCCAGACTTTGTCCACAACCACCAGACAGTGTCAACACAACAACCAGCCAGGTTTACTAGGTCTGACTGTCAACTGCCTGACTTCACACTCGACTTACAAACAAGGAGTAGCCGTAGTTATGAGAGGGGGTCACCATACAGTGCTAGTGAGTGTGTGTCTCAGGGAGACAGACATCTTCCTGCTCCTAGCAGCTGTGGGGAGAGAGTATCTTCAAGGCAGCGTCATGTAGTGGACACTTCACAAGGTGAAGTGCAGCTGCCAGACTTCACACAGGAACTGGATACAGTCCAGTCTACGTGTGGCACTCACACAGGTCAACTACACACTCACCTACCAGAAGTACACCTGCCAGACTTTGCATTGAAACTTCCAGACAATTGCACTGGGATAGTTGGTAATGATGCTGCTGCGTCGACCCCAGCTGAAGACGATAGTAGTTGCGTGCATGAACACTGCTCTGTTGAAGTACCAGGTGTGGTGATGGGTCAGAGTAGACGGTCACTTCCAGACTTCCTCTCGGACTACCCGGTCAGTCTCGCAGCCGGACAACACACCACATTTGCTGAAGGAGAACATCAAGTGAAAGTGGAAACAAATGGTGTAACCACGTCTGAATTTGTACAGGTGCGTTGTTCACATTCTACAGAAGCAGAGATTGAAAATATTTTGTATGATCGTTTCAGTTATCTCCTCTGCAGTCATGGGTGCATGCTTTCATTTTATGACAAACATTTGGTTTAATGGAACCACAGGCAGATCTAAACATGCTGTAGTCACTTTCTTTATAAGTAATTTAAATATACAATTATATCATTTATAAGTATTTTCAGTTGCCGGAATAGCCATTTGACAGATGCCAACATTTTCATTTGGCCTTTCATTATTTTTATCACCAGCTGCAAGCTGAGAACACACAACTTAGACAAGACCTGAGAGAAGAAAGGGAGAAAGTTGGAAGGCAAACAACCAGGTTGGTCAACTTACATGCTTAGAGATGTACTTACTCACTGGCAGATGTAAGGGAATATGTATTTTATCAGTAAATCTTAGTAAACAAATGCTAATTGGTCTTATAACATAATACATCTTGTCATCAATGTCTTTAATTCTTAATATTATTTATGTTTAACTCAGTACAGTAAAGTGTTGTTTGAATGTGTTGCCTGTCGCGCCAGACTGAGAGAGGCACTGGATGAGGTAGAAGTGATACGACAGAGGGAGATGAACGAAACAGCTGCCCTAGAAAACATGGTACAGCAAGTGGAGGCCAACCTCATCACAACAACTGTATGTAGCAACACTACAGCTGTATGTAGCAACATCACATCAACTGTATGTAGCAACATCACAACAGCTGTATGTAGCAACATCACAACAACTGTATGTAGCAACACTACAGCTGTATGTAGCAACATCGCAACAACTGTATGTAGCAACATCACAACAGCTGTATGTAGCAACATCACAACAACTGTATGTAGCAACACTACAGCTGTATGTAGCAACATCACAACAACTGTATGTAGCAACGTTACAGCTGTATGTAGCAACATCACAACAACTGTATGTAGCAACATTACAGCTATATGTAGCAACATCACAACAACTGTATGTAGCAACATTACAGCTGTATGTAGCAACATCACAACAACTGTATGTAGCAACGTTACAGCTATATGTAGCAACATCACAACAACTGTATGTAGTAACATTACAGCTATATGTAGCAACATCACAACAACTGTATGTAGCAACATTACAGCTATATGTAGCAACATCACAACAACTGTATGTAGCAACATTACAGCTGTATGTAGCAACATCACAACAACTATGTAGCAACGTTACAGCTGTATGTAGCAATATTATAACTATGAAGCAACATTACAACTGTATGAAGCAATATTATAACTATGAAGCAACATTACAGCTGTATGTAGCAACATCACAACAACTGTATGTAGCAACATTACAGCTGTATGTAGCAACAGCACAACAACTGTATGTAGCAACGTTACAGCTGTATGTAGCAACATCACAACAACTGTATGTAGCAACGTTACAGCTGTATGTAGCAACATCACAACAACTGTATGTAGCAACGTTACAGCTGTATGTAGCAACATCACAACAACTGTATGTAGCAACATCACAACAACTGTATGTAGCAACATTACAGCTGTATGTAGCAACATCACAACAACTGTATGTAGCAACATTACAGCTGTGTGTAGCAACATCACAACAACTGTATGTAGCAACGTTACAGCTGTATGTAGCAACATCACAACAACTGTACGTAGCAACATTTCAGCTGTATGTAGCAACATCACAACAACTGTATGTAGCAACGTTACAGCTGTATGTAGCAATATTATAACTGTATGAAGCAACATTACAACTATGTAGCAATGTAACAGATGTATGTAGCAATGTAACAGCTGTATGTAGCAACATTACAACAACTGTATGTAGCAATATTACAACTGTATGTAGCAACATTACAACTGTATGTAGCAACATTACAAATGTATGTAGCAACATTACAAATGTATGTAGCAACATCACAACAACTGTATGTAGCAATATTATAACTGTATGAAGCAACATTTCAACTGTATGTAGCAATGTTACAGCTGTATGTAGCAACGTTACAGCTGTATGTAGCAACATCACAACAACTGTATGTAGCAATATTATAACTGTATGTAGCAATATTACAACTGTATGTAGCAACATTACAACTGTGTGTAGCAACATTACAACTGTATGTAGCAACATTACAACTGTATGTAGCAACATTACAACTGTATGTAGCAACATTACAGCTGTATGTAGCAACATCACAACAACTGTATGTAGCAACATTACAGCTGTATGTAGCAACATCACAACAACTGTATGTAGCAACGTTACAGCTGTATGTAGCAACATCACAACAACTGTATGTAGCAATATTATAACTGTATGAAGAAACATTTCAACTGTATGTAGCAATGTTACAGCTGTATGTAGCAACGTTACAGCTGTATGTAGCAATATTATAACTGTATGAAGCAACATTACAACTGTATGTAGCAATGTTACAGCTGTATGTAGCAACATCACAACAACTGTGTGTAGCAATATTACAACTGTATGTAGCAACATTACAACTGTATGTAGCAACATTACAACTGTATGTAGCAACATTACAACTGTATGTAGCAATATTACAACTGTATGTAGCAACATGACAACTGTATGTAGCAATATTACAACTGTATGTAGCAACATTACAGCTGTATGTAGCAACATCACAACAACTGTATGTAGCAACGTTACAGCTGTATGTAGCAACATCACAACAACTGTATGTAGCAATATTATAACTGTATGAAGCAACATTTCATCTGTATGTAGCAATGTTACAGCTGTATGTAGCAACGTTACAGCTGTATGTAGCAATATCACAACTGTATATAGCAATATTATAACTGTATGTAGCAATATTACAACTGTATGTAGCAACATTACAACTGTATGTAGCAACATTACAACTGTATGTAGCAACATGACAACTGTATGTAGCAATATTACAACTGTATGTAGCAACATTACAGCTGTATGTAGCAACATCACAACAACTGTATGTAGCAATGTTACAGTTGTATGTAGCAACATCACAACAACTGTATGTAGCAATATTATAACTGTATGTAGCAACATTACAACGGTATGTAGCAACATTACAACTGTATGTAGCAACATTACAAATGTATGTAGCAACATGACAACTGTATGTAACAACTTTACAACTGTATGTAGCAACATTACAATTGTATGTAGCAACATTACGACTGTATGTAGCAACATCACAACAGCTGTATGTAGCAACATTACAACTGTATATAGCAACATTACAAGAGCTGTACCTAGTAACATTGAAATTATACTTAGCAACAATTATATGCAGCAACATTACAATGATTGTATGCAGGAACATTACAATCACTGTACATAGCAACATTACAACAACTGTATGTAGCAACATTACAATAACTGTATGTAGCAACATTACAACAACTGTATGTAGCAACATTACAACAACTGTATGTAGCAACATGGGAGGGAAGATATGTACATGAGAGATGGCCTCCATCTTAGTGGAAAGGGGGCAGCAGTTTTCTCAGAGAACCTGCTGCGATCTGTTGACAGTGGGACAGGTTGTATCTATTTAAACTAGATTCGCAGGGGGGACTCACAGAAAAGCCTAAAAATGGAGGCATAGATAAAGACAGCACAACTAAATCAGCAAATAACAGTGTGGAAAACTCTTCTGAAGCTGGATATAAATGTGTTTGTTTAAATGCAAGGAGTATAGTAAACAAAAGAAATGAACTAAACATTGTGGTAGAAGATATTGACCCTCATATAATAGGTATAACCGAATCCTGGACCACCACCGATATATCAGATGCTGAAATGGGACTGACAGGATATGTAATGTTTAGAAAAGATAGAATAGGAAGAAAGGGAGGTGGAGTTATTTTATATATTAAAGAATCTATTCAGGCTTATGAAATAAAATTAGAAAGAGAAGCAGATTGCGAAGAAGCTGTTTGGTGTAACATAATTACAGGAAACTCAACGTTAACATTTGGATTAGTTTATCGAAGTCCAAACATAAGCATAGAAGAGAATGAAAAAATACAAAACGCTATAAGGGAAGTAAGCAAACGGGACTGTATTATTATGGGGGATTTTAACCACGGGCATATACAATGGAAATCTCTACAGAGTATGGGGAGTGAGGACCACAAGTTTTTAGTTTTAGTTCAAGATACATTCCTTTCTCGACATGTGCTAGAACCAACCAGGGGTGAGAATGTGTTAGACATAGTTTTGTCCTCACAGAATGAATTAGTTCACAATGTCAAGATATGTGAGCCACTGGGGAGTAGCGATCACAACCAGATACATTTTATCATCAAAGTAAAATCAGAAAGGAATAGTAAAAAGCAGTATAGGAGAAATTTCCACAAAGGAAGGTATAAGGACATGAGGAAATATTTAGCAAAGATAGAATGGAATAACACACTGAAAAATAAGACGGCAACAGAATGCTGGAATGTATTAAAAAGTGAAATTAAGTGCATAGTCGATAAATTTGTACCCTTCAAAAAACAAGGAAAACGGTCCAAAAAGAAACACTTAACGAAAGAAGCCATTAGAAAAATTAAGTACAAACAAATGATGAAGTCATACAGATGTACTGGAAATGATGAAGACTACAACAGTTATAAAGAAGCACTTAACCAAGCTACAGCTGAAATTAGAAATTCAAAGAGAAGCTATGAACAACAATTAGCTAGTAATATAAAACATGACAGCAAGAGTTTTATGCGCATGTTCGAAGCAAACAGAAAGTTCAAGATAAAGTCGGTCCTCTAGAAGATAGTGCTGGAAATATAATATCAGAGGGATTCTTAATGGCAGAAGACCTGAATGAGTACTTTAGTTCAGTGTTTACCAGGGAAGATATTAGTTCACTGCCAGTACCAGAGGCTAAGTTCAAGGGGGCAGATTCAGACTATTTAGGACAATTAATTGTAACCCCGGAAATGGTAGGTAAGAAAATAAGGGCTATGAAGGATAATAAATCACCTGGAGTGGATGGTATTCCACCCAAACTACTATTGAAAATTGTAGAACAAATTAGCATACCGCTTGCAACAGTTTTCAACTTGTCATTAGAAGAGGGAGTGGTTCCTTTAGAATGGAAAGAAGCAAACATTATACCGTTATTCAAAAAAGGTTCGAGAAACAAGTCAGAGAACTATAGACCAGTGAGTTTAACATCAGTGATTTGTAAATTGTTAGAAAGACTAATTAAAGATCACATGGTGGATTTTCTTGTTAAACAAAACCTGATAAACCCATCTCAACATGGTTTTTTTAAAGCGAGGTCATGCTTAACAAATATGTTATGTTTTTTGGAAGACATCACTAAGTGGGTAGATGAGGGATCACCAGTAGATATCGTCTACTTAGATTTTCAAAAAGCTTTCGACAAAGTACCACATCAAAGATTACTGCTTAAACTAAAGGCCCATGGCATAGGAAATGGTATAATAAACTGATATAGAACAATGGTTGATTGACAGAAGACAACGTGTAGTAGTTGATGGGGAGGCTTCAAACTGGAAATCAGTATTGAGTGGGGTACCACAGGGATCAGTATTAGGTCCTATATTATTCTTAATATATATCAACGATTTGGATGATGAAATAACAAGCAAGGTGTTGAAATTTGCGGATGATACAAAAGTGTTTAGAAGGATTAAATGTGAAGGAGATAGACAGCATTTACAAGATGATCTTGACAGGTTGATCAAATGGTCTGAAAAGTGGCAAATGCTGTTCAATTTTGGGAAATGTAAATGCCTCCACCCAGGACATGGGAACGAAGAAGTAGAATATACAATGGGGGGTACTGTACTAAGTACTACTGTAAAAGAAAAGGACTTAGGGTTAACCATTAGTGCTGATATGAAGGTTTCAGAGCAGTGCGGAATTGCAGCTTCAAAGGGAAATCAAATCCTTGGATTAATTAGGCGAAACATAACGTATAAGGAAAAAGAGCTAATAATACCGCTGAACAAAACAATAGTTAGGCCTCATTTAGAATATTGTATTCAAGCGTGGAGGCCATATCGCAGGAAGGACATAGATATGCTAGAAAGAGTGCAGAGGAGAGCAACTAAAATGGTACAAAAACTGAGGGATCTTAGTTACGAAATACGCCTAAACAAATGCGGTTTAACAACACTAGAGACCAAGAGATTGAGAGGAGATCAGATAGAAGTGTTTAAAATATTGAAGGGTTATGAAAATATTGATAGAAATATTTTTTTCTCAGTTAAGAAAGATAGAAGGACTAGAGGACATGAACTTACATTGGCAAAGGAGCAGAGTAGATTGGATATAAGAAAGTTTTCATTTTCACAAAGGACTGTAAATGAATGGAACAGATTACCTGCTGATTGTGTGGGTGCTAGTAGCGTGAATATGTTTAAAAATAAAATCGACACATACCTCAGACGGGCGGGATACACATAGATAAAAGGGTCGGACTCTCGATAAGCCAAAGGGCTTCCTTGTCCACCTGCCACCTAGAGTTAATTCTCTGGGTGGCAATCTTGTTAAATCTTGTTAAACATCACAACTGTACGTAGCAACATCACAACTGTACACAGCAATATTACAACAATGGTTCGTAGCAACATTACAAATGTATGTAACAACAATTGTATGTAGCAATATTACAACTAAGTAACAGTATTACAACAAGTGTATGTAGCAAAATTACTACAACTGTATGTTGCAACATTGCAACAAATGTATGTAGCAACATTACAACAACTTTATGTAGCAACATTACAACAACCGTATGTAGCAACATCACAACTGTACGTATCAACATTACAACATATGTATGTAGCAACATTATAACTCTGTAACAACATTACAACTGTATGTAGCAACTTTACAGCTGTATGTAGCAACATCACAACAACTGTATGTAGCAACATTACAGCTGTATGTAGCAACATCACAACAACTGTATGTAGCAATATTACAGCTGTATGCAGCAACATTACAACTGTATGTAGCAATGTTACAGCTGTATGTAACAACATCACAACAACTGTATGTAACAATATTATAACTGTATGTAGCAATGTTATAACTGTATGTAGCAATATTACAACTGTATGTAGCAATATTACAAATGTATGTAGCAATATTACAGATGTATGTAGCAACATGACAACTGTATGTAGCAACATTACAACTGTATGTAGCAACATTACAACTGTATGTAGCAACATCACAACAGCTGTATGTAGCAACATTACAACGGTATATAGCAACATTACAAGAGCTGTACCTAGCAACATTGCAACTATACTTAGCAACAATTATATGTAGCAACATTACAATGATTGTATGCAGCAACATTACAATCACTGTACATAGCAATATTACAACAACTGTATGTAGCAACATTACAACAACTGTATGTAACAACATTACAACAACTGTATGTAGCAACATCACAACTGTACGTAGCAACATCACAACTGTACATAGCAATATTACAACAATGGTTCGTAGCAACATTACAAATGTATGTAACAACATTTGTATGTAGCAATATTACAACTGTAAGTAACAGTATTACAACAAGTGTATGTAGCAACATTGCTACAACTGTATGTTGCAACATTACAACAAATGTATGTAGCAACATTACAACAACTTTATGTAGCAACATTACAACAACTGTATGTTGCAACTTTCCAACAACCGTATGTAGCAACATCACAACTGTACGTATCAACATTACAACAAATGTATGTAGCAACATTATAACTCTGTAACAACATTACAACTGTATGTAGCAACTTTACAACTATACTTAGCAACAATTGTATGTAGCAATATTACAACAGTTATATGTAGCAACATTACAACTGTACTTAGCAACAACTGTATGTAACAACATTACAAAAAAAATTATACTTAGCAATAATTGTATATAGCAGTATTACAACAATTTTATGTAGCAACATTTCAACAACTGTGTAATAATATCAGAACAAGTGTACTTAGCAGCATTGTGCTGGATACTTCCCAGAGATGTTGAGATGCTGTTCGATTGAACCGGTCTGCCAGAGAGTAAATTGTAAGGCGCTTTGAGCAGTCCTGAGGACTGGATAATGCAGTATAAAAGAACTTACCTTTACTTTTTTTTACATTACAGCAACTGTACTTAGCAACAACTGTATGTAGCAACATTACAACAAATGTACGTAGCAACATTACTTACAAGAAATGTATGTAGAAACATTACAACAATGGTACATAGCAACATTACAACAACTGTATATAGCAACATTACAAGTAATACAACACATATTTAGCAACAACTATATGTAGCAACATAACAAGTCAACTGTACGTAGCAACATTACATCAACTGTATGTAGCAACATTACAGCAGCTGTATGTAGCACATTTTTGTCATACTCAGCTCTGTTGGTTCTGTCCTCGCCTCATAACTCATGGTTGTTGGGTTCATATCTCAGGATGTCAGCAGGGTTCGATGGGTGGAGATTTGAGGAGCTTAAAAGTACCTTATATATTATCGGTTCTCACTGTTATTTATGACCATTATGCTTTAAAATGTGCATCACACTTGTGTGTGCATGTAGTATTGTATGTGATTTATCTACATCAATGAACAATTGGACTGGATTGTATTTGTGCACATGAGCGGATGTATACATCTGCTGTGACAGTTTTGGACTGGTCAAATTATGATCTTGCATAAAGACCTGCATTGTTGAATGTCCCCTAATGTTATTTACTGACGTCCTTTGTGTTACAGAGGAGAGCTGTTAATGCTGAGACAAGTGTCAGAAGACTAGAAGAGGAAGTAACATCACTGCAGGTGACAATGAGGAATGAATGTATTGTCATAAGTGCTAATCTGATTGGTCAAGCAGAAAAAAGAGTGGTTTTGTTTATTCATAATATTTGCAACACTTGTACACTTGTACTATTGACAACATACGTATGTTGCTTGTTCAATTTCTTTCTGTTTTATTTATGTTCAATATCTTTTCCAGTTTCTTGACTTATGTTTGTGATGTGGTTGTAACAGAGGAGGGTGCAGACCCTGCAGTGTGAGAATGACACCCTTCATGCGGGGTGTTTCCCTACTGACCACATCAAAGAGCAGGTCCAGTCAGCATCGAAGCAACTGTCACAAGCGGCTGACCAGGCTGAGCTGACGCTCCAGTATGTACTATCTAAAGTCCACCTTATCTTGCTGACTCAATCTGCATGCCTTCTCATGCCTGTGGCTCATTCATCTGTTGTATGGTGGTTTCATTTTGCACTATCTGCCTTTCTCTCTTGGGTACTGTTCTTTTCAGTACTTTTTTTTATCATGAAGCACAGACACATGCTTGAATATGCACGCATGCATCCTGCACACACACATAGATTAATTATCATTAGTTGATGATGTTTGTGTAATGTTCATTGGATGTCAAGACGTCAACATCTCAAGTGTTTTCATGTAATTGATTGTCTAATATATTTAATAATGTTATTATATGTCTTGTTGGTTTAATTTTTTTTTAATAAAACCATATTCTATTGCTATCAATCTGTTCTGTACATATCTTGGTGTAAACACAATATGATACAGGACATTACAATTTGTGAGTAATAATGTACTAGTAATCAGAGCAGATTTCCCTATACTTTTCTGTATAGTAAATCAGTTTTATTATCTGTAATGTGATTATGCATGACACTGCTGTAATTGTAGAGAACATTATATTTTTTAGTAAATATGTTTAGTAGATACTTCAACACAAACATTGTTTCCACCATGTGTCAATTGTTGACTTGCATTACTCTACTCTGCAGACAACTTCTGACTGGCGTTCAGACGATCAAGTTAGTGTCAACAAGTCTGGCCTCAATTGGAAAAATGTCAGAGGTCAAGTTGGGTCAGTTCGAGGCTGCTGATGACGTTAATGAATGTGGTGCTTCTGGCTACAGTGCGCACTGACATAATACAAGATAGCACGTGTGACAGCAGCCAATGCAAGACATCGCACCTGTTACAGTAGCCAATAAAAGACACACCCTACGTGATAGCAACGAATACAAGACACACCACATGTGACAGCAGCCATTACAAGACATACTACATATGACATCAACCAATAAAAGACACACCACATTTGACAGCAGCCAATAAAAGATGCACCACAATATGACAGCAACCAATACAAGACACTACATATGACATCAATTAATACAAGACACCACATGTGATAGCAACCAATACAAGACACATCACATATGATAGCAGCCAATACAAGACACCATGCGAGACAGCTGCCAATACAAAATACATTCTGTGTGATAGCAGCCAAGACAACACGTGATAGCAACCAATACAAGACACACCATATGTGATCGCAACCAATACAAGACACAACCTATATGACAGCAGCCAATAAAAGATACGTGTGACAACTGCTAATACAAGACACAGTATATATGACATCAGCCAATACAAGACACACCCCATGTGATAGCAGCCAATACAAAACACCAAATATGATGGCAGCAAATACAAGACACATTGTGTGTGATAGCAGCCAGTACAAGACACATCACATGATAGAATGTAAAAATGTCTTTATGAACAGAATAAAGTAAGTTATATTTGTTTTACAGTATTATTTGTCACAGTGTGGTTATTAATCTGAGCCAGGCCCTTAGCCAGAGACCCGTTGTCCCATTATTGGAACAGGTTTTTGGAAAATCGCAATGGGGTTTTCTTTTTCAAATAATGGGTCTTTTGGTCTTTGGATAATGGGATTTTTATTTTTCAGAGACCACGACCTTGTGTTGGACCATAACGTGGTTTATTTTCCCAATGACAAGGTCAAAACAATGTGTTTGCATTGTCATCAAAATGGGCCTTTGACTAGGTGTGAGAAAAAGTGTGGGAGTGTAGCTTCAAGTTTGAGGATTTTTCTGGCCCCCAGGGTGCAGTTAGAGATATTTGGAGAGCTCTCAAGGGGGTGCAGTTGAAGGTTTTTGGAGAGCTCCTGGGGGAGCAGTTGGAGAGCCTCAGCCCCCTGAATATTCACCATATTCTGATGCCAATGACCAATGCATATATAATTGGTTTTCATGAGCATAACGTATAAAAATGAGAATGGGTAAATTGGAAAATTTATCAATCCTGGCTAAGGGCTGAACCTCTATTATTATTATGCAGCTTTTTTAAGTTAGCATTTATGTTTACTAAATTAAAATATTTCTTGATGTAGATAATTTGTTCCTGAAATAGAAAACTATCTGGTGCAGTTTTATGATGCTATCATGGCAGCAATCTTGATTTTTAAAATGGCTGCCAAAATCATATAAGTCATGTAGAATAGTAATTTTGGTGGCTAAACCAACATATTTAGGGACGTAGTATTTGATTATTACAAAACTTAACATGTTTACATTTACGGCAGCCATCTTACATTTCAAGATGGACGCCATAGTACAGTGTCACAATCACACTCCAAAATACAAACATCTAAAACAAACTTTACAGCAGCAACTGAGAACTGCCTTCTAGAATGGTTAGTAGTATAATGAAACATGCATATTCACACAACATTCTTTATCATCTCCAACATGGCTTTCGCTCCCAAGTATCTTGCGAGACAGCTTATTCAGTTTATACATGACTTACATGTAGTTACCCATATACAGTCTGGCATGCAAACGGATGTAATAGTGATGGATTTCTCAAAAGCATTTGATAAGGTCAGCCATAGGAAACTGATTTACAAACTCCATCAATATGGCACCCAGGGCAAAACAAATTCCTGGATTCAATCATTTTTAACAGACGGAACTCAAGAGTCATAATAAAGGGCGAGGCCTCCTCTGAGGTCCCCGTCACATCAGGAGTACCACAAGGCTCTGTACCTGGCCCTTCTCTATTCCTCTTTTATATAAATTATATCCCAGACAATATTACATCTACAGTTAGACGTTTTGCTGATGACACCATATTGTATGTAGCCCATAAAGTCTAAGACATACAGCTGTGCTCCAGGAAGATCTTCACAAACTTGGAAAATTGGCAATAACCTGGAACATGGAATTCAATCTTCAAAAGTGCCATGTCATACCTGTAACAAGAAACAAAACTCATTAATAACCAATCATGTTCCATGGTCAAACACTGGAATCTGTAATTGGCCTGGCTAAAGAACGGGGGATACTGACCCTTGGACAGGGGCTAATCCACCCTCTGAGCAAACAGTAGTCTTGGACACTGCCAGCTGCATGGTTTCTTCGTTAATTAGCACTGTTAGGTGAATGACACATTTGGATCACAACTTAGGCATTGGGTGTTTTGTATGGTTTATTATTTTGTAGATTGAAAACAATATGTGAGACAGCCGTTTCTTAATAATTTTTTTAGATAAATCGTGTGGTGTCAGAAAACAAATTTATTGTAATTCAATGTCTGCTAATTAGGCTGTGTGATATTATGTAATTGAACTGCATAAGAAGTCTGGCCTTTTGGGAATTCACACCCTTTTAAGTCAAAATGCACGCTATGTATATGTACCTTGTGAACAACTACTCGAATATTTTATTTCCAGGTGTATCTTCACTGGCATGCATATAGTCACTACTAAACATGTAAACATTTTACTTCCATCATAACCTTTAATGATCTGTAACTATGATTCACCAAAAAACATTTCATGGGTGTATTCTATAATTTCAAATAAGTGTTGTTTTGAAGAGCATTGAATTATCTACATGATGATACCTTTTAATATGTTGTTCTTTTAGGTATGTGGTCAGTCTCAGGTTAATGGAGGCAGTAAATAAATTGCCTATGCAGCTTAATAGTGTAATGTCACGATAGTTGTCTGAGTCAATTTTTAAAAACTGTTCAGCAACTTTTTTTCTAATTCTGCTTAGTTGTATCTTAGGGTGCTGCCACTATACACAATAAATCTGTATTTGATTGAATCATTCTAAGGGCACATCAGGGCCCCCCAAAGTTACATTATCTAGTGATGTGGTTTAGAGAAGGGCCCTTGAGACCATCCCCAACAGTAGATGTTGTGTATTTGCCAGAAACTGCCCTGGCCTCACTCTACTCTGCATTGTTCCATTGAGACCTTGACTAATCTTTAATTGGTCACAGGCAGAGCAGACACATTTGACTCCTGTTAAACTCGGTTGGCTGCAGCTTTTAAACTGGATCTTCACAACTATTGATTTTCTATAATTGCATGTTGTGTTTGTTTTGATGTTCATTTAATTATCATAAAATGGTGTGATAGTGGTGTCTATTGGTTAAAGATGTGTTGTCACCTGTAGGTGACAAACATAGAAAATTAATATTCTGGACAACTATAGAGTGAAATATCCTACACTTTATTGATATCAAATGCATTCTACTGTTCTGTTTACACTTGCCATGCCTTGTGTAGACATGGTACTATGTAAATCAATTGTATCAGTATAGACTAATAATTACAGATTCACAATATAGTTGACATCAGAAACAACCAAATGTCAACCAGTAGAAGAGTTGGCATAGTTCTGTATTTGATTGAATTATTCTAGTATCATCAGCATATAGTAGAACATACATTTTCAAGAAAATGTCTACATCATCATCACTAAGGTTGTTGTAAATTTCACCAGCTGCCATGTCAAGTCCCTTATAATTATGACTAACAGTGTTCAAAATTAAGGTAAATAGCAAATAACAAAGGAGACAAGTTTTCTCATTGCTGTACCTCTACATCACATGAGAAGAAGGCTGACACAGCCTGGCCCTGTTTTTTTTAAGTATTCAGTTATGACATTATCAATACCACATGCCTTTTTATTTTTGATTTGCATTAGTACCTCATTTTGCGTGAATGGTCTATTTATGTGTTCGTTTGACTGGGAAATCTTTCTTGGATCAAAAAGTATCTCACTAGCTGCAGTTTCACTTTCATGTTTTTCACCGAGTTTTTCAACGTGGTTCATAAACTTATCCAGTGAAATATTTTTCATTGCTGTTACTTGCTTTATTAAGTATATCCCAGTATTCTGCAGGCTTGCTATGTTTTAGGTTGCGCAAGTTTTCATGTAACTGTTTATGGTAGCATTTTGATATTTGTTTTATAAAGCATTTATACCCACTAGCCAATTCTCTTAACTCTGCATTAGCTTCGTCATTTATAATTTTCTTTAGTCTACCTTTTGCTCTCAAATAATCTGTCCTCTTAGTTTTACACATAAAGACATAATTTGGCATAACTTGCTAAGTCTTTGTACCAGCACATTTGTACTTCCAGTGTATCATTGCAACATAACATACATACTGTGTGCCACATTTGAATGTCATGCATGTCATATTTCCATGCAATCCATTTGCATATATAATATAAAACTTCAACAGCCGTTTTCTTAATTTTCACTTTTTGACCCTTACCATGTTCAATGCTCCATAACTTCGCCAATTTGTGTAGCAGTCATAATTTTAGAAACCGTGTAAAGCACCCTACCTAACCTTTACAAGAATGTAAGAAACCAATGTTACAATTTTTCCGACTTATCACTCATTTTGTCAGCCGGGGTCACATATCGACGTATTAGGACTTCGGGGCTTCTTGGCCCATTTTTATGTATATTTGATCCACAGAGTAAAATACTGTTAACAATATTACGAAATAGTTAGACAGCTAGCCGTTTTCGCAACCGCCAATTCCAATCTGCATCGATGCAACGATTTTAGTTCGTTTTCTATACCAAATCGGTCATTCCGTCACCCCATATTGTTTGCGTGTGTCAATTATTGTTTGAGGTACACAACGAGCATTATTTTCTTATCAATTATTTTAGCCATGTAGTAAAGTGGCCTCGGCCCACTAGAGTAGATTTGCCTCAATTGTCGCTCATTTCGGTTTACGTACCAAGTAACCAACTGCATTGCCATGGCCACGTGAATGACAGCTAATAAAAACAAGTAAAATGCAACACAGACTGTTAAAAATACCCTAAATTAAATGACAATAGAATGCAACTATGTGATCGATGATATGTGTGTGTTTCAAGTTCAAACCGAAACGATGTGAACTTATTTTTTTGTGATGCATATATCTTCTTCCGATTCACCAACCAACTTCAACATTTTGAAGATCATTGTTGGTATATTTGCAAGGGATGCACATCGGAATAGGTAGACAAGATTTAGACAGGAGAAGATAGTTTGCAGTTGAAGAAATGAATTTGTGGTGGGGGGGGGTTGGACAGATGAAGGGAAATAATGAAATATGGATAGGGGGAGTTGGGCGGGGGAGTGCTGGTTTTGCTTATTGGGGACTGAAGTGGGCAACAACCCTAACCTTGAAGCAGCTAACTGCCTCTGGAAGTCCATTCCAATCTGGAATGGTCCTGGGAAAGAATGAAAATTTCCTGTAGTCTGTTCTGGAAGATGGTACCTGAAATGTCTTGCTGTGGTGATGTCTAGATCTTCTGGTTGGTGCTTTCAGGGTTAGGCTGGAGATGTTTACGAGGCCATTTGTGATCTTGAAAAACACTGTGAGGCGGGCAATCAAGAACAAGAACAAGAAAGTTTTATTTAGACCCAATTGCAATATGTGTATAATATCAAATTAACGTAACATGAACAGGCATATATATATATACAAATGCAGTGTAATTTCAAATTAGATGGGGTCTGTGACTCCTATTAAGACAATAACAGTCGCTCTCATAGGAGCCACAAGAATAATTTGTTTCAACTCAAATTTACCGAAGGAAATGTAAATGTAAAAGTGCAGGAAAACCGAGCTACTAGATTGCGTATATGCATGTATTGGAGTATTAAAAGGTATGGTAAAATAAACAAATACTAGTTGTAAATAGTACACTTCAATATACTTGATATGTATGTGTGTATGCACAAATACAATATCCATATGCTGATTTATATATATACTTCGAGGCTATATTTGGCGGAGTTAGATCGTAGAAATTGGTGGTGCAGAAAAGTTGATGAATAAGTGGAATTACTGATTGATAAGTATTATTCTTGCCTTAATATCATTCATAAAGTTGCAATAAACATTTATTGAATAGCAGTTGTGCTTAAAGTTAGTTAGTTAAAGTATTTTAGAACACCTTAGTATAGTGAGTGATAATAGGGTAACTCACTTAGGCTTAGCCTTCGATAAGTTGTAAACAAGATTTAACAAACCTGATTATGTGGTAGAATATATAGGAGATAAAGTAACAACCATCAAACTACTTACATAAGATAATATCTGTGTAAGCCAGTACTTGCTAGATATTTTGATTAGGTAGCATTGTTGTTAAAATTAAGCAAGGTCGATAGTCGGGCGGCGTAACCTAAATAAAGCTGCCTAACGTAACGTAATTGATTGTATTTAAATTAGGTCACTACTGGTAATGTTAGCGTTCGTGTCAGGATAAATAGTCGGCTGTGTATTGAAATTTGTAACCTAAAGTGTGCTGTAGTACACAGGAAACAGTCTTTATAAAGACTAAGTTAGTTAAGTTATTAAATAAATTCTAATCGGGATATGGCGCCTTTCAAGCGGCAAGTCAAAGCAAAGCGACACTTGGTGTGCGATCATTGCCACAGCTGGGTAGATTTTGCATTGTCCGGCTGTGGGAAGTCATGGGCAGAAACCATGGAGGAAGGATTCACCTTTCAGTGCATTGGGTGTTGGAAGGTGGAGTGTCTGCAGAAGGAGATAGTTAGGTTGACAGATATTGTGAAGGGAATGGAGATGGGAATTAGCAAGGAGGCAGGTCGAATGGAGAGAGACGACAGGGAGAGAGGTGAGAATACTGCAAGACTGAAGGAGAATAGCAGTGGCAAGAAAACTGAGGAAAGGAGATTGAGAGGAGGGAAGGTGATTGGAGGGGAAGAAATTGGAAAATCGACAACAGAAAACGTGACAAGCGTGAAGGTGACAGGGAAGAAAGTGACCGTAGAGAAGGAGGGAGGGAAGATGGGACGGGAGAGGAGAGAGGAAAAGGAGATGGGACGAAAGAAAGTGAGAGCAAATGTGATAGAAGAGAAGTCGATAAAAGGGACGCTGACAGGAGGAAAGGTGACAAGAGAAAAAGCGACAGGAAAGAATGGATCGGAAGAGAATGTGACAGGAGAGAAGACGACAGGGGGAAAGACAACAACCAGACAGATGCAAACCGAAGAAGGAGCTATTCTAAGGCAGTGATTGAGGGGGCAATGAGGAAAGAGAGGGTGTTTATGGGCGACTCCATTATGAGAAAGACGGACAAGACACTGAGCGAGGGAAAGGACGTCGTTGTTTGTTTACCGGGGGCTAGGATTGAACTTGTAACTGACAGGGTAGAGAAGGTATTGGGACATGGCAAGGGGGGGTCTATACTGGTACATGTAGGAACAAATAATGAAGACCGGCGATAGTACAGAAGTATAGACAGTTAGTGAGGAAGCTAAAGAAGAGAGTTGAACAGGTTATTCTGTCAGGAATTTTGCCAGTAACGGGAGGAAGGGGGGGGGCAACGTTTAGAAATTGCAAGAGGATGGCGATCAACGCACTAGTTGAGCAGATGTGTGAAGAAGAGGGGGTGGGATTCACAGATTTATGGGGATACTTTGTTGGGAGGGAAGATATGTACATGAGAGATGGCCTCCATCTTAGTGGAAAGGGGGCAGCAGTTTTCTCAGAGAACCTGCTGCAATCTGTTGACAGTGGGACAGGTTGCATCTATTTAAACTAGATTCGCAGGGGGGACTCACAGAAAAGCCTGAAAATGGAGGCATAGGTAAAGACAGCATAAATGAATCGGCAAATAACAGTCTAGAAAACTCTTCTGAAGCTGGATATAAATGTGTTTGTTTAAATGCAAGGAGTAGAGTAAACAAAAGAAATGAACTAAACATTATGGTAGAAGATATTGACCCTCATATAATAGGTATAACCGAATCCTGGACCACCGCCGATATATCAGATGCTGAATTGGGACTGACAGGATATGTAATGTTTAGAAAAGATAGAATAGGAAGAAAGGGAGGTGGAGTTATTTTATATATTAAAGAATCTATTCAGGCTTATGAAATAAAATTAGAAAGAGAAGCAGATTGCGATTTGGTGTAACATAGTTACAGGAAACTCAACGTTAACAGTTGGGTTAGTTTATCGAAGTCCAAACATAAGCATAGAAGAGAATGAAATTGTAACCCCGGAAATGGTAGCTAAGAAAATAAGGGCTATGAAGGATAATAAATCACCTGGAGTGGATGGTATTCCACCCAAACTACTATTGGAAATTGTAGAACAAATTAGCATACCGCTTGCAACAGTTTTCAACTTGTCATTAGAAGAGGGAGTGGTTCCTTTAGAATGGAAAGAAGCAAACATTATACCGTTATTCAAAAAAGGTTCGAGAAACAAGTCAGAGAACTATAGACCAGTGAGTTTAACATCAGTGATTTGTAAATTATTAGAAAGACTAATTAAAGATCACATGGTGGATTTTCTTGTTAAACAAAACTTGATAAACCCATCTCAACATGTTTTTTTTAAAGCGAGGTCATGCTTAACAAATATGTTATGTTTTTTGGAAGACATCACTAAGTGGGTAGATGAGGGATCACCAGTAGATATCGTCTACTTAGATTTTCAAAAAGCTTTCGACAAAGTACCACATCAAAGATTACTGCTTAAACTAAAGGCCCATGGCATAGGAAATGGTATAATAAACTGGATAGAACAATGGCTGATTGACAGAAGACAACGTGTAGTAGTTGATGGGGTGGCTTCAAACTGGAAATCGGTATTGAGTGGGGTACCACAGGGATCAGTATTAGGACCTATATTATTCTTAATATATATCAACGATTTGGATGATGAAATAACAAGCAAGGTGTTGAAATTTGCGGATGATACAAAAGTGTTTAGAAGGATTAAAAGTTATGGAGATAGACAGCATTTACAAGATGATCTTGACAGGTTGATCAAATGGTCTGAAAAGTGGCAAATGCTGTTCAATTTTGGGAAATGTAAATGCCTCCACACAGGACATGGGAACGAAGAGGTAGAATATACAATGGGGGGTACTGTACTAAGTACTACTGTAAAAGAAAAGGACTTAGGGTTAACCATTAGTGCTGATATGAAGGTTTCAGAGCAGTGCGGAATTGCAGCTTCAAAGGGAAATCAAATCCTTGGATTAATTAGGCGAAACATAACGTATAAGGAAAAAGAGCTAATAATACTGCTGTACAAAACAATAGTTAGGCCTCATTTAGAATATTGTATTCAAGCGTGGAGGCCGTATCGCAGGAAGGACATAGATATGCTAGAAATAGTGCAGAGGAGAGCAACTAAAATGATACAAAAACTGAGGGATCTTAGTTACGAAATACGCCTAACAAATGCGGTTTAACAACACTAGAGACCAGGAGGTTGAGAGGAGATCGGATAGAAGTGTTTAAAATACTGAAGGGTTATGAAAATATTGATAGAAATATTTTTTTCTCAGTTAAGAAAGATAGAAAGACTAGAGGGCATGAACTTACATTAGCAAAGGAGCAGTGTAGATTATATATAAGAAAGTTCTCATTCTCACAAAGGACTGTAAATGAATGGAACAGATTATCTGCTGATTGTGTGGGTGCTAGTAGCGTGAATATGTTTAAAAATAAAATCGACACAACTCAGACGGGCTGGATACACATAGATAAAAGGGTCGGACTCTCGATAAGCCAAAGGGCTTCCTTGTCCACCTGCCACCTAGAGTTAATTCTCTGGGTGGCAATCTTGTTAAATATATATACAATACATATCCATACATATCACGTGCATTAATACAGTTTTAATGACTATGATAGCATGTATAGCAGTTTAATATTGTACACGTATCTACGTATTTTTCTAATAAATAGTTTTTTGCATAATTACCAAAACTTCTGAAGCTATGTGTTCCAATCTTCTCTGTGACTAGCTTTGAGGTATTGTTTATGACATGTGGCAAACTGTATCTAAGACATCTTTTGGCAAATTCATGTTTTGTTCTGAAAGGGTGTAATTCTGTTTTTTTCCTTGTGTTGTAATTGTGTACGTAAGCATTTGTAATTATTTTCCAATTTAATAGGTAAGCAGGGAGGTCATGATGTACGTATTTATAATAAAACTTAAGTTCATGTAATTTTAACATGTCATCAATTTTTAAGATATTCAATTTTTTGAAAAATGGCTCAGAGTGTGAATTATATTTACTTATAGATAACATTCTCATAGCTTTCTTTTGTATTTTTAACATTCGACTACCTTGGTATCCCCACACCATAATACAATAGTTGATTTGTGATAAAAATAACGTATTATATAAGATAATTTTAATTTCTAGGGGAAAGACATATTTTAGTCTGTTTAAGATGCCGACTGTTTTGGAACACTTGTTTGATACTTTTCAATATGTTTATTCCAATTTAAATTTGTATCTAAAGTAAGTCCTAAAAATTAATTTCATCTACTCTTTCAATGTTTGTACCATTTATATTGAGCGTAAAATTATCGACAGCTTTATTTTGCATGTGAAAAATCATATTTGGATTTGTTTCTGTTTAATGATAATTTATTAATGTTTAACCATTCAATTATTTTAAGAAGTTCATCATTTATTGCCGATTCTATATTTCTATTTGGGGAGTTACCTTGAAAATGATTGATGGTGCTAAATAAGGTGGTATCGTCGGCATACATAATAAAGTTAAACATTTCGCTAGCTTTAGGAAAATCATTAATGTATATTATGAATAATAGGGGACCAAGAATAGATCCTTGTGGTACACCAATTGTGATAGGTAGGATATCAGAACTTTCATTTTGAAATTCGGTGTATTGTCTTCTATTGCTTAAGTAGCTATTAAATAGATTCAGGGTAGGACCCTGTAATCCATAATATCTTAGTTTAGTTAATAGTATCGAGTGATCAATTGTATCGAAGGCCTTAGAGAGGTCAAGAAAAATACTGAAAGGAACATAATTTTTATCAATTTGTGTAATTATTCTATCTATTAGTTCAAGTGATGCATACTCGGTAGAGTGTTTTTTTCTAAAACCATATTGATTTTTAACAAATAGATCAGAATCATTAAAGTATGCTGTTAGTTTACTAGATATTATTTTCTCTATCACTTTTGAAATTGTTGGAAGAAGAGATATGGGTCTATAATTTTTTTAATCAGATGGGTCATCTTTCTTAAAAATAGGAATTACTTTAGCGAGTTTAAGTGTATCGGGAAATATACCAGTATTTATTACTTGATTTATTACTAGGGTTAATGGTTTGATGATGGAGGGTTCAATTATTTTCAAAAGTTTACAGGAAATACCGTCACAGCCATTACTGTTTTTATTGGGAAGGCTTTCAATGGTTTTCTTGACTATTTCTTCATCAACATTTAATAGACTGAAAACGGAATGGACATTATCATTTAAGTAGTAATTATAATCCTTATTTTCATTGTAATGAATGTCTTGTGCTGTCGACTGACCTATACTTGTAAAAAAGTTGTTAAATTGGTTTGCAATAACCGTTTTATCTGTTATAGTTATGCCGTTACTTTTAAACAAAACAGTGTTGTTTGAATTGTTTTTGGTGATAAATTCATTTATGGTTTTCCATGTATTTCTGATGTCATCTTTATATCGGTTAAAGCGTGACTCAAAGAACATTTGTTTGGCAGTACGAATATTTTTCTTTAATATTGAGTTATATGTTTTTAGGTTAGTTAGAAGGACTTCGTACTTAGGTAAATTTGGATTAGACATTTTTAATTTCTTATAAAGGGAGTCTCGATATTTGATTGATTTTAGAAGACCGTGTGTTATCCAGGTTGAATGCTTATGTTTGTATTTATTATATTTCATGATTTTAACAGGCATATGCTTATTCTTTCTCCTTGTTTCTAACGTTTGCTATTTCAGTCTCGTCAGCATGGTGTTGACACTGGATGTCTTGTGAAATTTCCCAAGGCAGAACCTGGCTGCACGTCTCTGCACTGCTTCGATCTTGCTGATGTTCTTTTTGGTGTAGGGGTCCCAGACCGTGCTTGCAAATTCTACTGATGGTCTTATGAGTGCCTTGTATCAGAATCAGAATCAATTTATTTGACCTTTACCTACGATACATATACGACGAATAACGTAGGTAATAGGTAAGGTCGGGAGACTCCCATTAAGATATATAATATCGCTAGCACAGGAACCACCCCCATAAATATAAACAACAGCCAAATTTACATGATACTAATCAGAATATCATATGACTTGTTTTTATAGTTGATAGATTACTCAATGTATCAATAATACAAAAATTAATTATATGTACTCGTGTACACATTGACGTACATATGGATACCTAGGTATACATTTCAATACGTATAACGAATTACAAATAAAGCATTTATAGATACGACAACTGGATTCATAATTAAAATAAAAACGTTTTTTGTGTATGTTGAAAACCCATACAGACTGTGGGTGAAAATTTTATTAATGATAATACTTGGTGCGTTGTTAACTGTCTCTATGTTGTGCCTAATGCATTTTTTTGCAAATTCATGTTTGAATCTGGACATATACAGATTATTTCTTTCACGTGTGCAGTGCTGATGAATATCATAGATGTGTGTGTTTGGAAAAACAGTAGTAGGGTAAAAGATTGTTCATTAATTTATAGTAAAATTTTAATTGTTGCATTTTATAAATGTCATCCAACTTTAGCAACTGAAGTCTTTTAAAAATAGGACTTGTGTGTGCATTGTATTTACTTAAGGATATTATTCTTATTGCTTTTTTCTGTAATTTGAAAATTCGATGTGCCTGATGACCCCATAACAGTATGCCATAATTAATGTGAGGGAGAATAAGAACGTTGTACATAATATATAACATATTAGGTGGTAAAAAGTGTTTAAGTTTATTTATTATGCCTATTGTTTTAGATATTTTATTTGCTATTTTGTTTGTATGACTCTGCCAGTTTAAATGGTTATTTATTGTGATGCCTAAAAAATTGAAATATTCTACACATTCAATGTATGCCCCATCTATTTGTAATACAGGGTATTCTACTTTCTTTTGAGGCATATGAAAAATCATTAATTTGCTCTTTTTTGCATTTAGTGACAGTTTATTAGCTTTCAACCAATTGCTAATCTTTGTTAGTTCTTTGTTAATATTTTCACTTTGCATTTGGCCTTCTGAATCGTTAAATGTATTTAGTGTACTAGTAAGGGTGGTGTCGTCAGCATACGTTATAAATTGGAAAAGGTCACCAGAAAGTGCTATGTCATTTATATATATAATAAATAAGAGTGGCCCTAAAATTGAACCTTGAGGGACACCAGTGTTGATGACTATTTCCTTAGACTTAACATTTTTTATTTCTACGTACTGCTTACGATTTTGTAAATAACTCTTACAAAGGTCTAGAGCCTTGTCATTTAATCCATAGTAATTTAACTTCTGTACTAATATATTGTGATTAATTGTGTCAAATGCTTTTGATAAATCAAGGTATATGTTTATTGGAGTAACCGATTTATCAAGTTCTTGTATAATTCTGTCTATGATTTCGAGTGTAGCAAGCTCAGTAGAATGTTTCTTTCTAAACCCGTACTGGATATTGTAGTAGAACACTTTAGAATTGAAACAATCGTGGATTTGATCAAACATAACCCTTTCAAAAATTGTTGAAATCGCTGGCAGGATAGAAATAGGACGATAATTGTTAAAGTCAGAAACGTCACCTTTTTTGAAAAGGGGTAATTCTTTTGCAATTTTTAATTTGTCTGGAAATACCAGTTATTATTGATTGATTAATAATTAGAGTGACTGCATTGCTGATATCATGTTTTATCAATTTTAGTAATTGTGTTGAAATACCCTCGTTTCCACAACTTGATTTTGGAGGTAAACGATCAATTATATTAACAGTAGTTTCCATGTTAATTGGGTTAAAGCTGAAGGTGTGAAATAGCGGGTTTTTCAGGTAATATTTGTATGATTCAGCTCCACTAGCAGTTGTTTTAGAGGCTAGAGTAGGACCAGCATTAGTAAAAAACGTGTTAAATCTGTTTGCAATAATACATTTGTCGCTAATCATTTCCCCATCGACTTTGAACAAATCTGGAAATTGTTCTTTCTTTTGACTTTTCTGAATAATTTCTTTAATTAAACACCACGTCGTTTTAACATCATGCTTATGCTTAAGAATTTTTTTATAAGTATGTAAGTCAGTTTTAAGTTTATGGCACTGCTCTGTATTTACGTGAGTCTGTTTCATTCTCAAATACAGTTTGTTTCTAAACTTTATTGACATAATAATGCCCTTGGTAATCCAAGGAGTTTTCTTATGTTTATATTTGTTAAATGTAATTACTTTAATAGGTAGAAATGTATCCACAGCTGCAGTAACAATTTCATCGAGGATATTGTAGTTTTCATTCGGATCCGCATGAGTATCTGTGTTAAGTTTATCATAAAGATTTGAGTTTATTATTTAAATTTAAAATTTATTGAGTGAGTCAGGATTTTTTTGTTTTATTTGTATAAACCTGGGTATCACATTAGAGGTTTCGACATAGTTCATACTTAGAAAGTACGGAAAGTGATCAGAAATATTGCTCACTAAAATACCAGCTGAGGATTTGAAGAATCCTTTTGACAAATTGCATAAAAAAATATCAATGAGTGTTCCATGAATGTAAGCCCGGTCTTTGATGGATAAAGATCCAATCTTCAAGTTCCGTTTGAGAAAGCCAAGCGTTCTGTTTGCTTTTGAGCATATGTTGTTTATATGCTGTTCCAACCTAAGATCAGAGCTGATGGCGACTCCTAAATACTTGACAGATGTTACGTGTTGGAGGACATGGTCATGAAGCATATACTGGTACTGCTTTGGATGACGACTCCGAGTGTTTGACAGTACGCTACACTTCAGGGGATGGAACTGCCTAGCCCACTTGGATTCCCAGTGATCTGACAGTCAGATATGACGCAGTGTCATCTGCAAACATCCTCACAGTAGAACTCCGTCCCTTCGGAAGATCATTGATGTAGAATAAGAACAGACTTTGTCAAAAGCCTAGGAAAAATCCATAATCAATATATCAGTCTGGTGGTTTTTCTGAAGATTTGAGGTGAGGTGATCAAGGAACTGAAGGAGCTGCGTTTCACAAGACAGACCTTGCCGGAATCCATGTTGGAGTAGTTAGAAAATGTTGTTAACCTTAGCATGCTTCATGAGGTTGCTCACCAGGACATGTTCCATTATGTACCCACTATTGAGGTAAGTGATACTGGCCTATAGTTCTCAGCCTTGCACTTTTGCCTCTTCTTGTAGATAGGGGTCACGTGCGCTCTACGCCAGTCAGATGTGACTTTGCCAACGGCAAGTGATCTTCTGAATATGAAAGTGAGGATGGGCGCCAGCTCTTGAGCCAGTTCTTTGAGAACTTGAGGGTGTATGTTATCAGGGTGTTTATGGATTGCAGCAGTTTGGCTACCCCTTGTTCCGTGATGCCAATGTCTTCAAGCTTGGTATAGCTGCTACCGTTTGTGTCAATTTCACACTGCTGCTCAATTTTTTCCCGAGACAGTTGAACCCCAGTTGAAAATGCTGATTTAAATTGATCATTAAGAACTGTAGCTTTTTCTGCTGCTGACGTAACGAGTTTGCCTTCGACGGTCCAACTCCACTTAGATCCCTTTTTCTGTGCTTTATATAAGTCCAAAAACGCTTTAGTGATGGGGGGTTTTCCGAGTCAGCCTCTTCAGGGAGGATGGCGTTCTCCACATACTACCGGTATGACTGGCGGAGTTTCTTCTGCACCAGGTGTTTCACCTCCTTGAATGATGATTAATTCTCCTATATATAGCCAGCTAGGGACTGGTGTAGCCTGTAGGCATATAATTAACGTTTTTAGATATAACCATCAAGTCTATGCTATTGTCTGTGATGCCCAATGGCAATGCCAATTATTTAAACAACTATTTATTTTGATTAATAATAAAAATATTAACAATTTAATTGTCGGTTTCACTGTTTGACAATGTTAATGTTACTAAGCCTGATAATAGTGATATATAAAGGTAGATTAGTGTCACCATACTAGACCTACTTGCTCAAAAATTATATGGGTACCAACTACTGTCGATAACGGGAACCGGTGGCCGAGTGGAAAAGCACCGGTCTAGGCGACTGGACTCGAATCCAACTATCAGCCACCGTTTTACAAAACTTGGGCAATTTCGTTCTCTTGAAAAAGACATTAGGCTATTGGTTCTAACTGTTGTCTGCCAGAGGAAGTAAAAGATCCCATGCATGGGGTAAATGAGCTAATATACGTATTTGTCAAAATGCTCCATTTTTAGTCCTTTGGGCCGAAGGTCCAACGGACTATTGCTTAGATTTATGATGTATAATATAAGCCACATATATTGTATTTTTATTGTGTTCTGTTTAAATTAATTCAGGTTGATGTCATCACTGAAGCCCAAAAGCAAGATTTGTCCATTCCGACAGCAATGATACCAATATAAGTGGTACAGTGTTTGTGTGTATGCATTCTGAATTATTGAATATTGTGATAACATATAATTATAATGTATATTGCAGTAAAGAACTCAGAATCAATTTATTTGACCAGTAATTACGGTACATGTGTAAGGTTTCAGGCCAAAGCGCATTATGTCAACACTCAATTATACGTTTCGTCCTCAAGTGTAAATATCATCTTAAAATTGACATGATATTGAATATCTCAATAATACAAAATCATAATGACCGATATCTAAACCCAAACTGTTTTTTTTACAGTAGAGCCTGTCTTGAATAACCACCTACTTTCTCGGTTTCTCTTGAAATTGACCATATTTTCAATGTTTATTGACCAGTCATGGGCAACCACCCATCTTGAGAGACCACTTTTGCTAGGCTGAAGTGGTGGTCACTCATTTCAATTCTGCAATTTCGCCTAGGCAAATATGTCACCCGAACCGCATGACGTTTATTGTATTTTGCCCTTAAACCCTTCCTATATATACTATTGTTATGCACTGGTAATATTGCATGAGTGTATAGATGCATATAAATAAAGTGTGGTACGCCACGTTCAAAGTAATGGAAGGAAATCATTCAGCCATGCCAATTATGTTAAGTCAGAATGACTGACCCAACAGCAGTTTCCAATCTAACATTCTAGAAGTGTTGAGAAACAACCCATCTTCTTAGAGTCACTATCAACTGTTCATCTCTACTCTCTTGGCACTATCATGCCAAGTGATTTCGGTTTTCTCTTTCTACCACACATGTTTTCCTTGCTCTCTTTGTCAATATATCAAATGGAGTACCATGGTGTACCTGTATCAACATACCATGTAGTATACCAGCAGATATGGGTTAAATTCAGAGATGTGTTTAAATACAGATAATCTTGAAGGGTTCAAATACGATAAAATAAAAAAGTATATATTTAAATACAAAAATGTATTTCAGGTACATTTCAGAATTCTTTTTACAAAACCGCCAATAGCAAAAATAATGGCAAATCTTATATTGAGATATGTTGTTTATCAACATAATTTGATGATGCTATATACAACAATGACATGAGATGTCGCTTACTGACTGGCATGTACCATAATTACTGGTCTGTTTGTACCATGTATGAAAATACCATGTTGTACCTGTATGAAAATACCATGTTGTACCTGTTTCAAAATACAATGGTAGTATACCTGAGTACAGTGTATATCAAGTCATTGGGAAGGGGGCGTTCCAAAAAAACCCACCTTGAGGTTCTCCAGACATCTCGATCTGCACACCCTTGAGGCTCGCTAAAAAAAACCCACCTTAAGGCACACTGAGAACCTAAATTTACACCAAAAATGTACCCCCTTTCCCCAATATTGAGGGGTAATCCTATATCCAGCCCCCTATGACCACAAAATGCATACACCTTCCTAATTGTTGGGGAGCTAAGCTCCTAATCCACAAATATTGGGGACTAAGTCCCCCCGGCAGGTTCCAATGCCTGCGTAAGTAAAACATGTATTACCATTTGTTTCCTACATGGATATTAATTTATGTATATTTTAGCAGTAATATATTTAATGTCTCCAACAATATGTTTCTTACTATCCCTGTTGTGAATGTCATTGTGACATGTAGTCTGTGCTATTTCAGATAATGGCTCATTACTGTACACGAGTATTTAAGGATTAATTTTGTCTTGACATGTTGTATGCTCAATGGTCAATTTGTTGTATTTATCATATACGTAATTGTTCATATTGTATTATAATGTATACATAAAGATTTGATAAATGATTTGTGTCGTTATTAGCATTGCTTGCATTTATGTACATGTATGCTCAATAGACTTTATTTTGTATTTGTTTTAGTTGGTCATTCAATCTGCTTGGATATTACTGTAGATTGCTTGTATGATTAATGTATTTGAATATATTATATAATAAAAATATCTGAAGATTAACGTGCACCTCTGTTAATGAGTATGCCATACAGAATGCTTTCTACAGGATATATTCTATAGGATATATCCTACAGGAAATAGCCTATAGGATATTTCCTATTGGAAATATTCTATAGAAAATACTATAGGATATTTCCTATAGGAAATATTCTATAGAAAGCGCAAAAATCCTATAGAAAATACTACAGGATATTTCCTATAGTTTTCTATAGAAAACTATGCGCAAACATCCTGTAGTTTTCTATAGAAAATCTAGTTTTTTGCTAAGGGTTCCTCTGCAGAAATCTCTAAATTCCGTCAATTCAAATAAAAACTCAAGCCTACTTCACATTTGTCAGATCCATCGTGGAGAACAGCTGTACTGTCAGGGATCCCTATTCCCTTACACAAATAAACAAACTAGAAGTGACTCAACGGCGTGCAGCCCCATATATGTCTTATATCGCCACCACAATACCTCCAGTGTAACATACATGCTCCAGACATTAGGATGGAATCCCTATCAGATAGAAGAACCGATGCAAAATGATGTATGATGTACAAGATAACAAATGGTCTAGTGGGCATACCAGCAAACCAATACCTTATTCCTGTAAATATAGTCTCTAGAAACAGCATTCCTTATTTTACCTTATCCCTCACTCCAGATGCAACTACTACTTGTATTCTTCTTCCTTAGTACCATTCGACTTTGGAATTCCCTCCCTCAATATATTGTTAATCAGAACAGTCTGGGTGCGTTTAAAAGCTTTGGACTACCCCATATTTTAGACGTTAACTAGTTCTTCTGCACGTATTTATGTTTTTTTACACAACAGTTGTGTTCTTATATATTGCATTCTAAAAACAAAAACACTTCCTGTTCGCCTGCTATGCCATGTACCGCCTGTATCCTCAGCATGTTGAGGCTAGTCGTGTATTGGAAGAACACATCATGATCATATTGTCGTGTGGTTCATCTGCATACCTGACAAGGCGCCAAGAGGAGGCTAGGCCTACTTTATGTTAGTCTAATTTATTGTAGAACAATTTATTTTCTGAGGCATCAAACAGCTAATTAGTTTCAATTTCCAGATATATATATATTACTACTTATACATTATATTATATATATAAGTAGTAATATAGGTTGAAATCATTGGATGTTGGCGTTATGCGTTGGAGGAATGAGGAAAAGTAGTTCCGATTTCCCATGTTAAAAGATACGAAAATAGTTCCGGTTGCTCCACAGACGTCTCCCATCCCAATCAATCGCACGCTCCGTTTCAGTAGCGTTATTGTACATCCGGGAATTCGGTTAAAATGGCGGGAATTCGCTGAAAAGAGTGGGAAGTTGATGAAAATGGAGGGAATCTGGTGAAAATTGCTGGAAAACGTGGTAAATTTGTCAAACTGGTAGTAATTTGGTTACCAGTAATTTGGAACTCGCGCGCCTGTGTATATAGTCTCGTTTAATGACGTCATTAAGTAAGTACGCGTGGTAATCAGGTCCAACTGGTAGTAATTCGGTCGAACTAGCAGGCATTTGGAACTTGCGCACGTGTATATAGTCCAGATATATGTAATAACATAGGTCAATGACATCATTAAATAGGAACCGCAGTGATTCAGTAGGCGTGGTAATTCGATCAAACTGATAGTAATTCGGTTAGCAGGCATTCGAAACTCGCGCGTCTGAACATATAGTCTCGTTTAATGACGTCATTGAATATGTACGCGTGGTAAGCAGGTTCAAGTGGTAGTAATTCGGTCAAACTAGCAGGCATTTGGAACTTGCGCATATTGTCCAGATATATGTAATAACATAGGTCAATGACATCGTTAAAACAAATAGCTTTCAAAGTAGCTCTCTACATTGCACCCTGTGTGACGTAAGCTATATTAATAATACCGCATGCTTCGATAAGTCTGAACTTAATTGTCCACGACCTACAATATAATTGTAACTACACCTCTGCTTTTTCTTCATGTGACATATGTTCTATTAATAGTACCGCTTACCTCGACAAGTCTGAACTTGTCCGTTACGTACAATATGTTACATTGTAACTATATCTCGTTGCGTTTTGTCAATGTGACATAAATGCAATTAATAGTACCTCGTGTTTCGAAACTAGCTGGTTTCAACTATAACACATAACATCTACAGAGAGACAAGACTACAATCGGCTATGTAGTGCATCAATTTAAATGAGTACAACATTCTGCAACATTTAGTGACATAGTGAGAGACCCGAGGTCCTATTCACAGTCTATATTTTACCACATCTAGCCTAATGTTCACATATATTTGAATATAATTCAGAATTATGGTGACCGGTATATATTAATTTACATGCACGTTGACGAAGCTGAGGAAGCCATTAATTCAACTTCTGTGATGAAAGACTGTTTGGGTGTTTTATTAGCCGCATGTGTGAAGCTACCCGACGTGACATCGGAACAGTTGTGTAATATCAAGACTTGGTTGCAAGACTGTTAGGGAACAGTGGCGAAACACTATTCAGTAAACAGTGCTGGCAGTAATGTAGTGTGACGTACAAATTTTATCTTGTGTCTTTTTCACCTAGTATAAGTACCATGAACTATAGTCCCTTTGTTAATTTCCGTAAACTTTAGCCCCACGTCCATTTACCATACAGGTCTACAAACTTCCCATCACAGGATAACGCTTTACTATCACAACAGTTGGTGTGGTAGGAAGGACGACAACAACAATAATTTCCGTTAAGGTACCTTAGTACCTTAGTACCTTAGCCCTACTTCCGCTTACAGTACAGGTCTACGACCTTCATATTATAATATATCCCTTTACTATAATAAGACTTAGGGTGGCAAGAAAGGTGACAATAATATTATACAGGTCACTGCACATATAACTTTTAAAGGTCGAGCATTAACTTTAGGTTTAAGAAAGTACATATTTCATTTATATTCGTCCCTTGCGTCGTCTGTCAACATGGACACTCACTACCTTAACCCTACTTCCATTTACCGTACAGGTCTACGACCTTCATATCATAGTACAGCCAGTGCCGTATAAATTAAGCAGCTGCGGGGCCCGTAGCAAAACGGTAGCATATTACACATGTCCCCCCCCCCCCACTACCGTAGGCTTACACAGTGACAACAATAAACGAAACTTATTGTGCGGAGAATCAGTCGCATGTATTGTAATAATAACCGTAACCTTTCCAACAATACTAATAATTATAGTAAACGCCATTAAACTAAAACGCTACCAGGCTAGTGTGGTTCAGGCTTTAGGTTACACGTCGCGCCTTCGAGATTTAAGATGATCGAAGTCATTTATGATGCAAGTAGTGTCAACCGTGTGCAGCAACTCGATCACTCTACATGCTCATCAATGTCAGCGTATATAAACGTTTCTGTCCCATCGTTGTTCGTTGCGCGTTCTTTATGCGTCACAACTTCGAAAACGAACGCTCACCCGTACAGCTTGTCACCATCAGACATAAATAATTTGGATACGAGTCAACGATGATCACCAGGAACGTGCCGACTCGAAATTTTTCTGCAGCCGTTTCAGTTCTCACCTCTTCAAATGACGACCCGAACTCATAATTTTTACGGTTGCGTTTGCGCACCCTCTGTATGTCTTATCGATATTCGTCGCAATTCGTTAATTTATGTTCAACGTATCCAAACGTTGGCCGTAGCTTTTGAACAAAGTGACTTGTATATATAGCGCATGCCGTGTTTAGGTATTGGTCATCTGCCTGGAGACTAGCGTTGCTCATCTGGAATCACTCTAACACCTGATGCCATGCACAGTATAGTTAGTATTCCATTCTCCAGTCAGTCCATCGGTGCTACAAGACCACGTGCTTCCTGTCGACATTCAGCTTTCTGATCTTCATCTGCAGGCATGGTGTCGATGACGTTGTTTATCTCACTATAGTCGTTGTACAGTGCTTTCAGTGCGTCAGCTCGGGCCGACCATCGTGTGTCAGACATGAGCTTTACACAGGGTAGTCTGTTCTCAGACAATGCAGCCGATAGAAGAGACCAATGGTACGTCGATGCTGAAAAAAATATGTATAAACGCTATACGAAATCGAAGAACGTGGTTGCGTGTTCGCAACATGAGGCTGCAAACTGACCCACCAAATTGAGCGAGTGTCCGGCACATGGCACGTACTCTGCCAATGGATTTAACTTTCGACCATGCGCCTGCATTCCATTGTACTTGCCAGACATGTTGCTGGCGTTGTCATATGACTGTCCACGACAGTCACCCAGGTTGATGTTATGTTCGGCAAGAAAGTCGATGACGTTCTGAGCAAGTCGGTCGCCACTGTGTCCCTGCATATCTACAAACTTGACAAATCGTTCTACGGGTCCTTATGGCAGCACGTACCGCAGAATTCACATGCGACATGTCGGGTGTAGAGTTAACGGACACGGAATAATACTTGGCCGTTTTCACTTCCTCGACAACGCGGTCGAGAATGCAAGTTCCCATCAAGTTCATGAACTCATCGCACGTAGTTTTTGATAGATAGAACGTGGTCCCCTTGCCCTTACTGGCGTATCTTGTGATGTGCTGTGCAAGGAAAGGTTCAAACTTGGACAACAACTCAATCACTCCCAGATAGTTGCCATTATGAGGCGACCCCATTGTTTCATCAGTATCACGGAATGGGAGACCTCGTTCTGACAAAAAACGAATGATCTCTGCAAGGCGTACAAGCAGTGCATGCCAGTAGTCGCGTTCGGCCTCAATCTGGCTAACTAATTGAGAGTCAACCCGCTTCCCGCTGTCCTTGCATGCAAGTATGACAACCATCGCCTCTCGGTGTGCGGCGCTAGATTCGTGATGATGTATCAGGTTACTCGCATTCTTCCAGTCATTAAAGTCTTGCTCTGCAAATAGTGAGTTGTCAGAAACCAGTTTGCAGGGAAAACAGAAGAGGCAACTTGTGCTAGGTGAATAGCAGTTTCTTGAAATGTGTTCATTTGTTGGCTTATGCACCTGCACAAAGAGCGACTTTTGGCAGTGTCGGGCGGTCTTCTCATTTTGGTACATTCGGGCAGAATTACAGAAGTCAGAATCCGCATGCTGACAAACGAGATTTCCCTTAGAAATCCAATAATCACCAAGATCAGTGGAGTAAGTACCCGTCGATTGCAGCGTTTGCTCAACCGCATCACCAGAACCACTCGGTTTAATTTCCGTCGTTGTGCTCGTATTTGCAGCCACTGATGTACCTTGTTGCTCCTGTTCGACGATGTAGGCCGATGTCAACAGACTATCACCACTTGCTGTAGAAGACGAATGGGTCACATCACTCTCAGACGCCGACAATGCAGCGCCAGAAATGGATCCTGCTCTTCGAAAAATATCCGGAATTTTCGGAATTTTTTTCGGCAATTCTTTCTCTTTACTTTCCTTTTCTTCTTTTGCTTTTCGTTTCGAAAACCCTGAAGCATGTTGACATCGATAGCTATCTCTTGTCTGCTGGTTCCGCTCATGATAACCTGCATAGGCACATCACCGTTAAATAACATCAAAATTAATATATTTCTGTGCAAGCAGTTGCACAGGTTTACTATTGTAAAAAAAAGCATGCATTTTAATTATGTCATTATAGAATCGGTTAAACTCATACGATTATAGCGTTACTTTTAATACACTTTTATTTTGTATGTTAACGATCTCATTAATCATGTTGATTCATGTGAAATGTCATTGTATGCTGATGATTCCAAATTGTTTAAATAAATTACGTCAAATTTCAATTGTCAGTTGGTGCAGAAGGATCTGGACAGTGTATGTCTTTGGTGTGAGACATGGCACCTTAAACTTAACGTTGAGAAATGCTGCATAATGTCATTCACTAACAAAAAGAAACGTATATCCTATGACTACACGATTTTAAGTCAGTCTCTGCCCAAGGTCACCGCTGTCAAATATATCAGTATCACATTGACCGACAGTTTAACTTTTAAAGATCATATTAATCGTTGTGTTTGTAAAGCTTTTAAGATTAGTGGTTTTATTCAGCGCGTTTGCTCAACTTTTACCGATGTACAGGCTTTGCGATCCTAGTATATATCGCTAGTTAGAAGCCAGTTGGAGTATTGCAGTGTTATCTGGAATCCCTGGCAACGTGCGTTTATTGACAAAATCGAACGAGTTCAAAAGAAATTCATTAAATATCTATGTTACAAATCCAAAATACAGTACTCCTCTGACAGTTATCCTGAGCTTTGCCATCATTTTAGACTACCTTCCTTTCAACATCGTAGGCAAGTAGCAGATCTTATGTTTTTACACAAGTGTGTGCACTCCCAACTAGACTCGTCGTATCTGGTAGGGGGCTATCCAATTTCACTGTCCTTCACGATCTCTACGAAACTACATCCCTTTTAGAGTTTCCAAGAGCAGAATCAACATTAGAAAACACAGTGTTCTGAATAGATGTATGACTACTTTCAACACATTGTATTTAAGTGATCGAACTTATGATATATATTCAGGAGCTGAACCATTTAGATCCTCAATTCAAAAACATGTATAACAAATGTTTGCCTGGTATATTTGATGTTGATATTATGGCTTTTATGTCCTTATTGTTCTTATTGTTTTTATTATTCTATTATTGTTTTATTATTGATATGTATTGTTTCAGTTATCAGTCCTGTTACTGGGTCCACTGGACCTGTTGGAAACTGAATTATTTATATGTATTGTTTCAGTTATCAGTCCTGTTACTGGGTCCACTGGACCTGTTGGAATCTGTATTATTTATATGTATTGTTTCAGTTATCAGTCCTGTTACTGGGTCCACTGGACCTGTTGGAATCTGTATTATTTATATGTATTGTTTCAGTTATCAGTCCTGTTACTGGGTCCACTGGAATCTGAATAAATACAACACAATACAATACTTGTAAGCTATGTGTCACATAGGCTATCGTTATGCGAGCAATGCCGAGCACTGCAATATTGATTAGATTATTAGTACGTAGACGTAGGAAACAAGTCATATGTTATGGATTGTCCCTAGTAGTAGGCCTAAAGTAAGATGCATTAGATAGCTCAGAGCAGTTCAAGTTAGAGGCATTGCCTGTAAGTGTGCCGGGTGCTTTCATGGCTTCGGCATATTCGACATCACATGGAACATATTATAGGTCCTACTTGATGAGCCAGTCAGTATAAAAGTTGTCTACGGTAATGACATTTAATGTTTATTCAGCGCGAAATTAATTTGCAACGACAATTTAATTATCGTATCGAGGAGAGCTGTTCTTTGTACACTGACCACATGTTTTCATTAATCTCAATGGTTACTATAGCCTACTAGCCTACTACAGGAAGTTGACCATGCATCGAAGTGTATGTGATTGTACCAGAAATCGTGTTAACGTACTTAGGAATGACACCGGTTCGGAGACTTCGGCCCGTATATCGGTCATATTTTTGCTAATATCAAATTAATTACCATAACAGCGCGTCACGCTGCGCATGCGTTATTAAGCCGGATTAAATTGTAAACAGAATTCCTATCTATAGTCTACGCGCTCAACACCGTCAGCACGTCACGCGTGTGCGTGTGCATGTGCGTGTATGGAGTAATAGCAGGGATTCGCAGCAGCCTATACTTTCTTTCACTTTGCTTTTGACCAAATATAGCCTTCTTGCCTCTAATTGCAGTCAGTAGGCCTAATAACTGTCATGTGCCCTTGTAGAAAATAATGAGTTGATTCGTGGGGCCCCTGAAAGGGCGGGCCCGTAGCATTTGCTACATCTGCTAAGTTGTTAATCCGGCACTGAGTATAACGCTTTACTATAACAAGATTTAGGGTGGCAAGAAAGGTGACAAACAACAAAGTCAATATATTCATTTGGTACGCAACACTTTTATTTAACACAAATGAAAGCGACAACAACTATATATTCTGTAGTCTTCTATATTTCAACAAACAAGTTCAAAGTGGCTTCAACCAATAGTCATCAAGACATTTCTTCAGTGTGTACTTTCAGCGTACGTCTATAGCTAAACTCCTTCTTACAAAGACGGCAGCCAAATTCCTTGATGCGCTTCACCATGTGACCTTTTAGGTTGTTTATTGCCGAAAACCCAACACCACAGAATTGGCACCAAAAGGGATAGTGCCGGTGTGAAGAGCTATATGCTGCTTCAGTCCTTGGTTGTTTTTAAACGTTTGTCACACTGGGCACACTCCCATGTACCTCTGTCACATATCTTGTTTGTTTTCACATCCTGGTGGTTCGGATGCTGGTTCTTAACAACAGCTGCTTGTTGTTGCCCAGTCTTGTTACTGTCTGTTCCATGGGATAGCTACTTGTCGACTGTAATTCTTAGGCTTTGCAGAGGAGACTGCTACAAAAACGAAGGAATGTATCGTGAGGTGTAAATAGGTACGTATTCATCACGTCTTCAATTGTGAGTAGTACTATATGTAGCATGCTACGAGTAGTGGCCCTATAGGACAAATACAGTCAAGACCAAAACATGGTGTATATAAGAAATACTTACTGGCAACTCATTAACTTCTTTTTGTATTCCGGTACAACGACCCATTTTCAAGTGTTTTGCCCTATTGTCCTTCCTAGTGAATGTTTTATCTCAAAACATACACTTGAACATAAGTCGACGTCGGATGCATGTTCCCGAGTAGTAGCTGAGTTTTCTGGCACAGTAACCCTTTATCACGTGTATCCTCTGGTTTCTTTTCGTTGTAAAGCGTGCCTCAGAATATAAACACGAGAAAGGTTTCATTGAACGAGACGAAGCTACTGATGACTTTCTTTCAGCAACTGATGGTGCGGGTCGAGCTATGTTCAATTCGACATGACTTAATCCCGCTATATCTATGTTGCAACGTTGGCTTGACCCCATCTTTTTTCCAAAGCTTGTGTCCATCTTGTCCCCTCTTAGCGGGTACTGACTTTCGGTGTTCATTGTTCTTCGTTGTGGTGTACCACTATTCCTATAGTTCACAGTTGTTGTATTCTGCTACACCACCGCGACATCTTCAATGATGACTTTGGAACCTGTTTGAAGAGACAAATTGACGAGACAACGGAAGAGAAGAAGAAATTTTGTACCCAGACATTTGATTATACATACAATACATCCATGTCAAAAATAAAACAAATATATAATCTTATAATACACATGGTATAATGCATGGTAAATAAAAAAAAATGATGTCATTGACCTATATTATTACATAAATCGGAACTATATACACGTGCGCAAGTTCCAAATGCCTGCTAGTTTGAACGAATTACTACCAGTTGGACAGATTTACCATTCGTACTTAATTAATGACGTCATTGAACGAGACCAATTTATCACGCTTTCCCGCCATTTTCACCGAATTCCCGCCATTCTCACGGAATTCCTGCCATTTTTTTTACCAGATTCCCGACATTTTCCCCAAATTTACCACATGTTTCACCAATTTCCCGTTATTTTTACAAATTTCCCGCCATTTTCCGCGAATGTCCGCCCTTTTCACCGAATTCCCGGATGTACAATGACGTTAGGGTGCGTTGGAATGCGATTTATTGGGATGGGAGCCGTCTATGGAGCAACCTGAATTATTTTCCTATCTTTTAACATGGGAAACCGTAACTACTTTACCTCTTTCCTCCGACGCATAACGCCAACATCCAACGATTTCAAACTATATTACTACTTATATATCTTCACACGATCACAAACATGTGTATGTATTAAGGTCGTAAACTTCCACTAACCCACTACTCTAACAATAGATAGGTGTTGCATCGTTTAAAACATGTTTTGTTCAGTGCAAACTTGTCACACGTGTTGGTTGTCATGTTTCTCATTCCATGATATATGAACTATGTTGTATTCACTGACATTGCAGTCCATGCAATTTTATGTCAGTGGCACATGTCTCATTGTTATTATTGAACCACCCTCTACTGACCATTGACCAGACTCTGACCAATTACTTTTACAGTGTCTGCCATCTTGTTTGTGGAAGTGACCACATGTGTTTCTCAGTTGTTCTGCACGTATTAAATGTTTCTTTAATTATACTCACTGTTTGGTGATATTCACTAGCATATAAGTACACAAACGTTGGTGTCAGCAAGTGGGATTGTTTTCAACTACCTACAAACTGTGTCGACATGCTTCAGTGAGTACATGCCTGAACTGGCTCTGAACTGCAGGCAATAATGAGTGTCTGTGTAGTGACTGTCTTTCAAGCATGGCACGCCAGTTTGACCGGTTCGACCCAGATAGAGAGCGATAGTCGTCCTACTTGAAGCGTGCGGAGTTCTACTTCGACTCAAACAACATCATAACAGACCCAAAGAAAAAGGCTGCTCTGTGTTCAACCATGTTACCAGAAACATTTGCACTTCTTCAGAATCTACTGACTAAGGAAGTGACAGAAGCTTCCTACGAAGAAGTGAAAGCTGCGCTTAAACTGCATTTCGAGGAAAAGCGTAACTTTTTTGCTGCGCGTTTCGATTTCTTGCGCACGGTTCAGCAGGAAGGTCAATCCATCACTGATGTCCTGGCCGAACTGCGCACTAAAGCCAAAGAGTGTGACTTCGAAGAGCAGTGCTGTGCAAAGTGCCAGGACAATGCACTACGAGATAGGCTTGTCATGGGCTGTAGGCACACGTTTATACAGCAGGCAATACTGAAAGAAACAGACGCTTCACTGACGAACGTACTACAGTGTGCTACAATGGCAGAACTACTTAGCAAAGAGCTGGACAAAATGCACGAAATGCACGAACAAACAACAGGCCACCCTCAGCAGGAGGTGCACGCTGTTCGTCAAAGTCACCCGTCTCGCCAGAAGCAATGCTTTCGAGTTAAACAGCGACCTGATCACGGAGAAAAGGGCCGGGCTAACACTCAACCTAACAGGAGAGACCAGAAAGCCTGCTATCGATGTGGTTCGCCTGCTCATCACCACAGAGACTGTCCATTCATCGACGCCGACTGCTACGGGTGCGATCGTAAAGGACATATATAGGCTGTGTGCAGGTCTTCTGGAAAGTCTGTCAGAAAAGGAAAAATGGCTCAACACATGGTCAAAAAAAGTACAGAGACTATCGCAGTTGAGGTGCTCTCCACTTCCACACGCGTCGATAAACCGCATATTTTACTGCAAATCTCAAACGTCGACCTAAACTTCGAAGTGGATACTGGGGCTGCTGTGTCGCTCGTTGGCCCGGATATCTGGATGCGCATCGTATCGCCACATTTGACATCGTCAAAGACCCGACTTTTCGGATATGGCAAGCAACCGATTCCAGTCAAAGGACAATGTAATGTCACTGTGTCCTGCTATGGGACCAATCAGACTTTGCCACTGATCGTCGTCGGAAAGGCAGGCACGTCTCTTTTCGCGCTTGACTGGATCAAAGCATTCCAAGTTAATGTGAATGCTTTTCTCTACAGCGATACTGCTACTGCATTTCTGTCCACCACTGACTGCATTGTAATCGAAAAATGTGATCGCGACCTACAGAGGGTCCTAGACCAGTACCCAGCTGTCTTCACGCCCGGATTGGGGCTCTGCACTAAGGTAAAAGCACGGCTTCTACTGAAAGAAGATGCCGTCCCCAAGTTCTACACCAGTACCATTCAGTCGCATGGACGCCGTTGACAAAGAGCTACATCGTCTCGAGGATTTGGGCATCATAACACGTGTCGATCACAGTGAATGGGCGAGGCCCATTGTCGTCGTGCAGAAGCCGAACAGAAAAGTGCGCATCTCCGGAGACTATAAAGTGACTGTAAATCCTCAGCTGCACGTAGAGCAGCACCCCATTCCGAGGGAAGACGAACTGTTCGCCAAGCTGCAAGGAGGACTTTTCAAAGCTTGACATGTCCGACGCATATCTACAAGTAGAGCTAGATGACGCCACTAAGCAACTATTCGTTATAGTCACGCACAAAGAACTTTCTGGTACAATCGATTGTCGTTTGGGCCGGCACCAGCGCCGGCCATTTTCCAGACGTTAGTCGACAATCTGGTCTCCTGCATTCCATATGTGACTGCCTACGTGGACGATATGATCGTCACCGGACGGACGAAGGAAGAACACCTGCAAAACCTCAAGCAGGTCATCTCTGCGTTGAACGAGGATGGAATGAAACTGCGACTTGACAAGTGTGAGTTCTTCCGACAGCAGGTCATGTACCTAGGACATGTGATCTCAGCAGATGGTCTCAAGCCGTCTGAGGAACGCGTCAACGCCATCGTCAAGTTTCCGACGCCCGAGAACGTTAAACAGCTGGATAGCTTCATCGGCAAGCCCCTCTAAACCGACTGTGCAGACAGGACGTCAAATGGGCCTGGTCCGCTGAGTGCGACCAGGCGTTCAATCGACTGAAGGAGATGCTGGCCCAGAAAACGCGCTTAGTCCACTACGATCCAACTAGGCCGATATCTCTGGCCGCCGAAGCATCGCCTTATTGCATCGGGGCTGTTATTTGTGCACCGGATGGCACTGAGGAACCGATCGCCTTCGCCTCCAAAACGTTGACGTCGGTAGAGAAGAATTACAGCCAGGTGGAGAAGGAGGCACTATCAATCATTTTCGGTGTGAGGAAATTCCATCAGTAGCTGAGCGGTCGCCACTTCCAGCTCACCACAAATCACAAACCTCTGCTAGTCATCTTTAGTTCAGAGAAGGGTTTACCAGTGATGACGCTACAGCGATTGCTGCGATAATGATGGGCTACGATTACCACGTCGTCTACAGACATTCTGCTGATCACGCCAACGCAGATGCTCTGTCTCGCCTGCCCATTGGTCCCGATCCAAGCTTCGACAAAGAGGAGAGCATAGCCGAAATCGACAAGGATGTGCTTGCTCGACATTCAGGTCTGCGAAAACCGTCGCCGACTTCACCAGAAAGGACCCGATTCTGGCAAAGGTGCTAGACTTCGTTGCAAATGGGTGGCCATCCACGTGACCGCATAATTAGGATAAGGACAAATTTCGTTCTGACCTGAACGCCCAGACGGAGATCACATCGATGGATGGTGTCCTTCTACGCGACTCCCATAATCCCGTCATCATTCCGACTGCACTTCGTGCTAGGGTCCTCTACATACTGCATTTGACGCACATTGGAATAGTACGCATGAAGTCGCTCGCTCGCACGCATGCATGTGTGGTGGTCTAATACCGAGGTTGACATCGCCGCCCATTGCAAGGACTGCACAGCTTGTGCCGAAACAGGCCCAAATCAACCTGAAAATATGTCTGCATGGCCCGTTCAGGACCGCCCATGGCAGCGCATTCATATTGATTTTGTCGGTCCGTTCATAGTTGACATGTGGTTGGTCGTGATGGATGCCCACTCGAAATGGCCGCACGTTCTTAAATTAAACAAGTATCCGACATCTGAGACTACTACGTCCGCGCTCGATGACTTGTTTACTATCTGGGGCCTGCCTGAGACATTTATATCCGACAATGGCCCGCAGTTCGCCTCAAAGACGTTTGGTGTAATGCACACTCGATCGCACATCTGACTTCTGCGCCATTTCACCCACCATCGAACGGTGAAGCTGAATTGCTTGTTGGTATTTTCAAACAGGCCATGAAACGAGCTATCAGAGGGGAGAGGAAGTCGAAACATCTGGCATTGCAAGAATTTCTCCAGCAATACCGTGTCACTCAAAATTGCACGACTGGTTGTACTCCAGCTGAACTGATGCTCGGACACTAGCTGCGGTTTTCTCTCTCCGTTCTACAACCACATGTACACAAAGAGAAAACACAGAAGAAATCAACATTGCCAGCCAAGCCGAAATTCTCAATGGGTGCATATGTTCATTACAGAGATTTCACACAAAAAATCGTCCAAAATGGGTGGCTGGAAAAGTGACTGGTCATGTCGGAAAGAAAATGTTCATTGTCCAAAGACTTGATGGACGTAGCCGTCGACACGAAGATCAGCTGAAGTCGCGTTCCGTTCCAACAATCAATCTGAAGCATTCTGCTGCACTTGCGACTGAACGTCCTACAAAGACGGATCAGTAGCAATACGACAATGGTGTTCCCGACTTGCCCGTTCCCGACGTTATCGAACACCAGCCTGACGATGCCATGAACGATGAACCGCCTGTCCCTGTTGGTCAGCCCATGGAACCTCGTCCTTCGACCCGCGTTAATTTTTGTATTCCGCCGAAGAGGCTCATTGAGGAATGAGCAACTAGCAATCTGGAAGGGAGGACTGTCATGTTTCTCATTCCATGATATATGAACTATGTTGTATTCACTAACATTGCAGTCCATGCTATTTTATGTCAGTGGCACGTCTTATTGTTATTATTGAACCACCCCCTAGTGACCATTGACTAGACTCTGACCAATTAATTTACACTGTCTGCCATCTTGTTTGTGGAAGTGACCACATGTGTTTCTCAGTTGTTCTGCAAGTATTAAATGTTTCTCTAATTATACTCACTGTTTGGTGATATTCACTAGTATATAAGTACTAAAAATTAGTGGAGTCGCTTAGGGGAATGGTCGTGACACGCTGGAACAAAGCACCAAATTTGGCACAGTTGTACCTTAGGACCGTACACATTTTTTTAGAGTGGGCTGAGTTTGAAAAGCTCTTCCTTGTTTGTGGCATCCTGTAAGAAGACCACAAAGTACACGGGCAATTTGGCAGATCGGGACACCTTTCTGCGGACGCCTTTCCCTCGTTTTTCTCGTGTTGTGGCTTTCAAACTGTCGGGTCGGTATGTGTCCCAGGCGATGTCAATCCTAGAGCAGCCTTGAAGTTGTCTTTCAGTCAAGGGGATGAAGATGATGTTACTGTATTCACCGAACGTTGATGTGTTTTCTAGTGTTATCGCAGCACCATCAAACACTTTGGCATCAAAATGAGAGGGTGCCTCTTGCTGGACATTTGGTTCAGTGCAATAGCTCATATTTGGTGCTTGTTAGTCGAAGTTTGGTTTTCATGTGCGAACAACTCCTCCAGTTTGGTGTTACGGACTTTTGCAGCGATGGACAGCTGGCTGAAGAGATTGCAGTCACTCTTCATTTGTTGGAATTGTTGTTTCGCCTGCGAGTTCGTCATAGTGGAGTGAGGACGCTTGAATAGGGGCAGTTGGTTTTTCTTGATGGCCTTGTGGATGGAGGTCTTCCTTTCAACAAGCACATCCTTGACGTATTTGGAATACTGCTCTTTCTCCAAACGTCCCATTAAGTGCAGTGCTTGCACTACCATTGCATACGTGCAATCGTGGGTGTCCAGGGTCATTAATTTGTCGCGAAGCGTGTTTTTTATAGTTAATAATCGTAACAATTACACTAAAACAACTTTTATAACACTCAAACACTAAGGCTATGCTATAAGAATGAAATAATAGTTATACTATAGTTAGTGTTATCTTCTAGACAAATGTAAACATCTTGCTTGTATGTAGTGAATCTGATAACTCTAGACGTTAGCATCGTGTGCCAAACTGTCCTCCATTTTGTATTGTTCCTTTAACATCCACTAGGTGACAACATTTAGTGTAGCTGGTAGTGGACAGATGACAGCACTACATGGGGTAGAAGATGTATTACTGTAGAAGAGCTAGATTTAGTTGCCGAGTATAAGGATCATTCTTAAATTAATGTTCGTATTGTGGCCTTCTTTTAATCTAATATGGCCGACATTTGAAGGTATTCTCACAACATAAGTGGATTCCTAGACAAATGTTGGTTTATGCACCATAAGCATGTTTCTGGGTTGAATATAAGCTTGAAAAGACAAATTCCTGATAAACACATTTTTTATCTTTGACCTTGACTTGACCTTGATCTTGGCCTTCAAAACCGGGCAGCCCCCTCTCAAAAATTATGTATGGTCATAAGGTATATCCAGAGCAATAAGTACTCTAAATTGATAACAATGTAATACACCCTGAATATGTGACGTCCTCATACCCACCCAACACCCAGTATTAGTAATTTAAAATAGAACATTGAATGGTTTGATATATATATATATATATATATAAAACACACACTAATAGTAAGACAAAGCATAAATCAAATACAGCAATTCAAATACAATTATTTCCCACATGCACATACATACTGTGGTACCGTGTCATGTGTAGCTGTGTGGTACCATGTCATGTGTAGCTGTGTGGTATCATGTCATGTGTAGCTGTGTGATGCCGTGTCATGTGTAGCTGTGTGGTACCGTGTCATGTGTAGCTGTGTGGTATCTTGTCATGTGTAGCTGTGTGGTACCGTGTCATGTGTAGCTGTGTGGTACTGTGTCATGTGTAGCATCTTATTACATATAGCTGTGTGGTATCTTGCCATGCATAGCTGTGTGGTACCGTGTCATGTGTAGGTGTATGGTATCGTGTCATGTGTAGCTGTGTGGTTTCTTGCCATGCGTAGCTGTGTGGTACCGTGTTGTGTAGCTGTGTGGTATCGTGTCATGTGTAGTTGTGTGATACCGTGTCATGTGTAGCTGTGTGGTATATTGCCATGCATAGCTGTGTGGTACCGTGTCATGTGTAGCTGTGTGGTATCTTGCCATGCATAGCTGTGTGGTACTGTGTCATGTGTAGCTGTGTGGTATCTTGCCATGTAGCTGTGTGGTACCGTGTCATGTGTAGCTGTGTGATATCTTGCCATGCGCAGCTGTGTGGTATCTTGCCATGTGTAGCTGTGTGGTACTGTGTCATGTGTAGCTGTGTGGTATATTGCCATGTGTAGCTGTGTGGTATCTTGTCCTGCATAGCTGTGTGGTATCTTGCCATGTGTAGCTGTGTGGTATCTTGCCATGTGTAGCTGTGTGGTATCTTGCCATGTGTAGCTGTGTGGTACATTGCCATATGTAGCTGTGTGGTATCTTGCCACGTGTAGCTGTGTGGTATCTTGTCATGTGTATCTGTGTTGTTGAGGAAGGAGATCGTTACTGCACGAGAGATCAGCCTTAAACCGGGCTAGCTGTAAGTGGATGTTAAGTTCAATGATTGTCGTGTCGATTCGTAGTTTCCGTGGATGCGAGAGACGTCACTAGAACGTGTCCATTTCCAGGCAGTATTGGTCGTTGCAGAACTCGGCGATTCTCTCGCACGCCTCACTCAGCTTGTCTTCCGGGACTGTCAGCACGATGCGGAAGTAATTCGGATATTCAAAGCACTGTAAATTAGAATTTGCATGTTGTAACTGGTGTTAGTGACGTATTAATTTTAACGATTTGTTCTTACTTCAAGAAGAACAAGAAAAAACACGGAACATCGTTTATCTGTTAACAAGATATTTTAATACAAATATATGCATGTGTCCGAGAAATAAATCAAACAATATGGCAATATAACGCAGAAGCATTCCGTCGATATGGTTTAAATGGGGCAACAACTTACCTCTGCAGGAAGACAGAACACTGATTGTTGCGTCACCAAGCATTCCGTAAACTCCATATCATTTTTGAATTCCGGGAATCTGTCCATGTCGATGCCCACCTAGAATGGTAAACGGTAACCTCTCACAATTTACCTCCTAATAGCAGCTTACCGCGAGCACCTACAGTGAAGACGTTAACTTTTTCCAAATAGAACGTACCTACTGGTCTTGTTTTTATGGCATTAGCTAGTGTTGTGCAATTTTGCACATTGAATTTTTTTTCGAAAAACGAAACGGCGAAATCAGAACAAATGCAGTAATTCAATTGAATGTGGTATTGTTATGGGTAGCGTGTCTTCGAACAAAACGAACATGTACGTTTCCTATCTCATACAACAGATGCATCTGCTATGGGTAGCAACCGAAAAATATAATATGTTGGCTTGATAATAAAGCTTGGCTTAATAATGTAGCTTATGTGGTGAATAAGTCAGCATATGCAATGTATCTATTGCACTTTTATATGATTTAAATGTTCTTAATTTGTATTGGTCTTTCGACAATCGCTTTATCATTACATGGCGTGAGTAGCAGCATTACCATCGATTCTTACATTCGCTTTGGTACTGGGTATCGTGTTGGATCTATAAGACGTGCCCTATTCCCAGAGGTGACCCTTACAAGGAACTGCATACAAAGGTAATGAATGGCGGTCACTGACCATCATATACATGGCTCCTTGGGGCATGATGGGTCGCAGGCCGCAAACATTGCTTAGCGCCTCAAAGCAAATCCTGGCGTTCCGCTGAAAGGAAATGGGTTTGATTTGATCACCATGCACAGCAGGCCATTCACAAAACACCTATTTCAATATCTGAACTTACTCGCAAGTTTTAGTATGCCTGTGTCCTGGCTGGGTGTCAAACAATTACAGTTGCCACGATGACACCTCTGTGTTGTTCAGTGCTAAGACAAAACACGAGACTGAGGCGTATTTATTTTTGTGGTAATCGGCTAGACTCGATTATCCAGCCGCCGTGAGGTGGCAGCATTGGCCTTTCACAATGGACTGGAATATTAAGCTCCAGTCATTGTTACCGGTGGGGGCTTTACCCCAGATTCGGGTAGAGACGACGATTGGCTCTCAGGCCAACTATGAAATAACAAATTCAATAAGGATACACGTTTATCAGATAATACTACTATAACAACTATTCAACATTAAAATTATACTCAAACATGTCACACACAAAATAAACCGACATTAAACTTGTTTTCGTAGTTTAGTGCCTTTTAATCACATGCATATTCACTAGGTGGCAGCACTCATGGCATAACATTCAAAAGGGTCATTCAGAGCCAGACTATCGTTCTGGCTAAGTCACGCAGCCAGGCGATAGTCGGCTAAGCGTGACTAGTAATCGACCATTTCTGAGAGCGCAACCAGCAAATACACTACACCAGACATTCAACATTCCAACAACTTAGCCATGATCAGTGTTATCTAGAAATATCCACGCTTCAAGCATACGTTTGGTGGTGTGCTGATAATAACACAAAAAGTCTGCGTCCGCCAGATGCGCGTTGTCGATCACCACGAGACAATCAAACGCGCTCTAGACGTGATAGGCCTATATACCGCCACGATATAAATACGTGAGTGTCAGTGCTTAATCGCATCATTATTTCGCGTTTCGCTCGTCACACTGGACTGGACTTGGCAGTTTCTCTATCGCTGTAGAACGTCCACAGTGTCCGTTTGCTGACGTACATCTCAATGTTTCATGAAATGACGACGAACAACTTTCAAATCAAAGTTTCACGAATTCTTTTAGCAGATAGACACACCGCAATCACGGCGGTAGGCGATGTTGTCGTCTTCATCTATAGCATCAGCGTCTTAATTGCTCCAGCTTTTTGAAGGCTGACCTCACGCTGACAATAATTCATTCGACTATGACTGAACTACGACTTGAGACGCTAATCATACTCTAGATTCAAAGGAACAATAATCTAACTGGTCAACAGGTCATTGACAAGTTCACTGCTACGAGCGCTCGTCGAGCGGCACTCAAGATTACACAGATACGTACTGTGACCTTGATTGGTAGGGTGCATTCTCAGTGGGAATTGGTGCAAATTGGGTACACCCATAACGTACGTGTTGGTGGACAAAACATTAAACGTTTGGAGAAAAAATTGCTTTTGTGAGGAATTGTTTGGATTGATCTGATAAAATGCATATCCCAACTGCACGGGATACCATTGGAAAGAAAACAGAAGCAACTAAGAAATATTAGAAGAATCTCATCAGTATATTATATCGACAGTCGTCGAAAAAGATGGGAATAGTTGGACTATATGCAGAAAATCACACCAGAAAGTCAGAGTGTACCTAAAGCAACACTTGAAATCCATATTTGAAAAAAAAGCGGAAGGCCTAAATTAAGAAAAACTTAAGATGATATATGTTTAAGAGGGAACGTAAACGTTGAAATGCTAGACTGGACGGCTGTTGTAGTTAAGGACAGAAGAATGTGACATGTGATATGTTCCGCCTTGTGCGTCACACTTGCGAAAAGAGGATAGAAGAGGAAAAGAAAAAAGAAGAAAAGCGAATAAGAAAAAGAAAAGGAAGAAGAAGGCGATAATCACCCGCGAATCTGTTGTCGGCGGGCGGTCAGCAACGAGTATATCAGCACATACTAACCAGCTGTAAATAAAACTGATCACTTACCTGGATCGCCTGTATGGTAGAATCGAAAAAATGCGATGGTGTTTGTGTAAGAATCTTTTCCAGGGCACCCTGCACGAGAGTGTTTGGTCCAAGAATTCGCTGAGACAACGCAGTTAACCCTGCTCGCACCTACAACCACGCGGGTACACATACACACTCACATTGGACGTAAACGACACATGGTGGATCCGTCTTGCATGGGTTGTAACAGGCATTGTAGACACAGTCTTACATTTAGAAAACACGTATAGAAAGCGTGAAGTAAAGTAAAATACAATCGGTAAATAAGCACGCTTCCCAGCACATGCCCCTATGAACTTTCGGGGTTCATACAATTCAGCTGCATGAAATGATACTGCCCACGAACAATACCATGCAGTATTACTCAGTATTGTAGACAATTGTATAGATACCAAGAGAAACTCGTATAGAACACGGTCATAGGTCATATTCGCGAACATTTACCTAAACAATATTATACAGTGTATAATATTGTTTGTGTAAATGTTCGCGTATAATATACACTCTAATTTATTGTTCGAGAAGAAACCTGACTGGTATATTGTAAAGGCCTATAATTAATTATTGTTGGAGTTACGGCCGTCATCATAGCAATTGTACACTTGCCTCTTTTTCAAATATTCCGTGTCGGTCGTGGATCGTGATCCAGCCCATGCGCCAGCCAGGAACCAGGAACCTGGGCAGAGGCAGATACCATGGTATGTACTGTATAGTCGCATAGCCTCAACGAACTGTTTTGTGTCATTGTGTGGCCTTTACTAAAGTGTCATAACGCCAATGACATTGCTCACACTGCCTGTATATATGCCATTTATTAATGCAAGGGGAAACTTCTCACCGTTTTGTGAGACCGCCACAAGACAGGATGGGAACCTCTGTTGTCTGGGATGCCATCGATATATACTGGTGACCAGGGAAAACCTGCACAGACCAGAAAAGTATAAGGCACATCTCAATTCGATACCACAGTATCTACGATTGTTATATATAGCTTCCTTGTGATAATATGACATGTGCATAGGCTCCTATTTTTTAAATGTATTTTATGCGCGCGCGTGTGCGCGCGCATATCGTCAACCCTCCGATCTGACCAAAAACATGTTCAGCACCAAACAAACACAGGTTGTCGCACTGTCACCGTGTCGAACCTGTTTCAGTAAGTCTGTCTGTCTCTCCCCCCCCCCCTCTCTCTCTCTCTCTCTCTGTGTCTCTGTGTGTCTCTGTCTCTCTCTCTCTCTCTCTCCCTCCCCTCCCCCCTCTCTCTCTCCCCCTCTCCTCCCCCCTCTCTCTCTCCCCCTCTCTCGCCCCACTCTCGATTTCCCGCACTGTCCAATCTCTCTTGCTTTTCTCTTTCTCTCTCCTCTTTCATATATCTCTCTTCCAGTCTCGAGGTACTTACAAAGTGCGCATATATATCATCTGCAATAATGGGCACTCTGTTCCTTTCGGCCACAGCGAGTATCTCCCGAATGTGTTTCCCCGAGAAGACAGATCCGCAAGGATTTGACGGATTATTAACGATGATCGCCGCTGTATCATCGTCCACGAGGGATTGCATCTGATCAAGGTCCACTTCCCATGATTTCTCCGGCTGGAGAATAGATTATCATTAAATATGTGTTCGTTGCATGATTTGAAAGATAATTTCACAGCTGTTAAAATAACTGTTATTTTACTAATATGTTACTCGCATATTGATACAGACACAATGAAAATTGTATATCGATGATGTGCATCCATGCCAGGAAGGCCTAAACACTATTCCTAGTGCTGTGTCGTTCACGTGTTTACAGTTACTTATACTAAATCATCAGTAAGTTTAAAATAATACAGCGTCAATCAGCAACAAAGTCAACGTCGTCTGTATTTAATTAATGATTTCACAGGCGCACGCATGACAGGCGCACGCATGCAGGCAATCATGCTCGAAAACATGCATTATCTGAACACCCGCTATATATAATATTATCTGAACAAACGCACTCACGCGCTCGTAACATAACATAATCATATGAACTTACAATTAGATTATAGTAGCGGACATGGATGCCGAACGACCCGGCTAGTGTGTTGTAGAGTGAGAACCCTGGTCGGGGAATAAGGATGTTCTGTCCTGGGTTGGCAAGCACGGAGATGGCTAGATCCAGAGCTCCGGAACAACCGCTCGCAGTGACAACATCCTACAGGCAGAAAGACGACAGGCAAGTGCTTTCGCGTTACACACATTATATAAATCACTTATTGAACCACACATTGCTGTGAGATATGGGGAAATTCTTATCAAACTAGACTCAGAAAACTATCCCTGTTACAGAAAAAAGCTATACGAATTATTTATAAACTTAATTACCATGATCATGCATCTGTATTTGTTCGTCTCTCAAACATGCTTTATTTCATGATTTAGTTAAATAGAAGACTATAATTATACTTTATAATGCAAACAGCCACTCCTTAAGTGGTCGTGTTCAAGCATTCTTTGAACCAACCGCAGCTACACAGATGCATGATACCAGACAAAGCAAACTGTTCTAGGTTAAAAAGACAAACACCACCCTCCGACTGCTGTTACTCACCACCACCACCAGCAGCAGCAGCAGCAGCAGCAGCAACAGCAGCAGCAGCGCACCATATTGTGCATGTAGTATGTTGTTGTTGTTGAATAAACTTTCAATCGTTTACGACCATTAGAAATTGCAGCGGTTAACAGTTGAATTTGATGTGATACAACTTGTTTTTTTATAAATGCAATGTAAATAACACCTAATTTGATGAATGTACATACCTTAGCAAATAGTGTCAATATGTCTAGTAGTCATATTTAGTGTAACACATTTATTTCTAGTAGGCATATTTAGTGTACCACATTTATTTCTAGTAGGCATATTTAGTAAACCACATTTATTTCTAATAGGCATATTTAGTGTACCACATTTATTTCTAGTAGGCATATTTAGTGTACCACATTTATTTCAAGTAGGCGTATTTATTGTACCACATTTATTTCTAGTAGGCATATTTAGTGTACCACATTTATTTCTAGTAGGTATATTTAGTTAACCACATTTACTTAATCATACATACATTTACTTAATCACAACTGTACCATTAGACTACGGTGTAAAAACGAACAGAGACATGGCATATCAGTTGTTCGTAAACAACTAGTCCACACATGGTCGACCATGTATTACAGAAGACCACGGATGAGACGGGACTGTTAATCTGCGATACACTGTTACGCAAGGCGTGAGTAAGCAAGCACGTAACATTTTGGTTGTTGTTTCTAAATAATATATCCGTGTATCATTGGAAGATTTGGAATACCTTTGCCGTGATGGGAGACGAGGCGCAGGAGCAGTACTCGGCGATCGCAGCCCTCGCGCTCTCGTAACCTGCAACACAAAGACACGCAATTAAAGGGGAAATGAAATGCAGCTGTTCCGTGCTACATATTTAAATATATACTATATAAGTATACATTCATGGTAACAGAAACGTACTCATTTATAAGACGAACTGAAAAAACGATTTTGTTCGATGCCTAAAACGTCGCTATAGAGCATTGCGTATCGCCATCTTTGTTCCAAGCGAGTGGTTTGATTTACTCCTATCTAATTAATGTTAAATTTCGTTTTTTTCCGGTTTACTTCATTAGTAGACATATGGTGCCCTATTATACATGATAGGTGTTCTATAGGTCAACAAATAAGTTGTATACGCGTTCGAAATAAAAAGGTGAAATTAAATGGCAACGATTTATAACCAATGAAAACATTGTTAACGTCGCACTTCCCGAACGAAGATTTTCGCTGCCAGAAGGGGGCGGGGCTTTCAAAGCAAAGGTCAGAATATTGGATGCGCGCGCATACCGGGACTATTTTTCATTTGTTGTTGACAAAGACGTCGAAGGATTTTGGTAGCTCGACGAGTTATTAAAAGTAATTTTTAAAACTTCCGTATCACTTTGGAGAAAATGGATACGACAGATGAAGACTCTAGTTTGACTTGTCACTCGGAAATTACGGTTGGTACGGTTGACACACACAAACGGCATGTACCATGCGGGTTTCACCCAGTCACCACTGTGCAATCCACGGTCCGATATGTCCGGCTCCGGGTCAGTTGTGGGAGTCGGACAGTGACAGTTGGTCTATCGACGACGAAGACGTTACGCAACTTAATAATTTCGCTTGGTGTTTGTGTGGACACTGCGTGCCAATGTCGACGCATATCGAGTCGCTGTGCCTGTGGCCTGTGCTGTAGGGAGATAGCTGCCGTACAGCACCGTATGACAGATCTTACAGATGCCTGCATTACCGACTATGTCTATGAGTCTGACGACTTCAAAACGGTTTGCACCAACGCCACGGGCAACAGGGCGGTGTTGGAACTTGGAAGTCGGTCTGTTGTCATTGTATGATTTGAGTGCAGATTCGTTGATTCGACCAATATCTAGTAGGTAAGTACTATGTAGTTCAACAGGTATCGAATAATTATTCTAGCAATAACTATTTCAAACTTAAATAGAGCAATTATACTTGTTCCCACCTCAAATGTTCAGGTTCATTCTATCTTCGTAAAATACTATGTCTATAATTTTCATCAAACCATTTTTGATCATTTTTTTTATAAACATACTTTTATTCTTGACAGGACGTGTGCATCCTTTTTATGCAGTTGTTTAATTCCCTATTTAAAAATGCTTAATTTATATAAAAATGTAAACAAATTGCACACTACCATGCACTAATAGATGTATAATCAGGACATTGTGCAATGTATTATTGATACAAAAATATTTTAAGTGGAGTTTTTAATATAATAAAGATATTATATTATGTGTGTGTGTGTTATCAAGACCATATCATGAAATGTAGTCTTACAATCATAATTATTACAGCCCTTCACAAACAAATGAACCAATTCACTGAATTCATGATGTGATATTGATAAAACACAGAGTTTTGCCAGTATAATAATAATTAGAAGATAACGGTTGTTTTTATCAACTAATGCAAATAAATTAACTTTCAGAACGTATCGATTGATTCGATTAACCGCATATTGTCACTTCACGTTGTGGTCAAGGGGAGATTTGGAAAAGGCAAAAGACATGTTATACCAGCCTGCGCTGTATCCAGAAGCGAATGGGGTTTATGAAAATTTCAGCTATTGACATTGCACTATACAGGTGAGTGTACATTGAAAACAAAATCCCTGAACAAGTAAGATTAAATTGAACAAAAGGTAGAATGAATTACTCGGTGCCCTCTTATCCCATTTTTTGCAACAACAATGTGATCTGTAGTGTCTTGCATGTCCCCGTTCATAATTTGATTTGTAATACTGAAGCCAACATGAAATATATCAAAAGTTTATTCATATGGAGAAACAATTCACAAATAAATAAGACTACATGGCAGACTGTGCCAATGCATTAGTCAAAGTCACACACCAGTTTTCAATGTTTCTTTGATTCACTTCACACTGACATATTTTAATCTAACTGTATTACAATTTGGGTCTGTGTCAGTCCTGTGCACATATAGTACATCAATAAGTAACACGTTTATTGATGATATGGGCCATCATCATGATCAAATATTGTGACCAACAAAATTAATACATAAAAAATATTCCATTACAGTTCCAGTTTTACACATTTGTGGGTTTCAACACTAGGGGTATCTGTCAAGAAAACAAGTACTTATTATTCAAGATACAGATTCAAAACTTGTAGTACTAGTTTCAAAATCTATTAAGTGCCCTCCAAATGGATTTATCTAGATTTATGGCACTATATAAGTGTTCTTATTATTATTAAGTAATTTTTGCGATGTTATTTTGTGATAATGTCAAATTTAATACTAACAATGAAGTATGAATATATATAAAAAAAGTCTTCTAGCTGAATCCTTTGCTGTTTCATTAGTTTGTAGTACACTTTAATAATACTGGGTAAACGTACAAATTAAACACAAAATATTTATTTTGTTGTAAGATGGCACTTTAGTTTTACTAAACTTGATGGTAACAGTCCAGTTTTAATGGCAATGGCCCTTATCATTTTTGTGACACACGTCTTAGAAGCCACATTAAACGTGTACAGTGTGTCATATGAACAAATACATGTACAGTTCAGTGTGATGTTTGAGAAATGGTGGTCTGTTGAAATAAACTCACTATAAGTAACATGTTTGGACTTCGTTAAACTATTCCAGTAAATTACATATACCCAAAGTTCCCTACCTCGAATAGTGTCTAATAAAACACATTGCATACCACAACTAGGATACAAGCTTTCAAGTGGATGTTCCTTACATTAGGAAGCCCGAATGTAAGGAATCCACAAGTATTGAGAATCCACTTTGCCTTACACTTTCTCTATTTCTGCCAGTGATGTTCAAACAATGTTATTTAAGCATAGAAATCTATTGTCATTTGAAATTGGATGGCGTATCAATTTGGTGGCACTAAACCAAATTGATATGGATACAAGTCCGTAAAGCGGGTTCTTTGCTTTGCCACAGCCTCCTCTTTTGCTGGTTTTTCGATGCCAGCATGCGCTGCTAGAGTTACCTCCTTACTCAATGTCGCAACTTGGAGCACACTTCGCAGCTTTGGGCCACTCGTGCATCTAGCTGCAATGCCCTCTAGAATTTTTCCTTGGAAGCTGTAGTCCTTTGACGCCATCACTTTCTTCACTTCATACCCAGCAGACTTTGAATACTGCAGCTGATACCGTAGCTTTTTGTCTGCTGATTTCATCATTTCCCACTGATTGGACAAATGACTGTGACTTGAGCAGTTTCTTGAGCAATGATCAGTTGGCTGTCAGTGTCCATGGTGAAGTAAATGCCAAATGTAGCGTTGTGTCCTGGATTGTCATATCTTGCATCGCCTGATGCGAAAACGCCCTGTCCGGCCAGAGCTGACATGGTGGCCTCTGAATGGCATGTCCTCTATCTCTGGCAGTATGTATCCCCGCTGTATGTTGTAGCACTGGCGGGGTGACAAGGTTCAGTAGGTTGACCAAACTGTACACAGTGAATGAATGTCCAGCCAGGAAGAGGACGCTTGGTGTCAACAAGTCACTCTTATAAATGTTACCAATCTTGGGTTGCCAGTGCCACACGAACGAGTGGCCATCAACACATTCTGTGGTCACAACCATTGCAAACCCAGTCACTGTGATGCTAGGCTTTGATACAAGTGGTTTATTGCAGTTTGGTGTTTTACCAGGTGCAGAAAATTGAAATGATGTTTTTTTCACAACCGACACACTTTCTCTCTTTCCCACTAGTGTAAGAACCGCTTGAGTCATCATCAGTGATATCGCTGTCACCTGCTACAACATATTCTGCATCACTCGCTTCAACGTTTCTCTTCTCACTGTTGCAGACAGAATCGTGTAAAGATGGCGATAGTGAGACTTGGACATCCGAAAGGTCGTCTGCAGTGACAGAACTGCCATGGTCAGTCGGAGAAGGCGTGCTGGACTGCGATGGCAACTTTGCATACCCATGGTCATGGTGAATGTTCATTGGAACATCAGTATTGTCTGTATTAACTACTGCATCGACAAAGTGTTGCACTGGCGACACGAACACTGGCTTGTTTCGACAATACGAGTCGATCGCGTGGCAGCACTACAAGTGACATTTGTACTACCATGAGGGACGATGTCATCTCACGTGCTAAATTCTTCGCTGGATCCTTCGAAGCTTGTGCTCGGTATTAGGCCCTATGGTTGTTTGGATACTTCCGTCATATAGTATGAACAAAATGACACAATCTTACAAATATTCATTAAAATTGGAGCACAAGTGCGATTTATAAGTGACTTTTTCAACGTTTTCTTTTTAATGGATATATGTGTTATCTTTAATTTTTATGATTAAAATGCATGTGCACTCAAATGTGTTTAACATTTGAGCTTTGTAAATAAAAATATATATTTATTAATCTTTGTGGCTTTTTCCTGTGACGTTATTTCCTTTTTTCTTGTTAGGCTTACATTCAAAAGTCAATAAATGATATACAATGTCCTTGTTATTGAAAGTATACATTGGTGTTTGCAGTCATGCAATCTATATTAGGAAAACACTTGGTATGATAGCATGCTTGCTAAATTGTCGCCTCAAAACTGGAGCATCAATTCGGGGTCCATTGTTACAAGCCAATATTTGTGACACATCAATTAGTATTAGGCCTACTTTAGTTGACTGATGTGAACCTACTTACTATGCCAATAACTAATTATATCAAATATGAATATAGTTTTTGTTGTATGCTATTGACTGTATCATAAAACAAGTATTTTTCAGGATTTAAATACTTGTAATGTCATTTATTTAAATGCGGTTACATTGTACATGTATAGTATTTGAGCAGTCCAACTTCAATAATATTTGTATTTAACTATTTCTTTTAAATTAATACATTCCAATGACAATGCCTACAATACATGATTGACAGGGCTTGGTCCGGACTGTGACTAATGTTTACTAATACATGACGACATTATTTCGCAAAACGTTATACTGGCTACGGTAGCTGGCATTTTTTTAATAATTATTTTGAAGGTTATTTCCCCCACCAGCAACTAAGTCGATAACATAGACTCGTAGACGTTGCGGTATTCAGACGCCACGATTTGCTGTAAACTAAATCGGCGGATTACAAGCAATTATATCATATTATTCACTCGTATTTGTACTTTATTACATTAACATTTCATATTACATTTCAATTTCGCATACGTCATATTTGTATATATGCAGACTTTGAAATAGAACTGTGGGACTATATTGTAGTCGTAATGATACCTGACGGAACTCGTGAGTGCGGAGTCACCTTGGCAACAACAAGCGCTGGTTTCGGCTTGTCATTTCCTACGCGCCGCTTTACGCTCCAAATAAGGCAATAATGTCGAGTTTCCAGGTCGATTTCGCCGACATTTACTTCATCGGTGCATAGTTATATGTAAACAAATCGACCAACGATGGACCTGTGGCTTTAACCAAGAATTATGTTTTGACGTTCAATGTATTTTTATGCTCGTTACTTTTGTATTTAGGCTTGCATTCGGCGTTCGAAAGTGACCACCGCAGACTTATGCCAATCTTGCCGCCGGCAAACACGCCAATTTCATCATCTATAACTTGGTTTTTTTCTATTGGAATCCTTCTGTGGAAGTATATGAAAAGTTGCTTACTAACACTTATAGTTTATCCAGAGGCCACGCAGCGCATTAAATTGTTCTGTTTTTATGTGTTTGTATGCGTTTCGTCGGTTTTTCTGAGAGCTATGCTGCGTCGACTATCGAATTGCTGTATACAGCTTTGGGAGACATCTCGCCAATCAAACCGGATGTACAACCACACGCCCCTGGAGCATGATGGCGGCGCCCTGTGCCGATAATAGCTACGTTTGAAAAATTATTTAAAACATACCGTGGCGCTGTACTTGTCATATCATGGTGACATGTACTGTAAATGGTATGTTCTTATGTTTGGGCTGTGGTTGTTCAAGCACTTCATTCCCCTTTAACAGTTCGCTGAGGTGCTGACTGCGTGGGGTTGACTAGCTCTTGTTCCATCGCGACAAACCGCTCATTCGTCACCGCTGCTCGTCGTATTGTTAATGGGTCTGACCATGAACAAGCTAGTGAAAAATCATAGTTTCTAACCTTCCTGTTTACGTCATTTAAAGTGACGGTTAACTACATGTATATGCAAACATAGTGGACTTAGGCTGTGAAGATATAAGGGACGACCATTCCGCAGCCGGCGCTATGAAACACCGGATAACGGAACAGTTTGATCACATCACAAAATATAGCGACAGTCTGCTGTACTTGAAAGTGACGTTACTAGTCGCTTCAAACAAACTTTCACGTTTACAAATATTGTTCGTGTGGATTATGATATGAACAAGATGACAATAATATCAGTTATCTGGATTGTGTCGCTATTTACGGTGTCGACAAATAATTGAAATAGTAATGTAAAATAATTACAGAGTGTCATTTATAAACAACTAAAGTAACTGAAAATAAGTAACTTTAGTAACTGGAAAGTTAACCATACAATGACTGTACCCTTAAAGCTAAATTGGCATTATCACTTGATCTGTTGTATGGTCACTTTCTACAGGCATGCCTGGATTGCCGAGGGTACGACGCTAAACACCATGCGGCGATTCTTATCGCCCGGGTATGAAGACGAGACATGGCAATACGATGCTGGCCGACCCTCACCCACAGACGGCGCGTAGCCGTTGCACTGGTTCCGGGTCGTCGCCTCCACCACGGCATCGCTCGCCACTTTCGACGGAGGCAAGTTTCCAAACACTGTTGGGTCACCTGCAAGAAATGTATTTTAAAAGAAACTGTCAGTTTGTTCGTTTTTATTTTGTGTTCCGTCCGTCCGTCGGTCCAAATGAATTCTTTAACATTGCTGTTTTACAGTAACTTAGCTTTACTTAATCAGAGATTATGAAAAAAAAAGTATTTTTTTCTTCACAAGGTGTCAGTGTACTAACAAAATGCAGTATAAATAATCTATGAAAGGCCAGACTAACGAAGAACTGTAGCATGATCTATGCGACGTGGTGTATACGGAAGGTGGAATATGTTTTTTTAGAAATGCGTAGATGTTCATAGTGTTTTTTTAATTACTATAGGGTGGGCGATGTTGGTTTGCGTGGACGAGGTGGGCTTAAAGGCCGACGCACGAAGGGACCGAGCCGTTGGTTTAATTGATGAAGCCGAGTTTAAAATGAGGTGTTATAATAATAATATTAAGATAACTTTTATCGCGCCTAAATCCTTGGAAACCAAGCTCAGAGGCGCATCAAAATCCATAAGCAGTATTACAGTTGTCAACAGATGGGTCAAGGCGCTAGGGAGCTATGGTGGATAAGCAAGGTTGTAAAGATAAGTTTTTAAATGACAACGGAATTTTTTAATCTTACCAACTGATCTAACACTAAGAGGGAGCATATTCCAGAGTTGGTGCAGCAACAGAAAAAGCCCTACTTCCAATGTTAGTGTTGACTCTAGGTACAAAACGTAGGTCAGAACTAGATGCTCGAAGCTGGATAGGTTTTCTTACAGGAGTAAGCATTGAATGCAAATAAGATGGTTGCTTACTAGACAGTACCTAGTATATAATGGTACAGATCTTCAATATTATATGGTACAGCGCGATAAAAACGAGGAGATCTTGTAACTACTCTTGCCGGACAATTGTGGGCACGTTGAAGTTTTACAATATCCTAGCGATATTATAAAGGAGGGAATTGCAATAGTCAAGTCTGCTGCTAACAAGCGATGTTGCCATAGTTTTAGCAACAGAAAATTACATATACCGGCGAATACGGCGAAGATCAAGAATATGATAAAAACAGCAGCGACACGTTTGAGATATGGGTTGTCGGAAGTTGAAGTTACTATCAAAGACCACTCCTAGATTCGAGGTTGCTGCATGGCGTGATATGCTGATTCAAAATACTCACAGGGAAAACACCCATAAAGTTTACTACGCTGCATTGGAGTACCAATAATGATCAATTCAGTTTTATTTGCATTTAATTTCAGTTTGCTGTCAGTCATCCAGTGGAAGATATCTTGGAGGTAATCACTAAGTTGGTTAAGGGAGCGATTTGTGTCCGGGATAGCCAACGAAATGTAGAACTGAGTATTATCAGCATAAAGATGATGATCCAAGTTATATCTTTGAATAACAGAGCTTAGTGGCGTGGTGTAAAGAGTAAAAAGCAAAGGCCCAATCGCTGCTACGAACACCTATTAGTACTCACGCCATTTTGGAAAAAAATCGCTTCGACGCTCTTCTCTTAACTGTCTGTGAGCGGGATGCATAATTACTATGGCAAAATGGCGATGAGAAATTGTGGCTTCATAATCGTACCTCGTCCTGTTTGAGAGTCGAAGCCAATCAGGTTTTAAGCAGTCGAATAAAAACTTTTAAAACAGGCTGCTAATATAGGCAATAGAGTTGGAAGTTATGAGAGCTAAAACTAATTATATGATTTGTTTTATCATCAGAGACGTCTCACACGCGCACAGCAGGATTTCACACTGGAATTTCACACGACTTATAAAGTCTTGACTATAAGTACTAACACAAACATGTAAAACAGGAATAACAAAATATCTTACCAATCGACAAGGCTATCATCTCCATATCTGGGTTTGGTGTCAACTTCATTCCATCAACAATTTTCCTGATAGGGTTGTTGGTGTGCATGGCCATTATTGAAGCCTTGACGCTCCATTCTCTGTTGGATCGGCGTCTGTTTGTCTCTGTGAAGACGTCCATGGCGCAGTGCAAGTCTGGTTTTACAATAGTACAGTTACACACCAACACTAATATATATAATACACAATTTATATAGACACAAACCTAACTTGGTTGAGTCGATCCGTCAATCGAGGTTAAAAACAGTTTAGATGACATTCGATTATATGACCAGTAAAATACGTCATCTTAACTTTTGTTTAGATAATCGTGCAAGCGAAAAATATCAAACAAATATTCCAAAATTGTTGACATTTTAAACAACAAATCGTTAGGCCTAAAATGTATGTTTCACAATAAACTGATATTATATTTCATATTAACTATTATATTGTGGAGTTGAGACCGAAATATACCTGAATGATAATTAAAACAAGATGCGAATTAATCTTCATAATATGCACTTACATTTAAGGCGATATTTATGGTTTAACATCGGACTGCCTCCAAAATGCCTCCAAAGCATAGCATCTTTACGTGCACTACGATCTGCATGCAACGGCATACTGTTCTGCTCTAGCAATGCCAAAGAGAACAGTTGGCCAGAACAGCATTGCAGTGGCAGGCTCCCGATGTTGGAATGACTTGCCAACATGTGTTTGGTCAGCACAAACTTTAACGGCACTTTAGAGATAAAACTAAAAACCCACGTTTCTCTCCGACAGTAGCTGCCTTGATACAAGCACTTCATTACATATAAGCAACATGGTTTTCTACTCCACAGTACAGTGTATTCGTTATTAAGTTATTGTTTTAAAATGTACTCTAACACTTAGTCTATGCATTACCTTACCGAATATTAAAGCAATTAATCTACAGGTATCTCAATTATTAGCCATTGTGAAGCGCTTTGATTAAATACTATTCGTTTACATAAATGTCACAAAGTGGTTTGTATAGAATTTAATCGGGCTTTAGAAAAGTGGTTTTGTTTACAAAGTATTGTTGACGGGATGGTGCTGCCATCTCTGGTATGTATTGTCGCTGAGGTATACGCTGGTGCCCTCTGCCGATTAAGGCGTGTAACGTTTTAAGTGCCGACGAGTCAGATTTAATTAATTTCATTTGTAGCGTTCACCACTAATTTTACGGTTAGGTATACCAAATTTTGGTACCAGTAGAAATTATTTAACATGACTGGTAATATGGTGATCTTGCAAACTACTTATGTTGTAGTTATAAGAAGATTATATTATGAACTTATAAAAGTTGTTTACAGAAATGTAGGTATGAAAAACACTAGGGTCACACCTAGCTTATGAATAGAGTGCGTGTTTTATTAAAAATTATGGATTAATTCGTGAGAGTTGGAATGTACGATGAACATTGTGGTATCCGGCTCGATACAGGGACAGGGTCAGGAAATCCAGTGATATTAATTATGTAAGTAATATACGTAAGTTAAAGATTGAATGAGCATTTATATAGCCAGACGTTTAGCTGGCAAAATCTATTTTAAACTCAGCGAGTTGAATGGATTGTTTCGAAGTGTGAAAGGTTTCGGGAGCCAGTTTTTGAAGCGACTTTAATTTGTATTAAGTGTCGTAAATAATTGGTCAGACTAACTTCCGGCCATCAAGCTATATAAGGGCAGGACGGCCATTCAAGGCCAGGGCCCGTATTCTCGAAGAAACAAATTTCGTACGTAAGAAGTTGCGCAAATATGGCGGATTATTTCTTAGCTGCGAAATTTCGCAAGTTGGTATTCTCGAAACGCTTACGAATTTTCGCAGCTAAGAAATTCGGAACTTGCGTACGAAAATCTCGCGAGGGTTTGCTTGCGTTGCAACGGATACGGTCACTGATGTTTTGCTATGTTTTATCGTTTTAACGCTGCTCATGCGTTCCTGGCTGTGCATGAAAAAGAATAACATACACAACTATTCAAGCCTAGGGAACCTGGTGACTAATCAATATAGCTAATATGCAAAATATAATGTAGCATTGCCATTGAGATATGTTGATGCATAGGTAATAATTAATGGTCTTGACGCCAGCGAAGCATTTGAACGGAAATGACAGACACAAAACGCAAGCAAGGGGAAGAATTAACGCCAGGCCCAAGGTCAAGCCAAGCCAGTCAATGTTTACATACAGAATTAGGAATTTGACGCTTCGTCTACGTATCCTCACTACACTGTTACATAGTGAGCGCGCGATAGTGTAGTGGTTAGCACATCCGCCTGACATGCCGGCGACCTGAGTTCAATACCCGGACCGGGCAGGTATGGTATATTTGGTGTAAAAACCTGGCTCTCATCATTGGGGACTGTGTACCGCTCGTGACTCGTTGATCACGTTAATGTCGGTCCCGTCTCAATTTGGGACGTAAAAGAACCACTGAGGACGACAAGCACCCTGGCAGTGACCACCCTCAGTGCCAGCATAGAAAGGTCGGCTTGGCGATAATGTTCTGAATGAGACCTCATAAGATGATTGTATTGTGGATTGTAACCACACAATATACAGACTAGTCAGTTAATAGAACGTTGCCGAGTGCTGGAAACAACTAGAACTAGTACAGTTAGAAGACACCACCTGCGTATGTGTATGATGTCGATTACTATTCAGACGACGCGCCGGTGAAGGTGAGACATAGTTTAATCACTCGGTGTTTCTATCGCTCTACTAGCGCAGATAATGCATTCCATGGCATGACCATGGCATGACGCCAGTCTGTCACTAACTTGACTAAGTCAATCAAACTCAAACTTCAAAGTTGTAACTTCGTAAGACGTAACCGGAAACAAGGGGCGTGACCAAGGAGGCATATGTCTTCCAGTTCCAGATCAGGATTTGTGGTTTGTTATAACTTGTAATGTAGTGAGTAGATGGTTTAACATAGTAGTGACTTGTGGCTGTGCAGTTGTGTTAAATATTCATTTAGCAGGCCCCTAGTACTTGGCCTAGGGTGTGTATTTGTTAACTAATTACGTGCTACATTGGCGTATTAAGCCTAAATACTATTTAAAGTTAAGTGGAGATATTTCGGTAAATGTATAAGCACTTTGTGGATTTATTATTTTGTGCCAATGCGTATTTAAACACAAAGCATCATAGGATAAAACTTGTTGACATTTATACATGCACTCCCACTACTATTGTTCAAATTTGTGCCCTCATAGACTACCCACTCTGGATCCGCCCCTGAATATGGACTATGTTAGATAATGTGTCTATGTATAGGGCTTTGGCAGTGAGGATTAAAGATTATCAAAGAACAGTATTTCATGTACCCAGTACATAATGACATAACAAATCAATGCAATACACACTATTGCTACAAAACAACTACAATGACATTTTCTGTACTTACAGCACACATCCAGCATCATCTACCAAATAACCATGATACCAGGCTGAAAACCAGTGGGAATGAAAGGTAAGTTACAATATATGGTTATGGTATGATAAGATATATACAATATACACAATAGTGTACTCTATCAGTGGTGTTGTTGTCTGGTACAGCCTAGTTTTTTACATGTTATAAATACTGGGTAGTATCTACTTTGCCAGTGTATTGTATGGACACTAAGAGTACAACTATGTATAATATGTCTACATTTATTATATATGTTTTAGGTATCACCAGTAGCACAGTAAATGTGGTGTGTCTAATATGGTTGTATTTAAAAATGAAACATAACATATTTATGATGTGCTACTTAAGTGTTTTCAGAAAGAAAATTGATGGACTGGAATGACTGCTGCATCTTGAAATTAAAAGAAATACAACTGGACATGGTGCAGCACCAAGAAGACACTGTAGCAGCAGAAAAGAAAAATCTAAAATGGCTAAACAATCTACGAATCATGCGTAGCCTGTGCTGCTCCATGTTTTGGTGCTGCAGTGACATCAACATTTGATTGTATTAACATCATGTTCTGCAATGCTCTGCGTGGATGTGGCACATTTCTTCTCTTTGCAATATCTCAAGGATACATTGAAACTCGAACATACTATGAACACCAGGAAGATCACCATAAATTCACATTTCATCAATTATACATCAAATGCCTTAAATACTAATTCGTGTACGAACAGCTCATTATACAGACAAGTTTCTTGTTTTCCTATGACATTTTTATAATACTTTTCATTAATATCCATTGTTTGCATAAATTGTTAACAGTGGTATTTATTTTTCAAAATAAATTATACAGTGTATATGGAAAATGGGATGTGCCAAAAATTTACAGTAATGTTTTATATCAGCCCGTAATTGTCATAGTCAACAGTATTTTCCATTTATGACTACCTAGAAAATAGAAACAAACACAATTTATTTCTCCATAACTATGTGTGTATATATTGTTATATCTGAGGTTTAGTGTATATGTACTGTTTCAAGAGCAAACTTATTTCAACAATACAGGTGTACTCACACATTATATTTATAAGTGTTATGTTATTTTGTAGACACAAAAGTAGGTATATTCAAACATATCGTAGTATCTCTCTATATATATATATTTAATTTTATATACATATATAATTTATATACATAATTATCATTTACATTATAATAGTTACATATTTGTTTTGGATGGTATTGTTAATGCTTGAATAAATGATGCAATCTATCATGGGTTGTCATAATATTGATGCACTTAATATAGCATTTCTCAAGAAGCATATATCTGAAAGTGGCAGCCAAGCTTACTTACCTATTAATTTTTATGTAGATGTGGTGGAACATTAACATAATGTACATATGAAACATTATATAAATTTGGCAAAATGTCCCACGGCCATGATAAATAATAAATGAAATATGTTTATATAAAGAAATAGTGTCCTTTTTACTATTTAATATATAGATTTTCATGTCATCGAATTAATGTCTGCAATACAGTGGTCTTCTAAAATAGAAATTGTAGTTTTAAGTGTAAATAAACGTGCCTACACAAATTGTAATTGTGTAGCACGTAGTCAATCTATAAATTACTGCGATGAATTACTAATCGGTCCCGTTTGTTGGCTGGTCCCGCTTGTTTACTTTTTATTGTGGAATTTTGCATTGGCTAGCAGTGTAGGCGCGGCGCCGCTTTCAAAGACGGTATTTATGCAATTTCAGCGGTCAATAAAAATGACAAACAGACATTAGTGTCAATAAATCACACACAATTTACTAATGTGTTTTTGCGACGTTGTAACAGCAAATAACTGAGAAATCTCCATCTGAAAGCAATACGGAACTAACTCACAATGACATTGCCCGGCGTAGTGACGATGACATAGCAACATGTAAAGCATGCAATATCGATTTCACTGATGACGATGACAAACTGTTAATGTGTGAAAGATGTCTAGGATGGTTTTGTGCTAAATGTATAGATATGGATGAAACAGAGTACAACTACATGAGGAAAAGGAAAAACACGCACTGGTTCTGTGACGGTTGTGACAAAAATGCATTGACTGCTGTGAGAACTGATAGAACAATTGAACAGGAATGTGAAGCATACCTGTCAAAATACTCTGAGAGACTAAGCATTGTTGAAACCAAAATAAACACAAAAGCAGACAAGAAGACTGTAGAAGATCTGTCCATGAAGGTCTCAGTACTGGCGGCAAATGTAGAACTACTGTCAAACAGCACAGCCACAGGTACATCCCTTGTTCATCATTCCATGAGCCCAAACAGCCAGACAGAAGCAATCAGTGCAGAGGTAAATAAAGTGGTTGATGAGTATAGAGACAGGGAACGCAGAAAATATAATGTGATTGTTCACAATATGAAAGAATCAATCTCAGCCAACACAGAAGAGAGAAAACACCATGATATGCTGTCTGTAGCAGATCTAGCAGCATGTATTGGCATCACAGACTTTACAGTGAAAGTCATTAGACTGGGTAAAAGAACAGAAAACAGAGACAGACTACTGAAAGTGACAGTCGACACCGTTGCCCAGAAGAGATCCCTGCTATCAAATGCTACTAAAGTTCGAGAGATCACCGAAAATGCTGCCTTCAAGAAAGTGTTCATAACACCTGACCTCACGTTCCAAGAACGAGAAAAGAACAGGAAATTGCGTGCTGAACTTGCCACAAGAAAGCATGAAGGTGAGACAGATCTTGTCATCAAAAATGGTCTGATCATCCAAAAAGAAAGAAGACCAAACAACAACCAAGATGTTCCACATGGTACAGCCAGACATGCAACACCACAATCAGAATGGGCAAGTAGCACTTCTGGAAACATGGGCAACACAACAACCCATGACCGAAGATCCACACATCAAGCAGCCAACCATCAGCCCTTTCGAGGAGCCCCCGAAGACGAAGGGAATACTTAATCAAAAAAATGATGTTCCAAACCCTCAACATATGCACAATTTTTTTACCAAAGCACCACAAGCACAAGGAGAGGAACAAAATGCACAAGGTATTGATGACGAAGCACAGCACATTGACTGCAAAAAGACACTGAAATGTTGGTCAACAAATGCTGACACACTAACTAACAAACTGGATGAGCTGAAGACATTAATTGCTAGTGAGATGCCAGATATTATCACGGTAACCGAAGTCTGCCCAAAAGCCAGTGACATAACACTAACAAAACAAATGATTGACATAGATGGCTATGATGCTTTCCCAAACACCCTGGAAGGTAGAGGGGTTGTAATTTACGTGAGAAAGTGGTTGAGAGCTATTCCAGAAGAGACCCTCACAGATGACATATTCAATGAATCTGCCTGGTGTACAGTCAATCTAAAAAACAAGGACAAACTTCTGATAGGGGTAGTATACCGTAGTCCTAACAGTGACTCTGAAAACAACGATACACTCCTTCAGTTGATCAAAACAGCCTGCAACAGTCGAGGTGTGACACATATCCTAATAACCGGAGACTTTAATATGAAAGACATTGATTGGGAGACATGGACGGTACCAGAACATTACACGTTAGAAACGGAACTACTCGAAACCCTGAGTGACTGCTTTCTACACCAACATGTCAATTTCCCCACCAGGTATCGACAAAATCAAGAACCATCACTTCTTGATCTGATAATCACCAATGATGAAAATATGACACAAAACATAAAACAGAAGCCACCTCTAGGGAAAAGTGACCACATAATCATTGAGATAGAATGCCACTGCTACTGTGATACAATGAGTGAAGAGAAGGCAAGTTACCAGTTTGAAAAAGGCAATTACACTGACATCAAGCGCAAACTCAGAGAAACAAACTGGAAAGAGACTCTGAATAACCTAAGTGTGGACAAGATGTGGCAAGAACTGAACAGCACACTCTCAGACCTGGTTGTTAAACACATACCAAAGAAACAGACAGTGACAGGAAAGAGAGTTAAGCCTTTGTGGATGAACAGCGATGCAATGAGGAAAGTGAAAAAGAAGTACAACAGTTGGAAGAGGTACACTGAGACAAAACAGTACAGAGACTATGTTGAATACTCACGTGTGAGAAACATTGCGACCAGTGCTGTAAGGAAAGCTAGAAAATACTTTGAACGGAAGCTTGCGACAGAGGTCAGCAAAAACCCCAAGGTGTTCTGGCGTTATGTCCAAGATGGAAGAAAGGTTAGATCTGCCATGAGTGAATTTGACTTGGATGATGGTACAACAGCAAAAACAGACCAAGAGAAAGCAGACACACTAAACAATTTTTTCACAAGTGCATTCTCACACGAAGATCTGACGGAAATTCCGACACTCGAAGACAGACATAATGGAAACCTGCTGATCAGCATTGAAATCACAGCAGAAGAAGTCCTGGCTAAATTAACCAACTTAAAAACAAACAAGTCACCTGGTCCAGACAGATGTCACCCGTACGTTCTACATGAACTGAGAAATGAACTGGTGGAGCCTCTCCTTTTGATCTTCAACAGGTCATTGAAGGATGGAGTGCTCCCAGCTCAATGGAAGACAGCACACGTAACAGCGCTACACAAGAAGAACTCAAAAAGACATGCTTCCAACTACCGGCCAATCAGTTTGACATGCATAGCATGTAAGATTATGGAAAGCATTATTCGAGACCATCTCCTGACTCATATGACTACGAACAACATGTTCCACAAAGATCAGCATGGATTTAGACCAGGCAGGTCATGCACCACCCAACTCCTAGAAGTCATGGAGAATTGGACTACCACCATTGACTCGGGCGGATGTGTAGACACAATATATCTTGACTTTGCGAAAGCCTTCGATACAGTGCCACACAAAAGACTAGCAAAAAAACTAACTGCGTATGGCATCCAAGGAGAGGTGGCAGCGTGGATCGCAGCTTTCATAACGGGACGAAGACAAAGGGTAGTCGTAAATGGGAAGCTATCAGATTGGGCAGAGGTCACAAGTGGCATACCTCAGGGAAGTGTCGTTGGCCCCATTCTATTTATCCTGTTCATCAACGATCTACCAGACGGTATAAACAGTGGACTCAAGATCTTCGCCGATGATACAAAAATATATCGAGATGTGAGGTGTGAAATGGACAAAAAGCTATTACAAGAAGACATTAACAAACTAACATCGTGGTCAGATAAATGGCAGTTACATTTCAATCCATCGAAATGCAAACATCTGACTTTTGGCAAGCCGAAACTTAACACCACATACACGATGACAAGTAAAGATGGGGAAGTGTCAGAAATCAACAGCACATCAGAAACAGAAAAAGATCTCGGTGTAACGTTCGACAGATCCATAAAATTCCGACAGCATATTGGCACTATTGCAAAGAAGGCAAACCAGATGACAGGCCTCATCAAACACACGTTTAAACATCTGGACAGTAGCAGCTTCCGATTATTATATACAGCGCTAGTGAGACCACATCTCGACTATGCTGACTCCATCTGGAACCCGCACTACGCCGTAGACATCAACACCCTTGAAAGAGCACAACGGAGAGCAACCAAGCTGGTCCCAGAAATAAGAAACTTAAACTATGAAGACAGGCTGAAACATCTTAACTTACCAAGTCTGGCATACCGAAGAAGAAGAGGAGACCTGATCCAAGTCTACAGAATTACCAATGGCATCGACGACATCAATCAAGAGGACTTCTTCATGATCACAACAAACCGCACACGAGGCCACAAAAAAAAATTGTATAAGACACCAAGCAGACTTGATATTAGGAAACACTCCTTTTCACAACGCATCTTCCTAGACTGGAACAACCTTTCTCAGCAAACAGTGAACGCTGAAAACATCCTCTCCTTCAAAACAAAACTCGACAAAGAATTGAAGATGGACAGGTTTAAATTTTAATAAAAGCACAAAATAACAAGACAAGCCACGTTCTCAATATCAAAATACGATGCATAAAGGCGGGTGTACACAAGGCTGTAGCCTTACTTTAAAACCCGAAGATCCAGGCAAGTTATCCAGGCAAGTTATACCACAAAAGTTACGCGACCTCTTGCGTTGGCGTAACTTAGCGTTGCAATATACGTCATATTTGCGAACGTTCGTATCGTAAATGTTTCGAGAATAGCACTTGCGAAAAAATCGTCACTTACGCTCTTTTGACGTCATTTTTATGTAAAAATGGCGCTAAGAAATTCGTAAATCGTTCGAGAATACGGGCCCTGACTCCATGACAGACCTTCTTCTCGACATCGCCGACGTCGTGACATCGTTTCCGTGTTGTTGCCTGGTATTTCGCGTGGGATCGACAAGGCAAATCTACCGTATACTTTATCGCCCGAGTCGCCTGCTTTCGTCTACGTGAATTCGTTCGCCGAACGCGACCGAGGCGAACGTTGACATTCGCACATCACGAGACATTGGTTACAGCTGATAGACTTTACAACGGTGTATACTAGCTCGTCTTCATGTAAGTGACTAGCTGTTTAAATTGTCTCCCATGTAAATTCGTATTTGGATGCATACTTGTCGAGTACAATGTATGGTGTTTTAAATATAATGTCATAGCAGAGTAACGGTTGGCCAACTATCACTGAACCGCATATGTTTATGTTGTTGTATTAAAGGTACTCAACCAATTCGATTGTCTTGCTCCTCGCGTTTCTTAGTAATTTCACACAAAAAAGAGGAATCAAGTACTCCCCAATTATATCCTAGTTCGTTTATGCATACGTACTAGTTCGTTTTTATAAAATTAATACAAAAACTGCGAACTCTTTCGTTTTTAGTAAAAACCGGATCCGGTTTTTTGCTTCGATTTTAGCTGAGTATGGACGTGGAATCGCGTTCTTGTCTTCTCGTGATCGCGAATTATGGGCGATATTGACCTTTGACCCTACCCGTTGGCGCTGTTGATGTTATGGAATTCCGAGTTTAGGCAACGAGTGGACGTCCACGAACATACATGCCACCGACACGGCAAAATGGGCTAAATTAGACAGACAAAAACAGTACCCACGCATAAAGGTGTATTTCTATTAGAGAACGACTATGGAAGAAACAAAGCAAACAGAAGGAGTTGGCGACAGTGCCAGTGGACTGTGGCCGTGGGCCGTTGCCCGTGCCGTGGTGTCAGTCACAATATCAACAGACGAGATGCAGCGTTCGCAAAGGTTCTTCCAGACAGGTTAGTAATTTCGATTTATTCAGCTATAATCACGTATATTTAGACGTATGAGTATATATATTAATGTTGCTTGTACTAAATTTATTTGATTGTTTTCCTAGTCATTGGCAATGGCGGTATGGCCGGCCTGGCTGGGCCCTGTTTACTATAGACTAATATCAGCGAACAGTACGACGCTATACCTATGGCATATACTTATGTCAATGATAGTTTATTATTATTATTAGCATTTCTATAGCGCCATATCTCCGGGACCAGCCCGTTCATAGGCGCGTACACACATTATAAGGCGTACATGGAAAAAATATAAAAATATATACGTATAAAGATGCCGGTAAATGTAATAATTATTACGATTTACAAGATTGTATATATATATAATGTAACCAACATACATGACATATTTGCACAAATATTAATATAATTAAGAAAGAGAATATACATTATGATACATAAAATTGTATTAAAAGATAAATAATAATAAATTAATTAGAATACATTATATAATAGAAATAAATTAATTGATTAAATACATATTCATAAAAAAGTGTCCTACAGCACAGTTCCTCAGTCGATGTACGCCTATAGTGACTATATTATGTCTATGTCGTATATGGTAGTAGGCTAGTAGCCTAAGTAGGCTTGGGAAAATAGTAATAGTGTAAATGCATTATAAATGATCCGTAACAATTATAATTATTGAACCAATATGTACATAATTTACTAACAACAGTAATGTAATAGTAATTTAACAAATTTATTACTTTTATATTACAAAAATACTATTATGTGACATTTAAACATTTAATTTGAATATTGTTCCTTCTGTGAGTTTTTGTTATGTTCAGAAAAACAGCACCCCTCAGTACCATGGACATTAATGCCCATAACATGTATATATTATATAGATAACTCTTGAACGTGGTCATTCATTGCATTGCAACTTTTGCAAGTACATTAAAATGATTATTGTTAGAAACAATCAGTGCTGACTATTAATACATGTACTATATTGTCAGAACTTGAGGTGTGTCGACACCACATGCAGATGTATGCGTCAAAGCTCTTCACCTTCAGGTAAACGAGTGTTATCAAATGTGGTTACTCTGTTACCAAACCTGTTATCAAAATTATAAATACAAGCAATAAACAAGTATGTCATAGGCGGATCCAGGCGGGCCTGGGGACAGGTGCCCCCCTAGACCATAAGAATTTGGCGTGTCTGCAAATCTTTTATAATGGGTCCACGCGACTGTGTCCTCCTTGACCGTTTGAAATGTGCCCCAGTTTAGGTGATAATAATAAGCTGAAGTTATGGCGTCTTCCAATATCACCACTCCAGTGGAGCGGGTGATGTTATGGCAGCGTGGTAGCGACAAAATTTAGACTACACCAATTGATTTGGCCGCCAGTGGAGGTTTTTGTGCCTCCCATACTCGATTTCTGGATCCACCCCTGTATGTGATAGTTTTGTTTGTCTGCATGATGATTTTGCAGTAATGTGGTGTCCTCGTTAAATTGCATATTGTTGTTAGAAATGCATGTGATTTAAAGACAATGTAAAGTAAAAACATTTTATTGAAACTATTTGATGAGATTGACTACAAAATAATGAAAAGTACAATACAACTACAGGTACAATCACTGCACTTGATGTGTATAATGTAATACTTTTTAATATCACATGCACATCAAATACAAAACAACAATAGAAACAAAAAGTAGGAAGAGGTTGAAAAAATGTCAGGTATATATAAAAAACAAACAGATTGTTGTTGCAAAATGTGAAAAGGCTTTCAATACCATTACTTCATCACAAACTTGTGTTGTTGTACATAACAAGTACCTGGTGTACTTTGCAAGAACTCAGCTGGCTGCCACTGACTATCAGCAACACAAAGACAATGAAACCCTACCACTGTAACAATGCTGGATAATTGATGTATTTTTTCATGGACACTACTAAAAGTTAAGGTTGAATGGAATACAAATACCATGTATTATTGACTTTTGATAAATGTGTCGTCACATATAAAATATCATACATGTCAGAGCCACGCTAACTGACACTTTGTCTCCGGTATAGGTAGATGCGGATGTACAGCAAAATGTCAGGAGGCTGGTATGCAGTACCATCGAAGACAGCGAACACATACAGTGATATCATCGATATCCAAACCGATGTAGTTCACCGAAGAATGCTCGACACTGAACCTGTCTCACGAGCTAGTCAGGCGTCACCATATTCGCATGTCGAGCAACCTGCATTCTACATTGGTTTTTAGTCAGCTAAGCTAACTGACTGACCTGGAAGCCAGTGTACACCCCATCGGCACTGGGGAATCTGTCGCATTATTTGCTACGGTCGCCGTAACCTAACTTGGCTGCGCTATTCTTCCGTGAGTTCTGCACCGGTCGCCGTAACCCGCCTGGGGTTATTTATTGTTCGTGTTTTTCCTCTAGTTCTGAGACTTGAGTCTGATCGCCGTAACCGGAGTCTTGGCGGGATTAAATGATTAATCTTCCGAGTTCTACCAAGCATGCTATCACGCAAATTAGTTGTCCTATTACCAGACCTGCCTACCATTCCGGATTCATTCATTTTCATAATGATTATCAATCACTTCCGTGCTCCTCAAATTTAGCTTCACTTTATTCAACAGGTGGCAGCATATATATGCTGTTGTTGTGACATGTGTTTTCATTCGCTGTTTCTGGTCGTAATCTGACAACATTACGACAAATTTGCATTTCCGAGCTCATGGCGCTCAAACAAGACGAAGTCACGACTCACGCGGCACGAAATGATGGCGGGGATCGGAACGGCACCACTACCAGCCAAGAAGAAACGTGTGCTGCAAAGGTTTATAACAGCATGCACGCAGACATGGCCCGTATTGTCAAGTTTAAAGAAGGGGGTCGGCTTTACATACTGCCGGATACGTGAAAATAATGTTCCTAGTTCACATGACATGGTCAGTGGTGGCTGGGATAATTGCGGGTACTGACTACGTCGTTAGACTAGTACTAGTGACAGAGTAGTGGATGTTGTACTTGTAGTGTTAGGCCAACTGACTACTAAGACTAAGTTAGTGTATTTATTGAGTTTAGTCTATCATTTACAGCCTATGATACAGGGATAGGCTTATATACTACAGTTGAGTAGACAAGACGATGTCGATGACTAGCGTAACGACGTAATGGTTTTGCCGTCCCCGGGCATGACTTTGTGTTTGTCTTTGATCTAGTCATTATACTATACTGTGTTGTCTATAGCCTGGCCCTAGGTATACCGGCTACTAATATTAATCCTAATGACACAACAAATAGACAATAACGTGACGCGTTGTTACAATTTGTCAAGTTTTTGTAGTCAACATGCTGTTTTCGAAATTTACATAAAATCAGAATTACAATGTGTGGAGATTCAATTACATTACAGTTACGCTTCTTGACGTTTGATTTCCATCAAAGCTGGTCATGAACATCTACTTTACCTTGTTAACTGAACGCTTCAAAACAAGTATGTTTTTTTGGGTGAAACTATCGTCATAGTCACAGTATTACTGACAGTGGTGTTCTTTTCGTGACAATATCTGACACGGTTCTGAACTATTACTGACAGCAGGCCAATATTCCTGAAAATCAGTGTTAATGGGAAGATGGATTACTGACAGGAAGTTTTTGGGGTAGGCAGATCTGTATTACTTTAACCCTAGCTGTCACCCAAAACTAAATGGAATACCTAGACTAATAGGCGGGCGCTGCTACAGTACTACTGTTATGCCAGTTAAGTAAAATATTGCGCAATTAAATTAGCCTAGCTAAATTTGCCCCAAAAGGCTAAAATAGGTTTGCCGAAAGACATGTAGGGAAGTCAACCAATTATCTCTATTTGGATAGGGAACGAACATTATCTTATCACTGGGCTAGTCCAGGGCAGCAGAAAAACTTACTTTGTAGTCTCATATTGAAGTGTTAACGGCCACGTTAACACCTCAGCTAGGAATTTAATCTTACTACTGTGACTAGGTTCTATGCACACTGAGAATATATTTATATGAAATTTAAATAAAACTGTTAAGAAACAGGGACAACAATACACAATACAGTTATAACACTTTACCGAATTTTTAAACAAAGAAATAACAGCAGTAATGTAAAACAACAGAGCAGTTGCAGTACACACGCAGTTCTTGGACACATCAAGACATGGTGAAAACAATAGTATTATTTAAAAATATCTTTGAAGTGAAGTTTATTTTTTAGATCATCATACAGGATTCTATGATCTATTGTGTCGAAAGCCTTCGACAGATCCAGAAATACTGCCATTGGCAAGCCTTTTTTGTCAAGATTTAAGTATATTCTGTCAACTAATTCAGTTATTGCTAGTTCAGTAATGTTCAGCTCTGAAACCATACTGGTTAGGGTGGAGGAGCTTATTAAGTGTGAGATAGTGGAATAATTGAGATTAAACTATTTTTTTCAAAGACTGGATATGCATGGCAAGAGGTATTGGCCTGTAGTTGTTGAAATTATGGTTATCATCTTTTTTTGTGGATGGGAACTACTTTAGCATTTTTTTGTTTTTGAGGAAATTTTCCATTGCGTAGTGATTGATTAATTATACTGGTAACGGGTATGGCAGTGACATTAACGGAAGCTTTAAGTAAGATTGATGCTTCCGTTAATGTCATTACCAAACCCCCTTTGTTCGATTCTAAAACAGCTAATCACTGAAGCTATCTCATATAAATATAAACACACATAAAAAAGATTAAACAAACTTGCATCCTCTGCAAAATCATAATTTTGCCTTAGGGACAACAAGTCGTACCAACAAAGGCAGCTATAGCACAGCAACACATATGCTTAAAATCACATCTTCAAACCAACATTCTCAATAATGGACAAGATTACTCCAACGTGCAAACCATAAAAGATCATACTTTTGCCTTACGGGTAAAAAAGTTATACCAATGAAAGACAGCTATCGCATAACAACACATGCTTTAAAATCACATCTTGAAACCAACACTCGATAATAGACCAGATTACTCCAACTTGCAAACCATGAAGGCAGCTATCGCATAGTAACACACATCGCAGATTAATGTAACTTAAAAATTAAGCCATCACACGCAACTCATATCCTCATTATTATCCAGTGTCAATGTGCACGTTGCGCAATACCACACGCCATCCTTCAACAGGACGTACGCCATCTGCTGCACTGCGTGCCACGTTGGTGTCTCGCAGTGCTTCTGTATTGCCCTTAGACAGACGTCGCTGTCAAGGCAGTCCGCGCTGTTCTGGAGACGTCCGAAGCTTTCGACAAGCGACCAGTGTGTAGTGCTGTCTCGCTTTGTACAAACCAGCAGAGCATAACTACAAATATACATAACAACTATTATAAACTAATATATAAATTTATTATATGACAGATGCATGCTTTATTTGTAAATATAAGTTATTTAGAGTTATGCTTGAGTAAATGTTATAAAAGTGACGCTTATTAACAGTAAACTGAGTAGAAACACATTTTGAGATTTTTATGCAAAACAATTTCATTTCAGCTACAGTGTCATGCTATAATCTCTAACTACAGGGAGCTTGGTGAGGAATTTGACCGGTTTGTCCTTTTTCATCCTTTCCGGCAAGCCAGTGACAGCCAACTCTGCCCCCTTGGGTCGACCCCTCTTCCTCATTGATGGCTGCATTTTCATGTTACCGAGACCTGTCAACAGATGATAATTGACAGGTTAAAATAGCCAGTAACAAGACTCACCAAGGATACTTGGAAGAACAAGTGAAAATACATATACAGAAAATTCATTAAATATCTATGTTACAAATCCAAAATACAGTACTCCTCTGACAGTTATCCTCAACCTTCCCTTCAACATCGTAGGCAAGTTGCAGATCTTATGTTTTTACACAAGTGTGTGCACTCCCAACTAGACTCGTAGGGGCTATCCAATTTTACTGTCCTTCACGATCTCTACGAAACTACATCCCTTTTACAGTTTCTAATAGCAGAATCAACGTTACAAAACATTGTGTTTTGAATAGATGTATGACTACTTTCAACACATGGTATATAAATGATCCAATATATGATATATTTTCAGGAGCTGAAACCTTTAGATCATCAATTCAAAAACATTTCTAGGTGTAACGGATGTTTGCCTGGTATATTTGTTGTTGATATTGGTTTTTTTTATGTCCTTATTTTTTATTATTCTATTATTGTTCTATTATGTATTGTTTCAGTTATCAGTCCTGTTACTGGGTCCACTGGACCTGTTGGAATCTGAATAAATACAATACAATACCAGGTAAATAGTTATATATGGAGAAAAACCAAGACATTTTTACGTACTGTAATGAGTGATTTGTAACTCCCAATTGTACTTGCCAAAATAACAAGTACATTTATGCACATTAAAACATTCCTGAAATTATAATTAATAACCCACTTACTCAGTGTTTGGTTTTACTTTAGGCAAAGGCAGACTTGTTATTAACGCATTCTGAGTTAAACTACCTAGTTTTTATTTCAAAATATATAACTACTACGGCAAATACAATGTGGTACAAACTTACTAGTCTTTAAAGTTTAAGGACTCTGTAACGAAGATGCAAGAAGTTCGACCGGGTCATCAAGCTTCATCATTGGCTGATCACGTACTGCGCCGACTGGAAACAAAATAGGAATGTCGATCAGTTGATGTCACTTTTAACATGAAATTTGCTGACATGAATAGACAACATTTATACGTGAATATTCATTTTCAGTACGTACATGCATGTGCACGAATGTCAATCAATTGATGTCACTAACTTACCCAAGGTTTGAAACGGGATATAACGTGAACATTCAAGTTTTACGATACGGCAAACAAAAAAGACATTTGTTATTCTACGCATAGCCACAGCTCACGCTTAGTAAGGCTTAGCCTTGCCCTTAGCCTCGGCACAGACAGTGACGTACATCTTCATTCAAACGAGTAACGGCTAAAACAATTTGTTGGCTGACTACATAGTACCCTCAAACAGGGTTATTACACTCAAAGATAATATAATTACTTAAATAAGCAGACTTACTATGATGTGGCTCTGGCGCCTTTGCTTTCTTCGGACGTGCAGTTTCCCACCGAATATTGCCCAAGCCAGTATACTTCACATCGGGATTTGCCTTTCCTGCAATGTTCGGCACACGCTGTTTGGCACCGTCAATGGTTCTTGAATCGCGCAAATACATTTGCACAAAACTGTCATCTTGAACTTGTTTGATTTTATCGGAAAATTGCGAAAAGGAAGACAATTTATCACCGACATTGACACACACGAACTCTTTCCTAACATCCATTTTGTGAAATGCGCAGAACTTGCGCATGCGCGGCTATACTACGACGAAGTAGGCTTACGGCGCATGCGCGGCCCAACTCACGGAAGAATAGCTGTCCAAATCTGGGTTACGGCAACCGGAAGAATAACCACTTCGTATTATAATATATGAGCAATAAAAGTTGCTGGATCTATCTACCTGGAGTCTATGTCATGGAAACTAAAATATCCCACACAAGTTGTAAATATGTCACATGTCGTGGACTCTCTTGGATTAACGCTGTGAGAGTTTATCGCGGGAGGTACGTTGCTGCTAATTCACCGGAAATACAACCCTGGAGATTACAACAATGTCTCGTCGCAACTAGCAACTGATTCCTTGTAGCCTAATATGACATAACATGGTAATTTCTTTTCAAGAAACTTTGTTATCTTTTGGAAAGTATACGTATGCGAAACCCATAACCCAAACCCTAGTCCTTCAACCTGGACTAGCCCAGCCCTAACTATAACCCTATGCTAGTCCCACACATTGACATTAAAACAAACTTATTTTTGAAACACTACGCAGGACAAATCGTGGATATTCTTTCAAAATAAACATGATTTGCCAAGAGATGTCTTGCGACGTGTTATCGATGATACTCCTAAACAGGCATAGAAAGGATAGTACATTGAATCGTTTGATTGAATTTTATTGTACAGCGCTTTGAGTATATTAGGGATATTGCGCTTTATAAATATTAGTATTATTATTAGAAGTAATAATTTAGGAACCCATAGTTTGCCAGATTTTACAAATTACATAATTACAAAAAAACACGAATATATACGTACAATACAAAACGGTCACATTTCGTAACAAATCTATCAAACAAATCAATATTAAATATATATATATAGAAGAGTCGTATTAGAGATTATCATGGTCGAGGGAGGTAGTGTAGGAGATTTTCCTGGTCAAAAGGGGATTGTGTTGAAGGTGTTCACGGTCGAAGGGGGTAGCGCAGGAGATTATCCCTGTCGTAGAGGGAGGGTAGTGTCGGACGTCGTTAAACAATGGTTACGTAACAATTTAAATTGAAGCACAACTACTTTCCTCCAAGCGGAGCTACTTCCTTCATGCTGAAGTCTTGCCTCAGCGGGGGGAGGGGTGTACGCACACACCGCACCCCCAGTCTACAGCCTGGTATTATGGATGTACAATTACTATCTGTTACAACTTAATTTACCTGCACGCACACTTACTCTGTGAACTCTCACGCGGGGCTCGGCCAAACTCCTCCTTATATCGGATGTTGCGTATATCTATGAGGACATAATACGACGCAGGTCTGAACCCGATTTCAACATTGTTGCGTTGAAGCGGATGTTCTTTACATAATATGCGTCTTCACTGCGAGAAGTGGTACAGTAGTTGCAATTGAGATAGGTTATAGATTTTATATACTGTCATGTTCTAATGTCGACCTTCCTCTTCTTCTCGCTCGCTGGCTCACTCACTCACTCACTCACTCACTCACTCACTCACTCACTCACTCATGCACTCACTCACTCACTCACTCACTCATGCACTCACTCACTCACTCACTCATGCACTCACTCACTCACTCTCTCACTCTAAGTCACTAATTCACTCACTCACTCCCCTCTCGATCTGTCTATCCTCTACCACGCCTGTCTCTCTCCCCACTCTCCACATCTCTTACTCCCTCCCTTCCTTCCTCCCTCCCCCCTCCCTCACTCACTCACACTCTCACACTCACTCACTCACTCTCACACTCTCACACTCACTCATTCACTCACTCACTCACTCTCTCACACTCACACACAAACACACAGGTCCACGATTTAGCTCAGATGGATAGTTTATATAAGGGGGTGTCAATAGAATCCGATGTCCAGCCGGTTACAACTGTAAACGCCTCGTCACAGTGTTTACGACTTGGTCGGTCGCTGCGACGTCGGGGGTTAGCTCTTTCAAAAGATAATTACAAACAAAATAACAGAAAACTGGTTAACACTGGGTCGGACTGAACAAAGTCCGAGCACGACTCTGACACCTGGGGGTTCCACACCGGGGATCGCAACTGGGGTCACATAACAATGAGTAGATGTTGCTGATATTGTGAGCTGTGTTTGAGATTTAAGACATCAATTTCGATTAATTCGGAGGTCATATTTGTGCAGCTATCTAATTTACGTTAACAGTTTAGGTGCTCTCTCGATACTTTTGATATTGTTTATGTTATTCATTATACATTGTTAATGTTTAACCCTTTATTGGATTAATTATTTCACTTTTCCAAAAAAAGTTTTTCTTCAATACCAACGTTATAATTATGTATTCAACAAACCATATGCAGAAAACAATATTAAATAAATATGTTTTTCACACTAATTTGGTATGGCAGCACTGATTTGGTGTTGATGTTTTTTTTTCTTCAAATAGTGCATATACACCATGCACACCGCATACCACTGGTATGCCGCCTCGGGACAACAACATCAAATACACGGTTATCATTAATATATATTTATATATATATAACATCAACCAATTGCGTTCTGACATGGAACGTAACAGACTTGGGACCATGCCAAGGTGCATTCATCTCATGATCCATTTGCCTATCTGTGTCATTTTTTATGACGTCAATTCACAAGGATTGTCCTTGGAAGGGGCCCATAACTTGACGGTGGTTCCAACAGACAAGCCATCTCCACACAATGCGAGCTACACGTCAGTCGAACAAATCATGTGTATATCGACATCCAAGCTCACCATATTCGAACACTTCTTGGACCCGTCTCTGAGAGATTAGCGACACCTACCTGATATGTGGGCAGTCGGCCGGACGATGACCTTTCTCTCTCTCACTGATTGCAATGAGTGCAGTGACAGTCTCACGCCGACAACTAAATTAAATCAGAACACGGGTGGCACTGCGCAGGCGCATTCAACGAATAGTGTTTACAAGTTCTGCTTCGTCGACTCTTTATTTTGGTGGTGTTTGCAGCTAGGAGTAACCGAATATCAGGGTGGTTGGTCACATGTATCAGGGTCGTAACCAAACAAACGAAGAGGGGTAAAATAAGTTGTACCACCCTGATAGAGAGGGGGGGAGGTGAAATATGGGAGAGGGATGGGAGAGAGAGAGAGAGAGAGAGAGATCCCCAGATAGCATGCAAACGTTAATATAACGTTAATGTAACGTGTGCAGAAACGTTTGTTTAACGTTTAATGCAAACGTTAATTTTGCATTATTTTGCTCGTTTTTTAATGTTAATCTAACGTTTAATTAAACTAACGTTAATGTAACCGTTGCAGAAACGTTAATTTAACGTTTAATGCAAACGTTAGTTTAATGTTGTTTTGTTCGTTTCTTTAACGTTAATCTAACAAATATGTAACATTAAACTAACGTTAATGTAACCGTTGCAGAAACGTTAGTTTAACGTTGAATGGGAACGTTCGTTTACCGTTTTTTTGCACGTTTCTTTAACGTTAATCTAATGTTTCATTTCTAACCAAAGTGTAATGTCAAACTAACGTTAATGTAACTGTTACAGAAACGTTACTTTAACGTTCATTTAAAACCAGAATGTAACAGTAAACTAACGTTTTTGTAACATTAGCAGAAACGTTAGTTTAACGTTATTTTAGTCGTTTGCTTAACGTTTACCTAACGTTTAATTTTTAACGAAAATGTAACGTTAACTGACATTAATGTATAACCTACTTTCTAATCATAATTTAGCGCAATTCAACCCGTTTCCTATAGCACCTGCGCATTTGATATATTGTAACACATGGCAATTTTAGTATACTTGCATACAACTGTTTTCACTTTATAAACACAAGGAAAGAGTATTTTAAGTGTGAAGTTTTATGATATACCTACTGAACGGACTGACTATGAATCGTGGCTAATTTGCATAGTAACACAAGACAAGCGTATTTTTGTGCATTATATAAAGCTGAATTTATTATGAGGGGACCCACACACGGGTGGGAGACCCACCTAATTTATAAAAATTGCAGTATTAAATGACGAAACTAGTCCTATATATATATAGTTTCCGTGTGTGGCCTTCATGGCACAGCGGTTACTGCGGTTCGCTTCCGCTCTTCTCTTTCCTTCCGGCTGACGTCCCTCTCCGTATCAAACTTTAACCACATCTTCACCTCCTGCTCCACCTCTGTTGCCTTGGCAGTCAAAACGTTTTTGCGCACAGCTCCTGTGTGTTTAAACAATTATCAAATAAACGATCCAGATTACAAGTAATGCTGTAGTGATCTAGATTACATTTTACGACACTCGCTTATAGTTATGGTGCATCATAATCAAAACCATGGAAGTTTTCGATCAACTTACCCCATAAACGCAATAGTTATGAGATCAAAAGTATCATGATGTCATCGAAATTACTTTATATAGCAAATAATCAAAATTAGTTGATATAACTAATCTTATCTACATGAATGTGTAATCATAAAAAAGGTTAATGTATATTTATTGTGCGTGCGCGCGTTCGCGCGTGTGTATCGGTATGCATGCATGTGTGTGTGTGTGTGTGTGTGTGTGTGTGTGTGTGTGTGTGTGTGTGTGTGTGTGTGTGTGTGTGTGTGTGTGTGTGTGTGTGTGTGTGTGTGAGTGTGTGTGTTTGTGTGTGTGTGTGTGAGTGTGTGTGTTTGTATGTATATATGTTTGTATGTATATATGCATGCTTGCAAGAATCTTGACCTGCTTCACTTGTTACATTTCGTTTAGTTGTAAGTTAATCAATTATCTCAGTTCAGCTCTGTTTACATACAAGTAGAAATTACACGGATCATTAGATTCGTGACAGTATATTTTAAACACATTAATTGCTTCAACTTTTAGTTGCTTTAACATGAAGACATATTTTAAAATCCGCTTACGGTTGATGACTTGTCGCAGCATAAGTTCAGCAAACGCCCTCTTCTCAACCTTCCCCTTCCAGTTGAATGCCCTGGCACAACTGTTTGTGAGGAGGGACTTCATTATGAGCTGGGTGCATTCTTTTACCGAGCTTCTCCCGATCATGCTCAGATTGGTTACCTAAACACCAGCAGTAATGTAAGAATTCTAAGACTATAAATATATGTCATTCGAGTTAAGTTAAAAGTAATGAACGGTGAAGATGATTTTAGAGCATAAGCACAATCCTTTAAATAATCACTGATACATGTGATCATGAAATTTAAAAAATCAGATAAGTATGATTATATTATGAAGCTTCATATGTGTACAACTGGATTATTGTTTAGAAAAGGATTAGCAATGATTTAAAATACTTTTCTAACGAACTAAATTTTCACAGAAACCCTACCCTACTTAAGCTAGTAGCTAAGAAACACATTGAAATACGGGAATGAACATTTCAGTTTTGATTTATTTTCATTATTCCCATGTGTCCAATAAAATATCGTCCAATTATCGTAAATAGATTAATGATAATATATATAATTTGTTGCATTTCCTTAGTGCTTGTTTCTCCCACTCAGCCATAAAAAGATTGGCATAGTTGGGGGCAAATCGTTTCCCCATTGCAGTGCCGAAAATTTGAAGGTACCAGTTTGATCCGAATAAAATGTCGTTCTATTCTAAGGACATTTTATGTAGTTCTAAAATGTCTGCGTCTGGGCTGTCAAAATCCGGGTTTCGTAAAAAAGCCTGTCTTACTGCTTCAGTCCCCGAAATATTGTCAATATTGGTGTACGGGCTTTCTACATCCATGGAGAACAGTAGCGCATCAATAGGAATTTCCATTTTAGTCACTTTATTAATGAAGTCTATATTGTTTTTAACATACGAAGCATGTTTTACTGCCAATGGGGCTAAAAATAGTTAATATACTCAGCTATTTGATTTGATTCACTGTTGCAATCGGATATGATCGGTCGTCCTGGAGGCATTTGAGGATGAGGCCATTTATCTGTAGCCTTATGAATCTTGGGTACTATACTAATTATAGAGCAGACGTGGCCGAGGTGGCTCTAAATAATCTCGTTGCTTCTTGGGTATGTAACCTGTTTGTTATAATATTCTAGTGTTGCTGAAATGCGGACTGCGGCTTGTGGATAGACAGGTTTGTCTAGTTTAGTATAATGTTTTTTGTTCGCAAGCTGTCGATTCGCCTCTGCGACATAGTTTTCTTTATACATGATTATTGTGGCCGAGCCTTTATCAGCAGGTTTAATAATAATAGATGGGTTTCTCCTGAGTGCCGAAATCGACGCCAATTGCGACTCTGACAAATTACCAACACTGTTCCGGTGTTTGTTAGTTATCGAGCTAAAATCTTTCAATTGTTCCAATTTAGATTTAATGTCCTCGTTGTGGCAAGGCGGATTCCAGGTTGATTTTGCTGTAAAGTTCTCTTTTAATTTGGTTGATTTCGTTCCGTGAAAAATATCGTAGTTGGATATGTCTAGCAAAACGCTTGATAGACGTCTGCGTGTCTTCTCCATCATTTGTATGAGGTGTTGGTATAAATAATAATCCAAAATTTAGGATTTCCGCCTGTGTTTCAGATAACACTAGAATAAGTTGATAATCGTGGGATTGCACAGATCATTGGACTTGTTTGTGCGACATGGTTGCCCTCAATGTTTCTTAGTTTAAATGGCACAACCAATGTGTTAGCATTTTGTTCGCTGTGTATATCTATATACAGTATATCGCTGTGTTTATATATACAGTACATAATTTCGCATTCACCTGAATGGGGAAGGTGGCTTGATACTCTGACTGGGTGATGTAACGTGGTTTGTATACAGCAGGCGTTAGTAGTTAGAGAGGGTTTTTCAGACCTCACCAGGGGGGGCCGGGGCACCCATGGAAAATTCTAAGATGGCGTCTGTCTCAGGTGTATGTATTTGTGTGTGGGTGTGTGTGTGTCAGCGTTCGAAATAGCACTTGTCCGTTTGGCCGGGACAAGTGATTTTTGGCCCGGACAAGTAAAATGACTGTACATGGTTATCCGCTGGACAAGTGAAAATTTACAGTAAATAGTGACGCGTGCAACATTGCAAACTTTTTATTTGAGGAAATTCAAACGTAAATGAAGTTATCTAGCAATCGCGCGCGTTTCAATTTTGTTAGTGTGTCGACGTCTTGTTCCGCCGCCAGTGTGTTATACGTCAGTGTTCGACCGCGTTTAGTGCCTATGTTAAAAGGGTCATCCGCTGAGCGCACCGACCTAGCTCTGTCATATGCGTAGGACAGACTCCGCATCAGCCATCGTTGATCGATGCTGTATTTCACAAAAATCGTAAATCGTTCCGTTTGGACGATATACAACTTGCTTCCACTCACGGATCCTATTTGATGAACTTTGGAAATGGTAGACTTTATATCGCTACCTGTTATTTGAAGAATTATATAATTGTATCCATTATTACGCCTAATCCACGCGGTCTCGGCAATCAACCGAATTATGCAAGAGGCGCGGCCGGGGACGGGGTGCCAACCGCCGTTGACATATCGGCTTCCGCCAACTACGGCGGTCTGCGCGCAGCAGCAACGTTACGACGTAACTAAATCTAAAACATTATGTTCCGCCTGGTAAATGTAATTCGGGCACCGTTAAAACTGTTTTATCGACATTGAAATGGTAATATAACAGTTAGGAAAAATATGCGTTTGGTTGCTGATGATCAGTTGAATATTATCTTTATTTGTAAAATACATAACTTTGTTAATATTGAAGTCCATAGAGGTTGAACAAAATAATATCAGATTATATAGTTTATTATGATTTTTGTGACATTTCTTGGCTTTGCATTGGCCATGTTCCTGATGGTTGAGTGGCATCTTCAATTTCAGCAGTGTAATATGTTATATAATATATTAAACATAAACAGTTTTTGCAACATTATAACAAATAGCAAGGAAAACAATTGTCTCATTCCTATCACCGTAATAATTATTTGTTATTAATAAAAGTGTTCATATCAGCATCACTAAAATATTGGTACACATCATGTAACGTGTCTACTTTTAATATTTGTGATGAATAATAATGATAATCGACCGAAAAATAGTTGCAAATATAATTTTGCAATTTAAAAATTTGCAGATTAAATCATATTGTGTCTTTGATCACAAATCACTCAGATGTACATGCAACGAAACAGCAGGAACATTGTGTTGTTGTCATAAAATAAGTTTTTTCAGAAGCTTCGATTCCCCTTGACAACCACTTGGACAAGTTAAAATTTTGGCGGACAAGTCGATTTCTAAACTTACTTGTCCGGCGGACAAGTAAATATTCTGGCTTATTTTTATCGCTGTGTGTATGTGTGTGTGTGTGTGTGTGTGTGTGTGTGTGTGTGTGTGTGTGTGTGTGTGTGTGTGTGTGTGTGTGTGTGTGTGTGTGTGTAGGCACGTGACCGGATATAGTGTACCTCCTGGTGGAAGGGAGTGGTGTGAGTACCCATTGAATGCCTATCGTGTATAACGAGGGAAGGTGAGATATGCAGTAGTAATTAGGGAGTAATTAGGGGTAATGAGGTATTCACTATGATGTATCTATAAGGATATAATCGCAATGAAAGATACTTTGTGAACATGTATTACTCATAGCATTGTATATCCCAAGGAATTGGAGATTGAAACACAGATGTTGACCCAGTCTGATATCACAGTCGGATGATGTAACTACACACCACGTTGCTAGGCGACCCGATAAGAGGCTAAGCCAGGGCAATAGACGGGGACAGATAAGAAAGGACTATGGAACGATATGAAAACAGCTGTGTCGAGAAGTGTAGAATGAACACGCTTCAAAGTAGGTCATGGAGTATTAGTATTGATATTATTATATAATTGATGATCAAAACAGTGAGGTAACGTACGTCCAGTCCGATACAGAGCTGATGTTGCTGTTGATGTCATCACTGTCGCTTCCATTGCTGAAACAAATTTGAACGAGAACTGAATAGCTAGCCAGCACAACGTCATGTGTGTAATTAAACAAGTACCTTTAAAAAACTATGGTAATAACAGTATCACACGCAGGTAGTTTAACGAAGTGTCTACTGTGTAACAACGGAATTACCCACATTAAAGATATGATCGCTATAGATTGTAGTCCGTGCAACATCATCATACCATTAAACACAATAACAACACGTTCCAAAGATGTAGCGCTAAACCATGATAATTCCTTAAGTAGCGCTTATTTGCAACCAGTCATAGTAAGCGATAACAAACATGTAGAGAGATGACTATCTCTGTTGAAAATGTAATACTCAAATCATTGCATAACCGGATGCTTCACGTCGCCAACATTGTTCTCGGAGTTCGGCCCAAGGGATCGGAGAAGTCATCATATATACAGTATTATTATTATTATGCACACACATTGCATACAGGAAAGTTGCAAAGTACAAGTCATATCGGCAAGGAGTCTCGTGACGCATGAGAGATGTGCCTTATCGGGAAAAAGACAACAAGTAGCGAGTGCATAATGGTGTCACATGCTGCGGCGCCCAAGCAGCGAGAAGATAACAACTGTGTGAGCGTGCCTTATGAGAAACAGCCGTCAATTAGTGAGGACATATCCCCGTCACATGCAACGACGTCCAGTACAATTTAGGGGAGCTGGACATTACCTGTCAAACTTCTTTCCGTGTAATATCTACATATGGGTCGAACACTTATGTTGCGCGGAAGCTGCGTACCAGTACAAGAAGGCCAGGTATTTTGACGATATAATCACAGCGAGAAAGATCCATAGGTAATTAGGGGTAAGTCCAGAGTGTTAGACAGCTAAAGTTTTACAAAGTTACCTAAGTAATGTATTAAAGTGACAAGAATTTACGACTTTCACGCATTCATACACTAAACATTCACTACACTGGCAAGAATTTGCGACTCATGGATGTATCTACAACTGAAGGTGAGGCATCTTTGCACGTTTCTATATAGCACAATGACTCCACTGTCGGATGTGTGGGTGGAGAGGGGTGTGGCTAGGTGTGACCTAACTATATACGGTTGCGTGTGTGTGACACGTCGTTAGACTCGTAATAAGGATATATGGAAGCGTGTGGACGGAAGCAACAAGGACTGTGACTACTGTTGAACCAGTGACTATACACGGTTGGGTAACATACTCAGGTAGGCGTGTGAACTCAGAGAGATGTATAGTGCATGCGTGCGCGGGTGTCTGAAGTACCTGCGTGTGAACTAGGATAGTGTATGCGTGTGTGTGCCTGAATACACCGCAAAGTCACTCTTCGACACACAATTAAGAACACAATAGTTTTATTCTCTGACAATTACAACTTGCAATGTCTCATCATCGGTGCCTGTATCATAACGCAGCAGCTAGTATATAGGAATATATGATAATAATCAAATATAATCATGTTGCAATGTCACACCATAAACACCACCACCTGTATCACACGCAGCAGTGGGTAGTATATAGGACAATAATCAACTGGCGATGTCTCATCACTTGCATATATACTAATAACACTGTCACAAAATCGAGTGTAAGTATTAATAAATTGGCGGTACCCGATTTGACATATCAAGTTATAGGTTCAGGTGCACTAGGATTCGGAGTGAACGAGAGACATAACGTGACATCAGATATGTATGTACGAGAAGCCAACTGGCGTTCCCATTTAATACAACATAAACATATGCGGTTCAGTGAAAGTTGGCCAACCGCTACTTTGCTATGACATTATATTTATAACACCATACATTGTACTCGACGAGTATGCATCCAAATACGAAATTACGTGGGAGACAATTTAAACAGCTGGTCACTTACATGAAGAAGGGTATACACCGTTGCAAAGTCTATGAACTGTAACCAATGAATGTCTCGTGATGTGCGAATGTCAACGTTCGCATCGGTCGCGTTCGGCGAGATGTCAGGACGAAGTCGAAAATCGCTCGGCGTTCGGCGAACGAATTCACGTAGATGAAAGCAGGCGACTCGGGCGATCAAGTAGACGTTAAATTTGCCTTGTCGATCCCACGCGAAACACCAGGCAACAACACGGAAACGATGTCACGACGTCGGCGATGTCGAGAAGGTCTGTCACGGAGTCTGTTACGACAGCTAGCATTCGAAGATCACGTCAAACGGAACTGCAGTCGGTTATCGCTCAGACTTCTTCAACGCGTGAGAAGTGCAGAGTCTCACAACTAATCAGTACTGTTGAAATCGTAGAAGTATTTATTACAGGCGTTGGGTGGACACACGTTTCAGCCCGATTCCTGGAGACGAGTGTGCAACACTTCCTTCTGCTCAAATGTTCGTCTGGCCTCGAATGGCCGTCCTGCCCTTATATAGCTTGAAGGCCGGAAGTTAGTCTGACCAATTACAACACTTAATACAAATTAAAGTCGCTTCAAAAACCGGCTCCCGAAACCACTCACACTTCGAAGCAATCCATTCAACTTGCTGAGTTTAAAATAGATTTTGCGAGCTAAACGTTTAGCTATATAAGTGCTCATTCAATCTTTAACTTACGTGAATTACTTACATAATTAATAACACTGGATTCCCTGTATCGAGCCGGATACTACAATATTCATCGTACATTCCAACTCTCATGAAATAATCCATAATTTTAATAAAACACGCACTCTATTCATAAGCTAGGTGTAACCCTAGTGTTTTTCACACCTACATTTCTGTAAACAACTTTTATAAGTTCATAATATAATCTTCTTATAACCACAACATAAGTAATTTGCAAGGTCACCATATTACTAGTCATGTTAAATAATTTCTACTGGTACCAAATTTGGTATACCTAACCGTAGAATTAGTGGTGTACGCTACAAATGAAATTAAATAAATCTGACTCGTCGGCAGTTAAAACGTTATACGCCTTAATCGCCAGAGGGCACCAGCGTATACCTCCGCGACAATACATACCAGAGATGGCAGCACCATCCCATCAACCATACTTTGTATACAAAACCACTGTTCTAAAGCCTGATTAAATTCTATACAAACCACTTTTGACAAACACATTTATACTAATTAAGTGTAGGTCCTACTACTGCTTACTACCTGTGAGACAGTTCGGGACGCCTCTAAAACTTTAAACCGGATTAAACCGGTCAGAACCGGTTCAATCAGGTTCTGAAGGATTCTAACAGATTCTATCGGTTTTTAATAATTGAGACAATTACCCGTAAATACCTTTCATTACCCATAATTACACCTTAATAGGAGGCGCCCATTACCCGTCCTTCAGCCTGCCCGTACGGTCAGGGGACGCTACTCCTACATTAAAATATGGTGTTGTGTTTCATTTACATAAAATAGTTCGTTTTTTCATACTGTATACGTCAATAAGACGCTGATGACCTCTTCACCCCCCCTCCTATAATAAACCAAACACCAACCCGCCCGTCAGCCCAAATTATCCAAACAAATATAATGTAATGGATATCTAATTTATTAATTATAAATATATTGTACAGTAATATATTGTAATTATATATGTGAAAACAGATTGTGATCTGTCTGGATAAATACAATTTAGAAACATCGTTGTATATAATTACCATATTTTCATTTTTGTGGCGAATAAATAATTACTACAAAATAAAAATTATTTACAAACAGTGCATCATAGTATACTAAATGATTTGGTTTATATTACTTCGTGAAAACATAAAAAAGGGTAAAGAAAATCAATAGTCTGTCAGGATTGAACCGGCGTCGCCCGATTGTAAAACAGATGCCAAGGAACCAACGCGTTTACCAACTGAGCTATCACGGCCGACAGAAATTCGCTGACTGATTTCAGTTGTTATGATAAATTGTACAATTCCTCCTTCATAGATCGATATTCTAGTGATATTATGAGATTTTACACGTTACTTTGAGTAGCTGGATACGATATATGTTTGCTATGTATGTATATTGGTGTACGTTATCTCCCGTTGGTTGCATTCGATATAATTATTCTGAAAACGAGCCCAGGGCCAAGCTCGGCGAAACCTAGTCGACTTGTAGGCTCATTCGCATTCATTGTTTTGAATAAAATTGAATTCATGTGGAACCGTAAGATAACCTCTATGATGACTAGTGTTTGTATTACATCGGATTATTGCATAACAACTTATTCTGACGCTCGTTTCGACCCCAACATTATCCATGTAAACATGCTCTGAATGCATAGAAAGGGTCGGCCTGCTGCGAGTGTGAGTCATGTGTGACATTAAGATACCACGTGATCGCCTAGCTCATAAAAAAAAATTATTTTCCGCGGGAATCGCTACACAGACGGGTTTAAAATCGAATTTATGCTACAAATGTATTTTTCTGTATTTTTTAAATGTTCTCGAATATTACAGGCAATATTAAACTTTCTGTACACTTGGAAAACGGATTTTAGCAAATGCCTTGTTTTTATTTCCTTTAAGGAAAATCCGTAATTGTAGGCAGCCTTACTCTGGGACACTGTCTAGCCCATTACACGGTTACACCCATTACACAAATCTGGGGAATAGTCTGGCTGTCGTCTTCCAGTCACCTCCTGGTGTGATTAATCACTCAGCATATCAGACTCCCCACTCCCCCTAATTTTGAGGAGGAGTGGGGAGTCTGATAGGCTGGCTTAACAGTTCAGGATGTAATATGATATATCAACATGTACAACCCATGCCTAATACATACATTCAATGTCATAATGCCAGGGCTGCCTACCTGTCAAAAACAATTTCCGTAATGACCCACACCCCCGACGAACCCTTCCTCCGTTGCATCCCGCCCTGCTTCCCGGGCCGCAAGGTTGCCAATCAAACCGTTCTCTGAAGTAGATACAGTGACAAGCCCAGCCTGTTCACAGTGCATGGGAATCCAGGAAGTTACTAATTTAACCATCACAAGTAGATATACTTGGTTTCAACATAATTATTATGTTGCTACACTGTTACTCCTGTCGGCAGTTGAGATCACCGGTTAGCACTTCAAAGCAATGCTTGTTTCACAACATCCAATAAGTTACATTGTGTTAATTACAGCTGTCAAAGTGCATGCATGGCCAGACATGCCCAAGTGTTTACGTCTGTAGAGCATCACCGTGGGAAAGACAGGGCCAATGAATAGCCAATAATCATCCAACGAGCTTCTAAATTTACAACACACAACAGGAAACATTATAATTATTACAAACAGTCATTAACAAAGTTAAATTGTTGTATTGAAATAAAACCTTTGAATAAAAATAATGATACAGTTTTATATTGCAATAATTATAATACTCATTTTATATTCTTCTTAGACATTTTATAATTATATTCATAACTTTCAGAAAACCATAACTATTTAGTGTAATTTAATGGTTCTATCTTAATTTATTTATTTCGTTATATAATTCTACACCTGTAAATTGTATTAATGTCTAGACGCGCATTAATAACACAGATATTTTTTGCCGTTGTAATTGCTGTTGACTGACAGATGCAGACATGATAATATGCCCACGTCCCATGTGCCATAGTAGTCATCAGCTGGCTGGTGGCAGTCAAAGTTGTAACATTGTACACAGGCACAGCATTGGATGACGTCACCGTAGACTTTGTAGAACTTGTAGTAGACTAAATATTTGTTGATAAATTGTAACAAATAAAAATATGACAGTTTCTTCAGGGCATCTCGAGCAGCATTATTTATAGATTTAAGCAATTATTTAATGTGTATCATTTTTTGTAGTCGGATATTTGTATTCCCGTAATATGGCGGCTGTTTCCGTAATACCGTAATCTGAGGTGAATTTCCGTAATGATTACGGAAAATCCGCAATAGTAGGCAGCCCTGTGATGCAATTACTAGCATGCACTAGATTTAACGAATCTAAACACGATTAAAACAGGTGATTTTCTATGGCTATGCCATTCAAACAACTACTGTCTCAGAAACCTCATTAATCCTTCTCTACACCATCTGGTCAGACATTGCTCCTGAGGTCATCATCTCCAACTTCAAATTGTCCTAGTTATCAGTAACCAAAGTCACTACTAAATAACTATAGTCAAACATGTAAATCAGTTTACATCTAAGGATGTACAATTCTCTTTCCCACATCATGGCACAATTATTAATTGAAAGTATTCCTTTGTAATGTATAACATATAGGTTGAAACTTACCCAAACAGCATGTGTTGTTACTGTAACATTAAACGTTGGCACACTGAATGTGGCAGTTGGTAACAGTTATTCCCCCCGCTGACCACACGTGACCACTGTGCCTTGAGTAAAATTTAGATTTAAACAATTCAATAATTAGTAATAATGCGAACAACCCGTAAAGTAAGTATAACCAGCTATATAAAAGAAATAAGTAGAATAATAAATTATTAATTAAATATATTCTCCAAGATTTGTTAAGTTACCCTGAGTGCTGCCATGTGGTGCTGCCAACTACTATACGACTACTATATTAGAATTGATTTTAATAAGATTTAACAAGATTGCCACCCAGAGAATTAACTCTAGGTGGCAGATTACGTCAGTGCCAGCCAGCAGTACCCCCTGGCTGATCGCTTTGCGAAATTCTGAATTTAAGCTCAGCCTATGAAATCGCTTACTAGATCAGTGGATCTCGGCAGGTCGGGTGGTCATAATAAAACTAATTTCAACGAACCATGGTTCGTGTTACATGCAATGTTTATGGGCGAACGGGTCATTATATATTGGGATTCCCAGAAGTCGTTTATCCGTCTTCAAATTGGGGCGGGTATTTGTGCTGTTCTCACGGGTGATGCAGTCGCGACTGGCGAAGTCAATTACTAGTTTGACTCAGCTAACTTCCGCACTTCGCGTAGAGGATCAGCCAGGGCTAGTTTTGCATGGCAAACAGCCCTGACTTGCGAGGATGAGTGGCTTGTCCCATCAGGGCACTGTTATTTCAGGCCTCTGTCTGGCAGCACTTATAGGGTTAGAATTTTAAGAAGTCCTTAAATCAAACTCAGTCTAAGATGGAGTGAGATAGCTCCTACCTGGTGCAAGGATTAATGGATAATTGGATTAACGGTTTTCAACTTCTACGGGTGATTGCAATTGTACCAGCATTTCCAACACAAATACCACCCGCATGCACGCACGCACGCACGCACACACACACGCACACATTGGTCTAACGTTGGCCCAACATAAATACCACATGTAACATCCTGGACTATAATGTCATATTATCGAACTTTATAATATTGTTGGGCTGATTCTTTCCTGCGACACGGTCACGGATAAATGAGTTACGTTTATGATCAGTCGATCACGAGTCTTCTTGTTTTGTCATTACGTGCAATTGTTTCATGGAGCAGCGGTTCGAAACGAATTAACGAAGAAACCACACAACGTAAGGACATTGCTGGCCCACTACCTAACGAATTGGCAGTACTTTGATGTGTTTATCGCACCACCAACGTGGCAACAATAGTGAAGCCGAACTACTTTCGCGTACATCACTGGGCCCACGAACGTTTACGTTGACAAGCGCGTGTGAATACATACGAAGCCATTCAAGTGAAGCGGCGCATCTACTAGAAAATCCGTGAAGACATCAACGAATCGACTCAACAACGCCCCTTAGCCGTTGAAAACCTACGCGAGGCACGAACCTACGACCGTACGACGACGTACGCAGCGCGGCAGCGACGACGGAACAAGACGTCGGCGATTTTATCAGCTCGAGTGACCCAACTCTAGTGTCATCTAATTCGCCAGACGGCGGCACGTGTACTGCGAGTGTCATCGCGGCACGCTCGTATGAACTCATCCGCTAGGGTGTAGCACTGTACCTCGTGCTAGCCGCAAGTTGTTGCGTGTCTGAATTGAGTGACTGTCAATAAAAAGATTGAATGTCGTCATACTAGCCAACACACTACACAACGTAATTGTCTGATCACCCAAGGATGGACTGGACTAGTGCAGACGTGCCAGGAACATTTAGGCTGTTTAAGCAGAAATGCCAAATCTACTTCACCGTAAAGGGCACCAAGAAAGAAATGATGGTGAACCACATACTATACTATACGCGGGAGATGATGGCATTAAAATGTACAATTCCTGGGCACTAACAGACACTGAGAAAAACGACCCAGACGTAGTGTGGGGGAAATTCCAGGATCGTATTGAACCAAAAGTCAACTTTCGCCTACAGAAGTTCTACCTGCAGAAGTACAACCAGGCGGCCGGAGAGTCCATTGATGATTACGTCACGCGATGTACGCTACAGGCTCAGAAGTGCAGATTCAGCCCGGCAGAGGCCGACGAACGGTTGATTGAACAGTTGATTATTGGAACTAAGATACCTGAAGTACAGAAACAACTATTAGCCCATGACGAAACGCTAACACTGGAAAAGGCAGTCAACATAGGCCAAACAACTGAGGCTTCGATTAATCACATGACTCAGTTGCAGGGAGTGCAAGATAACACCGCCGTGCACTATGTGAACAGAGCTAATAGTAATTCTGCTAGACGCAGCGACGGCTGTGGATACTGTGGACGGTCTCATCAAAAAGGGGACCAATGCCCCGCCTTCGGTTCTACGTGCAGGAAGTGCAGTGGCAGAAACCACTGGGAGTCAGTATGCAGGAAACCGTCATCAGGGGGCCAAGGAGGACGTCACGGCCGATCCAAGTCACGTAACACGCGTCCACGACGTCACTATGACGGCCCATCCCGCGGACGACGTGGCAGACGCGGCAGGCGCGACACGCCAGTCCATGCAGTAGGCTTAGAGCGCGAGCCACGCGATGAAGCAGCTGACCAGTTCGAACACCTCAGTTTCGATGACGACACTTAACAGCACCAAGGATACACGTGACGAAGTATTTGCGACACTAGACGTCAAGCTACCTAGTGCACGCAACGGCCAGACAGCCGATCTACAGGTCAAAGTAGACACCGGGGCACAAGGAAACATACTTCCACTCAGAATCTTCATGAAGATGTTTCAAGAAGCTATGACGGGACAACACCCGACCCCCGGAGCGCTCACGCTAAAAAACAACACCATCCTATCTGCGTACAACGGGACGCGCATAGCACAGTACAGGATGATCAAGCTACCATGTCGGTACCACCAAGGCGTCTGGGTAGATGCTGAGTTCTACGTGGCAGAGACAGACGGTCCAGCGATCCTAGGACTCCCAAACTCTCGCCAACTCAGACTGGTAACCTTACACTGCGCGATTGAGAAGTTAACTGTCGAACAAACCAGCACACGTGACACAGATGCAATCGACTCGACGCAAACGTTGAAGCAGAAATACCCAGACCGATTCGACTCGTTGGGCAACTTCCCAGGAAAGTACCACATCGTCACTGATCCCGATGCGCAACCGGTCATACACGCGCCAAGAAAGTGTCCTATTCAGATGAAGGAGGAACTTCTGGCAGCGCTCAACAAGATGGAGAAAGAGAATGTCATCAGGAAAGTCACTGAACCGACCGACTGGGTCTCGAGTCTGGCATTTTCTCGCAAGAAAGACGGTACGCTGAGGATATGTCTGGATCCCAAAGATCTCAACAGAGCCATAAAGCGATGTCACCACAAGACACCCACATTGGAGGAGATCACACACAAGTTCACGGGCGCGAAACACTTCTCGAAGCTCGATGCCAAAAATGGCTACTGGTCCGTAACACTTGACGAGGAGAGCAGCCTGTTGACGACTTTCAACAGTCCGTTTGGGAGGTACTGCTTCATTCGGATGCCGTTCGGGCTCATCATGTCGCAAGATGTCTTCCAACAGAAAATGGACATGATCCTCGAGAGCTGCCCAGGCACCGTAGGCATCGCGGACGACGTCGCTGTATTCGGACGCACCGAGGCGGAACACGACGCCCACCTACATAACTTGATGAGAGTATCGCGAGAACACGGCCTGGTGTTCAATAGTAAGAAGTGTACGATAAAGGCGCCACACATCACCTTTTTTGGTACTGTATACGACGACAAAGGTGTCCATCCTGACCCGAAGAAGGTCGAGGATATTCACATGATTCCAACTCCAACCAACGCAACAGAACTGCAAGAGTTCCTAGGCATCGTCACCTACATGGGTCCGTTCATACCCAACTTGTCACAGAGTACGGCAAACCTGAGAGACCTGCTCAAGAAGGACGTCGACTTCCAATGGTCACAGGCACATCAGGAAGTCTTCGAGAAGGTCAAGTCAGCAATCTGCACGGATACAACACTGGCTTACTTCGACCGTGACAAGGACACAGTCATACAAGTTGATGCGTCAGGGAGAGGATTGGGAGCTGTCCTGCTTCAAGAAGGACGACCCATTGCGTATGCATCCAAGAGTCTGACAGACGCTGAGAGAAGATACGCAAACATAGAGAGAACTACTCGCTGTTGTGTTTGGAGCCGAAAGATTCCGAACATACGTCTACGGCAAGCACTTTGTGATCGAAAGCGACCACAAACCCTTGGAAATGATCCAGCTAAAGAACCTGACAGCAGCTCCTCCTAGACTGCAAAGAATGCTTTTGAGAATCCAACATTACAACGTCACAATCAAGTACAGGCCGGGAAAGGAGTTGCTCCTGGCAGACGGTTTATCGAGACTACCAAACCCTCAAAGCAGAGACGAAATCGACCTCGATGTCATGGTCAGCATGGTACAGTTCTCGAACAACAAGATCCACGAACTACGGAGCGAAACATCAAAAGACACGGTACTCCGCGATCTGCTGAACGTCATCGTCAAAGGGTGGCCACAGAAACGCGACGAAATCCCGAGAAACTTGCGGCCATACTGGTGTTATCGCGACGAGCTGTCCGTAGAGGACGGGATAATCCTGAAAGGTGATCGCGCACTGATACCCGACAGTATGAGGGCCGATGTGATGCAGAGATTACACGCGGGACACCAGGGCGTAGAGAAATGCAAACTGAGAGCCAAAAGCAGTGTCTTCTGGGATGGTATAAACAAGGACATCGAGGAGGTCATCAAGAGATGCGACGTGAGCCAGACACATCAACGGACAAACCCCAGAGAAACACTGCTACCACACGTACTGCCGACACGACCGTGGCAGATTCTAGGGACCGATCGGTTTCACTACAACAACTCCGAGTACTTGATCATCGTCGACTACTACTCAAAGTTTCCGTTTATACGCAAGATGCCGACACCGTGTACCAGCCACGCAGTAGTGACGGCCACGGCGGACATCCTCTCGAAACACGGCGCCCCGGAGAAGGTCATGAGCGACAACGGGCCGCACTACGACTGTATCAACTACCGGAAGTTTGCAGAGGAATGGGGATTTGAGCATGTAACGAGCTCTCCTCACTTCCCGCAGTCGAATGGTTTCGTCGAGCGTAATATTCAGTCAGTGAAACGCACTCTTCTCAAGGCCAGGGAGAGCGGAGTCAATCCGCACAAGGCGATGCTTTGCCTGAGAACGACGCCAATAGACCATCACTTGCCATCACCGGGCGAGCTGCTCTACACGCGCAAGATGAAAGGCGACCTCCCGATTCAGCTGAGAAACGTCCTGACGCACCGAGACGAGATACACACACGACTACAGGAGCGTCAGGACACGCATAAATCGTATCACGACACGCGTGCACACGACTTGCCTCCACTCACGAGAGGGCAGCAAGTGCGCATGCAAGACCACGTGTCAGGCCGGTGGCAGCCAGCCACTGTGACGGCAACCTGCGACGAACCGCGCTCCTGGGGTAAGACCACATTAAGGATTCGTCCGCCATTACCCTCCGAGAGAGTTCCCAATAGAAATGGCATTATGCAGGTTGTGTGAATTTCTGAGAGTACTTGTATAATGTTGATTGAGTAGAAATTATGTTTTTCTGCAGCGTGGTACCAGAGCTGTCAAATTATGACAGTTGTCAAATTGTGCTTTTCTGCGTATAGATACAGGTGTCATTTGGCTGTATGATGTCATTAAGGCAAATCACTGTCTGGTTCTAGCAGAAATGAAGGGGTGTCAGGTTTGAAAGTGGTTTATGGAAAATTGAGGTATGAGAATTTTACGAATTTTGCACAGCATGTGTATGAATAGAGAGTAAATATGGTGTAGAAATTTAAAGAAAACTGTTGGTTAAAATTTACAATAAAATGAAGGAAACGTTATAATGGCCGCCTATGGGGAAATCTAATGTGGTCTCACCCCTCCTACCTCATCGAGGCGCAGAACGGTCGCATCCTGCGGCGCAACCGACGTCAACTACAAACGACGGGGTCACCGCGACGAGTGCACTTCGCTGACGAGACTACGACAGCTGACGGCGGTGACGTCACATCACAAGTTCAGCCGGCGCAGCAGCAGGCGACATCACGTCAGCAACACGAACGCGCACGAAGAACAGACGACGCGACGCAGCTGTCCTATCGAACGAGGTCGGGACGAGCAATCACACAACCCGACAGGCTCGACTTATAGCCGAGTAAACGACAAAGGGAATTATAGGCCAATATGTCTATCGAATATATTTTCGAAGATAATAGACACTGTTCTTTTTAACAGAATGAAAATGTACTTGGAAACCACTCCTAATCAATTTGGCTTTAAGCCTAAACATGGAACGGAGTTATGCGTGTTTGCATTTAAGGAATTATTAAGGTTCTACACTGAACATGGTTCAGCTATGCACGTCGCATTTTTAGATGCATCAAAGGCGTTTGATCGTTTCAACCGAATTAAACTTATAACGAAACTAGAACAACGAAATGTACCGAACTATATCTTAAGAATACTCAGCAATGAATTCAATAATCAATGTGTATGCATACGATGGGGAAATACCTACTCGGACTTCTTCTCGGTAGGCAATGGTGTTAAGCAAGGTGGGAAGTTATCCCCTTTGCTTTTTAACATTTATATGGATAATCTGAGTATACAACTGCACAAAAAACAAATCGGTTGTAGTCTTGGTAACATGGTTGTTAATCACCTTATATACGCCGATGATCTACTTCTGTTTGCACCTTCTGCTAAAGGACTACAAACACTACTAGACATGTGTTACTCATATGGATGTGAGCACGATGTGCAATACAATGCGAGTAAATCCCTGGTCATGTACTTTGAATCTAGAAAGTCAAATCTGTCTAAAGAAATGACATTAAGAGGAAAGAAGTTAAACTTTGCCACCTCTTGTAAATATCTTGGACATGTCATTTCTAATAACTTGTCTGATGAGTCTGACATGCAAGCCAAAGTGAGACTTTTGTATGCCAAGAGTAACATGTTACGTCAAAAGTTTCACTTTTGTTCAACTGCTGTAAAAAATAAGCTATTTACAGCGTATTTTGGTAATATCTATATGTGTGCGTTATGGGTGAACTTTAGAAAAGTTAATTTTTATCAATTCATTGTTGCATATAACAACCCTTTCAGGATATTGAACAATTTGCCCATGAGATGTAGCGCTAGCCACATGTTTGCTACAGCTAATGTCAGCTCGGGTAAATGTGTAATCAGAAAGGCTATTTTTAGCTTAATGAATAGGATTGACATGTCTTTGAATCCCATTATTTATAGCATTAAAACTAGCGACGTATATTGTACTTCGAAACTGCGGCACCAGTGGGTCCGGGATTTATATAATTTTTAAACATATTGTTCTTATCTATGTATTTTTATATTATTTACATACTTTTATTGATGTATTTGTATATATGGACATCATGATTGTCTGAAATAAATACATTATTATTATTATTATCATAGCCTAACACTGAATCATTAATTGAGTTGCCATATTACCTTAGTAAAATATGTGCCACAGTAGATTAGTTGCGATATTAAATTAGAATAATATGCGCCATATATAATCCATAGTTGTAGTTAATGTTCTCGTTACTTAGTAAAAAAGGGGGATGTAACATCCTGGACTATAATGTCATATTATCGAACTTTATAATATTGTTGGGCTGATTCTTTCCTGCGACACGGTCACGGATAAATGAGTTACGTTTATGATCAGTCGATCACGAGTCTTCTTGTTTTGTCATTACGTGCAATTGTTTCACCACACAAACGTGTAACATGACGCTTGTAGTTTCACTGTACAGTAAAAACGCGAAAAAGTGTACAGTTACAAAGGTTTGGTCTTCGTGATATAGCATCTTCTGTATTGTCGGTAGTTTTGAAAAACTTGTCCTATCCATATTGTTTCCTTGTAAATATTGCCTAAGAAAAAATACGACATATAATGTAACAATAAAAGTGTTTATTTAAAATAGGCATTTTGACGCATTTTGACGCAACTGTCCGGCAAATATGAAAGACTTTAGTGTATGCTACCTTTTGTATTGTGTTAGTTCAAATAATGGTACAAATTGGTGTCATCTCCATAATGGAATTGAACCGCACATGTCACGGGGAAACCTTTATGTGGATAAACAAAATCCATTAATTAAACTTGTATTTAAAAGAAAAATATTATCCTAAGTACAACCGTTACTTCTGCAGACTTCGTCAAAGTTGACTCTGAAAATTGTGGCAAAAACCCGTTATGGAGATGACACTTTCTTTTCACGATATTTTTCCAAGGAACAGTCTACAGCTGTATTTGTTTTACTTGGCTGTTTGATATGTTATTCATCCTAGGAAACTCTATTATTTGGTATATTAATCGATTTCCTGCTGCAACGCAATAATGCGCAATTGCGGATAACGGGTTGTTTGTCATCTCCGTAACGCATCATCTCCGTAACGCTTCGCTCTTGTAAACCGGATACCCAGAAGACCAGCACTGACACTGGCCGTTTCAATGTAGAAAAATCATTACAGTCAGCAGTTTGACCAACAAGTGCATTTGCATGAATCTCGGCATAATATGTTTGTCTCTCAAAATTATTAATGATTTTATAATACATTATGTAAGGAACGTTCTTTATCCCCACAAGATGGTGTATAATATTTTAAAAATGGTTCATGAAAGTTACTGTTTCACTTATTACTTGAATAAACATAATTCTTAAATTATAAATGACGGGCAGGCAATATGCAATGCCACTGACTGGGTGTCTCGGGACAATGCAGTTTTCCAATGTGATCTGCGTAACGTTGAGTTGAGTTTACGTCTAATGTTACCCAATAATAAGGCCATTAACTAATTAAACCAGCTGTATATTATTGATTTTAATTATTAATTTTAATTGTTGTATCTGTAGTAAAATGGAAAGTGAGAGTTTACTAATGCAGTGATGCTACATTAATTTAATTTATAGTGAAACGATCGATATACCATTTCTCTGTTACACCAACAATATAATTATAATAATGGTACTTTAACACAAGTAGTAAGGCGCCGGAATCGGGGGGGGGGCTTTTGAGGAGGGGGCTAAACCATTTCACATCAATCCAATAACTAACATTCCGGGAACGAGATCTAACCGTTTAAAGCAAAACGAAAACGTAACGTAACGTTAAAACTTAAAGGAACGTCTATATTATTAAACAGTCTTTGTCTGTATGCAGGTATGTATGTATGTATGTACGTACGTACGTACGTACGTATGTATGCATGCATGTATATTTGTTTACTCCGTTAGTTTTGCATGTATCGGGCTGAAATTTTGCATGTGATCTAGCGGGCCCATTGGGGTGGTTCGTAGATTTAGACATTTTCGAAATTCGTCCGGGGGGTGGAGAACCGGGAGGGGCTCAATATTTCAAAAGGGTGTGCGTGTAGTTCCAGCCGTGGATTTTCATGTTTTTTATAGCATCGTAAAGATAATTATGCCATCTATAAATATGTCGCTGGACGTACGCAGAAATTTTGAATAGTTATAACCCAGCTGACAAAATAACGTTGCAGCAACGTTGCCACAACATTACACTTTGGTTGTGGCAACGTTTTGACAAAACGTTGCAACAACGTTCAAATGGATGGTCCCTGTTACGTTGCCACAACGTTTTATCAAAACGTTATGCATAAAATTCCCACAACCTTCCTACAACATTCCCACAACCTTCCAGCAACATTCCCACAACCTTCCTACAACATTCCCACAACCTTCCAGCAACATTCCCACAACCTTCCAGCAACATTCCCACAACCTTCCAGCAACATTCCCACAACATTCCTACAACCTTCCAGCAACATTCCCACAACCTTCCAGCAACATTCCCACAACCTTCCTACAACATTCCCACAACCTTCCTACAACATTCCCACAACCTTCCAGCAACATTACCACAATCTTCCTACGACATGAAGGGGTCAATAAGATGATGTCAATAAGAACAGAATACAAAGCTTTTTTCTAACATTTATTTTGTCTTTATTACATGGGTATCAGTTTAAATTTCATCTTCATCAGAAGTAAAGTCCATCGAAGGCATCCCGCTTGGCTCTGTTGCGCTTTTATTCCCTGCAGCTGCATTCTGAAATAGGATCACAAAGTTTCCATAGATTAGAAGGAGTTAATGCTAATTTTCAAAATGTTCAACTTTATTAGCTCAAAAACATTAATAATGGCTCATCTCTGTTAGGGGCTGTTCAGAATTTCTTATTGGGGATGGGATGGGTAATATTTGTTTACAAAGGGGGTATTAATTTTTATATAAATGTTCTGTGAGCAGTTATTTTGTTCAGTATCTTGTGCATAAAAATAAAGTTTAAAACTAATATACAGCAATAGAAAAAGTACAATTCACAATAGCAGGGGGTGGGACAAAATTCAAGTGGTATTAACTTTTGACAAAAATTCAAGGGGGTAATAAGTTTTGAAGGGCTCTCCATATCAAATCTTTTACCCCATCCCCTAATCAGAAATTCAGGAACAGCCCCGAATGCTGGAATATTTTCACAAATGTAATGCACCTGTCCAATGTGAAACCCCAGGGAGCACCACAAGCATAGGTGGGTTCTGATAAATCACACGTCGTAATTTTAGGGATGAACTTTCTGACACATAATGTGACCTTTAAATTTGAATATGTAAAATCAAAGACTAGTGGGATATTTATACTAAGGGAAGCCATCATTATTTCCGGAAGGGAGAGGTGAAAGAAATCATGCAACCTATGGCATGCTATAATGGGTGGGAAGGGGTGATAAAAATCAACTTGTCAGTAGTGGATACAAATCAACTTGTCATTAGTGGTCAAAACAGCATTATATACCCAGAGAACACAAATAGAACGAATTTTAGTTTCGTTTAGATTACACTTCCCGCGCGGTGCGTTACTGCGCGGGAAACATTCTCTTGCTTGTGAAACTTGATACACATAATAGATGTACGGAGCATCGGATATTAGTGCTCTGGCCTCCCTCGGCCCGATGAATCACCTCCCGCTAACGGGAACGCCTCATGCGTCGCGGGCTGTCATCGGCAAACGTCTGCTGTATTCCGCCGCCTGCCAGAAGCTCAGATCCGCCCGCGGGCCGAGGGTGGCGTGCTGCCTGGGGTGGGGTGGGGGTTAAACATTCAGTTTTGGACCTCTAGCTCTGATGTGGTGGGGGTCTTTTTTAGCCCTTCTGTGTGTTCAGGTACTTTAGATCTAGATATAACATTTCCTGGGGTGTGTTTCAATTTGAAGGAGGGGTTAAACTTGTTTAGACCAGTCTTCGTGGGGTCAGAATTTAGATCTAACAATTTCAAATCAAACCAAAAATCGAAAGTTCCAGCAACGTTAGAGATCTAACTGTTTAACATCAAACTAAAAACGAACGTTCTGGCAACGTTAAAGATCTAACTATTTAACATCAAACCCAAAACCAACGTTTCGACAACGTTCGACAACGTTAGAGATCTACCTGTTTCAAATCAAACCAAAACCTAACGTTCCAGGAACGTTAGAGATTAAACAGTTTGAAATCAAACCAAAACTAACGTTCTGACAACGTTAGAGATTTAACAGTAACCCAAATCAAACGGTTCTAACCAAATGCAAACGTTATATTAATGTTTACATGCTATCTGTTCGTTCGAGAGAGAGAGAGAGAGAGAGAGAGAGAGAGAGAGAGAGAGAGAGAGAGAGAGAGAGAGAGAGAGAGAGAGAGAGAGAGAGAGAGAGAGAGAGAGAGAGATTATAATTCTTGTGCAAACTGTTACAAATGTATTGTTGATGAATGTAAATAGTATCACCACACTTTGTTTATATCTATATGCTTGTTCACTTTTATATGCGGTATTTCAACGTGACAAACTGCCTTTTCTATGTTTCCATTATACCTGTTTAGTTTCAGCATTCGGTGATGAGTATATTAATGTGGCGTTATATTTCATAAATAGCGTGCTGCCACTACAAACTGCTCCACATGAAATGACGTTTTATTTAAATAGTGTAATTTCATATCATTTTAGTCTACAGCTATATGGTGTGCATCGATGTATATTGATATATGGTAAATATTCACGTTGTTTTCATTTTTTGGGAGGGCAATGTTTATACATTTTCGTTTCAGTACGTCTAGTGTTAGTTACTTTACATTTTTGTTGGACAGTGCACTATGTATAGTATTTCCTCAAACATTAGTGTCTACTCAATAATCCTGTTGTGTTTTGTTCGATATACTTATTTGCTTATTCTCACTCTACGTTTATGTTGTGGCAGTACATATGCTGTAATTTACTTTTACTCTTTTGCGCTGATGCTATAAGTACATTGTGTTAAATATGCATGCGGAATATTCGTAATAGAGAGAGAGAGAGAGAGAGAGAGAGAGAGAGAGAGAGAGAGAGAGAGAGAGAGAGAGAGAGAGAGAGAGAGAGAGAGAGAGAGAGAGAGAGAGAGAGAGTGAGAGAGACAGAGAGAGAGACAGAGACAGAGACAGAGACAGAGAGTGAGAGACAGAGAGTGATAGACAGAGAGAGAGAGAGAGAGAGAGAGAGAGAGAGTAGAGAGAGAGAGAGAGAGAGAGAGAGAGAGAGAGAGAGAGAGAGAGAGAGAGAGAGAGAGAGAGAGAGAGAGCTGCTGCGTATATCTTGTTTACTGCGAGCGTTAAAGGGATTCTTTGTAAGCTAATATACATTCGAGGTGTACCTATCAAAACGTATTAATTTCTCATAAGTACTTTCTCTGCTACTTAAGTTTTGCATGTTTATGCATAATTTGTGCTACCTGCACAAAAAGCCGATAAACAATTGTGTTTATGCGAATCATGTTGAGCTTGTTGCCACGTGGATGATTAAAGGAAATAAAAATAAGGCATTAGCTAAAATCCTTTTCCAGACAGATCACAATCTGTTTTCACATATATAATTACAATATATTACGGTACAATATATTTACAATTAATAAATTATATATCCATTACATTATATTTGTTTGAATAAATAAAATTTAGAAACATCGTTATATAGTGACCATGTTTTAATTTTTGTTTGTCAGGATTGAACCGGCGTCGCCCGATTGTAAAATAAATGGCAAGAAACCAACGCGTCTACCAACTGAGCTAGCGGGACCAACGGAAACTCTCTGACTGATTTAAATTGTTATGATAAATTGTACAACTCCTTCATATATCGATATTTTAGTGATATTATGAGATTATACACGTTATTTTCTGTAGCTGGATACAATATATGTTTATTGGTGTAGATTATCTCCCGTTGGTTGCATTCGATATCATTATTCTGAAAACGAGCCCAAGCTCGGCGGAACCTAGTCGACTTGTAGGCCCATTCGCATTCGTTGTTTTGAATAAAATTCGATTCATATGGAAACGTAAGGTAACTGCTTGTTCCTCTATGATGACTAGTGTTTGTATTACGTCGGAGTATTGCACAATAACTTATTCTGACGCTCGTTTCGACCCAAAAGCTATACTTGTAAACATGCTCTGAATGCACGGCCTGATGCGAGTTTGAGTCATAAGTGACGTCACATCTCGGCATCCCGTAAAGCGCGCCAAAAATATGCATATTCGAAAATGTCCGGATGCACAGCATAAAATGTGGAATTTATAATTTATTGAATTGTTTTATTTTTGGGGTTTGGTGAACGTGGAAATAGATAGCAGGATGTAATATAACATGAATTCAAGCAATATGTGTTTTTATTCCCTTTAATTCTGCAGCCCGAGTATAATGAATAATATTATAATAACTATATTGTACAGTATACACATTGCACAAACGATTCAAGCGCCCGTGGCTGAGACTATCACTGAGTCTGAGTCTGTCGAACCTCTAATACAATAACGGTGGTGTTACTACTGATTTCGTATAACACGTAAAAAAACACGAATTCTACTAGATAAAGAAAGACATGTGTAATTAGAAAATGGCTGTATTCAACGAACTTCCGGATGTATAGCTAGGAGCGCGATAGCATAACACTACATCTCCCTTTCGATTCCTTTAAGGATACGAAGACAACTCTACTCTATCTAATGATATATGGTAGACAACCATCTATCACAAACACATCTCAAGGGATTATTCTGCCATTTAGTGAGATGGGCCCCTGACTGATCTAAAGTTCACACATTGAGTCTCTGTGGTGGAACGGATGTCCGCCCCGATCGCGTCACGGTCGTCACAAGTGGAGCCGCAGAAGTGAGCTCCACGCATGGTGATGTCTGTCTCGGCTGCGATGCCGAACGTTGCTGTCTCTCGTGTGAAGACAAACGTGGCCGCGACTCGTCGTCGTTCGTGCTCGATTCAGCGGTCTCCGTAGTCGCTCGCTCTGCACAAACGGGTTGTTCGTTCGGCGTCGGCACAAGATGCCGCCGATTTCTATGCAGACAAGATGTCAGCGTCTGAACCAGGTACGAGCAAGGTGAGCCTGCCTGGCCTACCACTGTACCCCCCGTTCTCATGTCCTGCACCCATACTGGATCGCCGACGTGTAGGGGAGCCAGAAGTCGCGCACGGTGATGACGATCGTACGCCTCGGTCTGTCGTCGTTTTAGACTCACTCGTCGTTCTTGTAGCTGTCTCGATTCCTGCCAGCGAGGTTGCAATGTCGACGCTAACACTGGGATCGAAGTACGTAGCTGCCTACCAATCAGCAGCTCTGCTGGCGAATAGCCGCATTCAAGTGCTGTCGTACGATACGCCAACAAGGCGCCGTACGGATCCGTTGACTTTCGCAGTAAGTTCTTTACCGTCTGAACCGCGCGTTCTGACTTTCCGTTACTCTGTGGGAAACGAGGGATGCTGGTAATGTGTACAAACCCTGCTCTCTCCGCGAAACGCGCAAACTCGTGTGCCGCATACTGCGGGCCGTTATCAGAAACAATCGTCTCCGGGACGCCATGCCGCGCGAAGATTGACCGCTGGTGTAGAATCACATCAGACGCGCCCATGTCGCCTGGCCTCGCTATCTCGACAAAACTTGAGTAATAGTCAACCACAAGTAGAGACGTCGCCTTCCTGAAATAAAACATGTCGGTGCCGACTTTCTGCCAAGGTCGCAGATTCGGCTCTGACGCAATCATCGGCTCGACTGTGTTGCTATGGTCCATCGCACACGTAGTATAGTTCTTGATAAGCTCCTCAAGCTGCCTGCTGAGTCCGGGCCACCAGACCGATGACTGGGCCCGCGAGCGACACTTAATCACACCTTGATGGCCCTCGTGTATCTTGTCTAACATAGTCAAACGCATCTGTCTAGCCCTAATCTTGGCCAGACTCGTCTCGGTTGCTGGTATCTCACTCACCACCAGGCTCGCTTGCGCTGATACTTCGTCTGTGAATCGCGACTCCGCCGCCGTCAGTGGTCGCATTTGCAGTGTAGAGGCTCTTGCCGGGCACATGAGTGATCGTGTACGCGTACCACATCAGTCGCATACGGAATCGCTGTATGCGTTGTGAAAGTTCATCTAGATTCTTCTTGGTGCTAAGAAATGATACCAGAGGTCGGTGGTCGGTCTCGACATGGAACTGCATTCCGTAGAGGTAGTATGTATATCTCCCAAGAGCCCACGTAGTCGCCAGAGTCTCCTTCTCAATCTGTGAGTAGCGCTGTTCCGTTGGCGTCATCGCCCTCGACGCGTACGCCACGGGTCGCATCGCGCCGTCGTCACTCTGCAGTAGCACCGCAATGATGACGCACCTGCAGACACTGTCGTCGCTCTGTGTCGTACAGAGCCAGCACTGGAGTGCTGCTCAGGTCTGTCTTGACGCCATCGAATGCTCGCTGTTGCCTCTCACCCCGTGTCCACAGATTCTATTTCATAAGTAGATCACGTAGTGGCTGAGTTGTAGTCGACAAGTTGGCAGAAAACTTGCCTAGCTGGTTAGCCATACCAAGAAAGCGTCTAACGTCGCTCACGTTGCTGGGCTGCTGCATCTCTGTGATGGCTCGCACCTTCGCAGGATCCGCCATGACCCCGTCAGCTGACACAATGTGACCAAGATACGAGATACTCTACTTGGCAAAGTCGCGCTTATCAAAATTCAAAGTAACAGACGACGGAAAACAATCCTCACCCTCGCGTCGTGCTCTTCTACCGAACTGCCGAAGATGATGACGTCGTCCATCAAACATAGAACACCAAATAAATCATCGAGAATGCCACTCATACGCTTCTGGAAGTACTCGGGAGCCGAAGTGATTCCGAAAGGCAGCCTCTTGAGCCGCAATATCTTCCGAAAGGAGTAATTCAATTCTGGCGAAGACTGCGCTAGAGGGATCTGCCAGAAGCCAGGGTTGGCATCCAACTTAGTGAAGACCTTCGCGCCCGCCAGCCTACCGAATGTCTGATCGACTGAAGGAAGGTCGTGTTTCTCCCTCCTTACGCTCTCGTTCAACTTTGTTAGGTCCACACGAATGCGAACTTTGTGTGTCTCCCTCTGACCCTCAACGTCCGAAGAAGGGACAGCCTTCGGTTTCGCCACCGCAACCATGCTAGCACATCAGTCCGTCGGGCTTTCGATCCTGCGGATGACGTCAAGATTTTTCATTCTCTGAAGTTCCTTCCTGACGACCCCAAGCAACGATATCGAGACTCGTCTTGGTGTAGTCAACGCGAACGGCTTCGCGTCAGACCACAGCTTGATTTCGTACTCGCCATTCATCTTCCCTAGGCCTCTAAATAGTTTCGGGTTGTCGCTTCTGTAGACGTCTGCTGCATCGACCGAGTCAACAGTAACACGTCTGAAAAGATCAAGAGATTCGCACACTCTCCGACTGAGCAATGACCTCGTCTGGCCACTGACGACGTTAACGTCTTCGTGAATGACGACACCGTTTCGTGACAGCTTGCCACTGAACTTGCCCATTGTTTGTAGGACGCCGTCGTTCGCCCCTACAAGTGTTCTAGTCGACCAGTCGAGTCGCGGACTACCTGCTTTCTTGTAGTCGTTGGCAGAGATCACAGTAACGTCCAACTTGAAGCAAACGTTCGTGCGAAGGCGCGTGTCCATTGCCTCTAAAACAATGGTGGACGTCCACGGTTGGTCGTCGCCCTTCGGCACTTCGCAGAGAAAAGCGAGCTCCGGCTCGGCGTGCTTAGTGACTACGTCTACATATCTCCCTGACCTCCATACAGCCCCAACATGTCCGACTTTCTTACACTTGAAGCATGCTGCCTCACGCGCTGGGCACAATGATTTCTGATGAGCCGGAGATCTCCCACAACAGTCACACTTCCGGGTCGAAGTTGACTGAGGATGAGCTTTCATCTTTTGTTTCGACTGGCTGGTTTCGTACGACTTCCTCGTCCGCACAAAGTCAACATTGGCATTGCCACCTGTCTTCGCCGCAAAGTTGTTCCTCAACAGGGCCTGCTCTTTCTTTGCAGCCTCGTTCTGGCGTGCCATATCGATTGCCTTCTTCAGTGTCAAGGTCGCGTCCATCTGCAGTTTCAACGACAACGCCGCATCAGTGATGCCAACGACGATACGATCCCTGATCATTTCATCGTCGAGCGCGCCATACTCGCAATGCTCCGCCAGGCAGAACAACGCAGTGATGAAACTGTCAACCGTCTCGCCCTCCTCTTGGGAACGTCGGTTAAACTTAGCCCACTCGAAAATCGCATTGCGTCGAACTACGAAGCTGAACGAAAGCGCTCAAAACGTCAGTTTGGCCATTTATTAGGTTTGGCGAAGCAGAAAGCATCAGGCGGGGCGATTTGGAATGTTTGGGCCATGACTGGGTCAAACAAGCAAAAATAAAATGAAAATGGCTGTATTCAACGAAGTCCCGGATGTAGAGGTAGGAGCGCGATAGCATAACACTACAGTAACTAGGCTAGCCCTAGGCAAGGTTTTTGCCTTTCTAGTTAGTAAAACTGCAATGTCCAGTATTTGACATGCAGTGAACGAAAATGCACACTAAAATATCAGTATATCCAACCATAGCAAGAGGATTAACCTGGTCGTGGATGTAATTTGTTAGGCTAAATCTGGGATTTGGGTATGTGCGTCTACGGGTCTTGCCTTTTCAAATTCCAGTCAGCCGTTTTTGAAAAGTCTCCGTTTCCCCACTTATTTGAACCGAAACATAAAAATGTGAGATTCGTACGTTAACAGACTGTTTTTAATGCTACAGCTACAATTGTTAGTAAACCTGACTGGCATGTCATCATTCAATGTAAACGTTTTAGGTTTGTTAAAAAGTACACAATACCATGTTGCCACGGAATTTAGCGATGCACGAATTTTGGACACCAGCAAATATACACTCTAGTATACATAAGTTTTTATCCATGAATATATTAAAAATCTAATAATAATGAATAGCACATTTGATAATAATAGTACTCGCTAAAAACAAATTAAACATGTATTTTTGACATGTTACTATACACCATTATTGTACATAAATTTTTTTTACGATAATGGCCCATATGTATAATTATATACAACATTAATTAATTATTAGAGCAAGAATAAAGGAAAATATACAGGGCACTCTGAATAAGGTCGAACTTCCAGGGACCCATGACAATACTGATAAGTGGAATTTCTGATAACTAGAAAGTTATCAGAAAGTCCCCTTATTGGGACTTTTGTCCTGAACCGAGGAAAAGATTGACTTAACTTAGCGAAAATTCACTTATATGAGTTCGGGTTATCTGGAGTGCACAGTATATGACCAATGTATACAGGTAATTATGTAGAAGCAAATTAAAAGTTGGCCAAAGTAATGGATTGGGATTTTAGTCTGACTGAATCAACATAACAAGGTTCTCTTGTATTTCTTTCCATTTAGCCACCTGTTCACTTGGTGATAAATCCCATAATCCAAACTGAAATAATCTGCACAATGTTGAGTTAGTTAACTCATATTTAGGCTCACTTTCCTAAATTCAACTATGTTTATTTGCAGGAACATTGGAAATAGCTTAGCTGATGGAAAGAGGAAATTGAAGAGCTCTACTTAACAGTGCCATTAATTGGACAATGGGTCACCTGACATAAGATGATGTCTGACTTTGTTCTGCCCCATTCTGTTCTCTGCGACATCTACTGGGAAGTTGTACCTCACTTCGAGTTTCAAATGGATGTGTGCATCTGATAGCTTTGTGTATCAAAATGCATAGCAGTGCTATTAAAAGGACAATATGTTAACTGACACAGTAGCGAAGAAGATGCCTGACTTTGTTCTGCCACATTAATTCCGTGTGGCTTCTGTTGGGAATATGTGCATCACCACTTTTCAAATGGATGTGTGCAATCGATCGATTTGTTCATCAAAATGTCCACGGGCAGTGGAAATGTCGAGGCGCATACCATGCCGAGATGAAATTGACTGGTGTCGGTGTGGAAAATGCCGCAGCGATCTCCTTGTTCAGGAAAAAGAACTGAATATGTCTGCTGCCAGGAGGCGGTTGCTACTCGACAGCAACGCTGTTGGTGAAGGTAATTATTAATATGTTTAGTTTATTGTTTAAACAACCGATGAGCCTAAGTTCCGGGCTGCGTATGAACAGCGAGAGGTGATCGCTCAGGCCGGGACACGTCACTTGTCTTACATTTGGGATTGGTTGACTTTTAACTTAGTTAGATCTCACTCTCAGTGCCACTGGACTCAGTGTTTGAACTTTGACATGTCCATTTTCGAATACCACCCAAGGCTGTACCCTCACTTTTTAAAAGAAATGTAGATGAATGTTTCCATGATTCATGTGAACCAAAATTGTACAGGGCAGAGCACTAGCAATACAAATATATATAGATAATTTTATCAGCAATCTCATGCCTGATGCTCAAATTATTAATAATCTTCCAGGGAAATTACTTAGTGGACAAACCATACGTCATCTACCATCCACATGCTAAGCAAATTCACATCATTGAACTGACTACCATTTGAACCTAACATCAAGAAAGATCATGTATTCAAAACTAACAAGTATGTCGCACTAATCCATGATGTAGACAATAACGGAATAAAATCAGAATTAACATGCATTGAAATAGGTTGCAGAGGCTATGTATCTGAACCCAACAAATCTAAGACTGACAACCTCCTTAAAATCTCTTGGAATAAAACCACCAACAAAACAACTAATTCAATCGTATGCTTGTCTAAACTAGCCCTGCTAACGCCATTCACCCTTTCTAAATATAAAGACGAACCACACTGGTTTGACCCAAGACTAATTAAAATATGATGACCATCACCCTAATATGACAATAATTACAAAATAAAATTTCCCTCAACAGCAAGTAATCCTATACATAAATGTTTTCATTTTCAATACGACTTACTTTAACCGTTAGTCATTATTTACCTTAGCGTGCTACAATATACTACTATACATGGCTATTTACTGTATTCACACATGTACTTGGGTTATCGTTTCACACTTTATTGTATTCTACTGTATGAATAAAGTGATACTCTCTCACTACAGAACAAATTATAATGGTTCCACATGTTTAGTGGTAAACAATTTATATAAAGGAAAGGTCTCGTTATAGAACCGATTTTTTATATGTCATTTATTTACAATGTCAGATGTTTATTTGAGCCTAATTTATTTCAGGTCTCTCAGGTGGGCTGCATGCAGACAGTTTACCTGGTGGATACATGGCAAGCTGGGACGAAGGTACTGAGAGTTCTACCAGCATGCGCCAGCCATGGAATAAGATCAATGTTCCCTGCCCCCGATGGGGGACAACACGAGGGATACCACGCTGGACTTGAAAACTAAACTAGACAATGTACATGTGACCTATGTAGGTGGATGGTGGCAGTATTTACAGTTTCTTTACAAATTGACCGACTCTTGCTGCCAGCAGATCCTCCTTCTCTGGTTTTGGGACATCTGCCCCAGTGACTGTGATCGGATGCAGTGTGATATTTCTTTATAAACACATCTGTCACTCGATCCGTGAGCATTTGTAGGTGGGTACGTGGGTTCACCTGCTGTGGTCTGTTATGCAGCACCCATTGCTTGCGTCTTTTGGACCACACGACACCAGTCTCAACAGGTTTGTCTGGGCTGGGACGTGGTCGGTAGTTCCACGCCAGAGCAGACAGCATCAACCTAGCTTTCATTCCTACAGTGAAGAATAGTACATGCAGTATTCTAATAAAATGTCTGCAAACAACTGGTGTAACACACCAGTCTATATGTTGTTAGTAAGCTGCTGTCATTTACCTTATGGCTGTAGCATTCAGTGAACTTTAAAATGCTTTTCCTGTGTAAAGTGTTGGTTGTTTTTAGTAACAATACAATGGCCAATCATGGTAATCGTACTGGTACATTAGTAAAACGATACTGATCCTTACAAATAAAGCATTCCATCATCACATTCCTTCACATAATTTATTATAATTTGTTTTTTCTTCTTAATTTCTGTATCTACTGTATATACAGTCACTATTTCTTTAATAAAATTGGTGATAATGACACAAGTGCTCTTATTTATTTCATTACAGACAATTGCATTCTGGAATGTAATTATTACACGGAGATGTAATTTATTACACTCAAGTAACTGTACTCATAAATGTACACAGCAACTGATTACAAGGAATAGGTAGGGTGATACAGAATGAGCACTATCCATCTGTGTATTCGCCCCCTCACATCTGAGTGACTAAACTACTGAAAAGTTGGTCATCGGGAATTTTTACTATGTAACATTTTTGGTCGCATACATAAGTCGGCGGTCCACATATTAACACATAACATGTAAACATCATTTACATTATCAGTTTTGGAAGTCTGAATATACACATTTACTGATAAGGTAGTAGTCATGCTAGCTGGTACTTTCGAGTAGCCATCCTGAAAAAAACGAGTTGGATGCCTATGAAATGCAGTAATTTCGAAAACTTATTATAATGTTAGTTATGCATAGGAGCTGGTTTAGTGTATTTGGGATTCAAGTCGGTGACTGGAATTCACCTTGCACTACTTGGGTCGTGTTCCCAACTCATCATTTACTGATTGCAAATCTAAAGGTTACTTTGGACATGCCTCAGGTATAAAATGAATACATATCAAGTTTGGTACTTACTTCAGCAACTGTGTGTCACCGTTGCATGTTGCACAACACCACAGATGGTTTGATACATTCTGTATCCAATGAAGGAGGTCCTCGCATCCCTTGCCTCGGACCTTTGCAGTAAACTTGCGATTGATGCCTTTCCCCATGTGCCACATCATGTTGGTGATCGAGCTGAAATGAAAATTATAATTATTTATATTTTTGATCCAAATTCAAGATATTTTCACAACAGCTGTTAACTGTTTTTGCTGTTAGTGTACAAAAAACAAGTTAGTGAACATGTGTGCACATGGTATATTATTAAAGATATTTCGATAATATATGATTATTGAGTGATGCCAGTATTTTTTATAATACAAACATGGTGCATCTGGTGAGCTCATTGATAACTATATTTGGATCACATAATTACTCCTAGAGATATCCTTCCAAATGCTGCATTTAAATGTTTTTTTTAAATAGAAAATGGCCATCAAATGTGGCATAATGGATACAAAATTACTTGATATTGACACCCTTATTCCATGGATAAGAGTGGTTTAAAGGTATGTAATTGTTGTAAAATGATATATATTCACAGTAAACATAATACGCTATCATAATCTGGCATAAAAAACATTTTAGGTTTTTTTCTAAAAAAAAACAACATTTTCACCTGGGTTGTATCCCCTTAACTAAAATTGAGTAACATTATGTAATTTTACTAAATACAAATGAAGCCATTTTAAACGTTTTACAATAGAGTATATAGTGATATTCTTCGTCACATAAACAGTAGTCACACAGAATTATATACGAAGTCCAATTATATAACATCATGACATAAATGATAGGCCAAACATTTCGATATATGACAATGTCTAATGCAATATTATTAAATGCAGAACGTATTTTTGTTCATTTAACACAAAATACAGTAAGTTTTGCAATGTTATTATAAACGACAATCATTCCAGCCCATGTTAACCGGTTACTGTAATATCGCTCATGCGACTTGATTGCCGTTAACTTTTGCTATTCGGCTATCTTCTAAAGTCTAAACTCTTTATGGTGCAATATAGTACGTTCTGGTACTGTTCTAGCTTGCTTCCAGCATATTTTGCATCTCAAATGTCAACAGATTATAATTGGATACCAAGTAACTCGGTACTAACCTTCTTGCGATCGATTTCTCGTAGATTTCCTTCGAAGCACGTTTCTTCAAAATGATCTGAACATAGTGCGTTGTATTTCGAAGGCTTCCAACCAGCCCGTCCACAGTTGTGAATCCACTATTTCACTTCTAGCTCATTATCCTTCGCTGTACTATTGTTACAACCGTATGTAGAGCAGTATGGCACATTGCAAGTCACGTTTTCACTGTAAGCTCAACTTATACTAATATAACGAACCGCATCCCATGAACATGGACCAACTACGCGAACTACACAAGACAGTGTGTCGTACACGGCAAAAATAATGCTGCTCGTTTATTGGTTGCTTTCGGCCAAATGAACGCATCATCAGTAAGATGGCAGACTACATGGTATCGCATATTTCGTTAGAATCTTCCACTTTAAGACGACATTCCGAGTAAACCACTGAACTGAAAATTGTGATTGTAGATGCAAATGGTTAGTTTGTGCTAACACATTTAGGTGCTTAACACCACAACGTTGCCTTTTGGTTTCCTTTAAGTGAACTATGCTGGGAGTAGTGTATAAAAAGGTGTTGACAAAGTTGCTTTTACAAAAAAATTGAAAATTAATAAAATATAAATGTTCCACAACATTCAAAATGTTTTAGAGATCTTCTTGAGCTAAATACACCAATGATGACTGAAAACAGTGTTTTAAATATGTGTTACTTTTAAAGTTTTGTAATTTTATAACTTTATTTCCATCATACAATAGCCATTTTATTTGTTATCGAAACAGGAGTTCAACAGAAACAAATTCAATATCTTTTATTCTAAATGATGGGCAGAACAAATAATTATTGCACTTCCAGTACAAAATAAAACATGTTTTTACACTGATGCAATATATTTTAATATTTTGTTGACACAAATATTATGGTTTTTATAGATCTACAAGTAAAAGTAAGTCTAAAGTAGATAGGAAAGTACATAACCACCTAGATCTATCTATTTTAATACCGTAAGTCACTTTAGTGATGTATAATGTATTTATACTGCTCATGGAAATAGCAGCTGGATTTATGGTGTAAATAAAATGGTTTCATTATTGAATGTTTCTCGGCTTCAGTAAGTTTATGTTATCTAAACGTTTAATTAAAACTTCACTTCAAAATGTATAGCCATATGTACCTACTACCTAGTGAAAAAGGAACATGATAGTACCATAGTTTTTATATTCCAACAAAAACAATCCCAATCATTCAATATGACATCGGCGTCCCCTCGTCTCGGGCTCGCGTAGCTAATCGAAGTCTGACGGACAGTCCCGAATATTCATGAGCATGCCTTATAACGGATCGTGAAGTAGAAACTGCGCATACTCGGAGTGATTTTTTCGATATATTGTCAGGGTCATTAGTGATTAATATAACATAATTCTAATGAAATAAATACATACAAATTACATGAAATAATCATATTAACAGGATTACCTAATAACTGCGTACATTACAAAGATATTAAAATTCTCAAAGATTCCCTCATAGGTCGTTATATTCCAAAAGTTGCGGATAAAACGCAGTTTTCCTTTCTGTTTTAGGAAGCTTATATCGGATAGTCGCACTCGTTCACAAAGTCCCCAGACACGTTAAAGGGGAAATGAAATGCAGCTGTTTCGTGCTACATATTTAAATATATACTCTATAAGTATACATTCATGGTAACAGAAACGTACTCATTTATAAGACAAACTGAAAAAAACGATTTTGTTCGATGCCTAAAACGTCGCTATAGAGCACTGCGTATCGCCATCTTTGTTCCAAGTGAGTGGTTTGATTTACTCCTATCTAATCAATGTTAGATTTCTTTTTTTTTCGGTTTACTTCATTAGTAGATATTTCTGTGCGAAAACAAAGATATGGTGCCCTATTATACATGATAGGTGTTCTATAGGTCAACAAATAAGTTGTATACGCGTTCGAAATAAAAAGGTGAAATTAAATGGCAACGATTTATAGCCAATGAAAACATTGTTAACGTCGCACTTCCCGAACGAAGATTTTCGCTGCCAGAAGGGGGCGGGGCTTTCAAAGCAAAAGTCAGAATATTGGATGCGCGCACATACCGGGACTATTTTTCATTTGTTGTTGACAAAGACGTCGAAGGATTTTGGTAGCTCGACGAGTTATTAAAAGTAATTTTTAAAACTTCCGTATCACTTTGGAGAAAATGGATACGACAGATGAAGACTCTAGTTTGACTTGTCACTCGGAAATTACGGTTGGTACGGTTGACACGGGGTGTATGGTAGAACCTGGAGGGATAGTCCCTTTGGTGATGGGCAGCCGCTCCACTTCTGTGGAGGCTCTACGGCAGTGGCCACACCCCGGGCAATGGTCTCGGCTGACCAGCAAAACTACACGAGTAAGGCTTCTATTGAGTCGAGGGACGTCTGCCCTCAGTACACAAAGACTGTCTTGGAGGAGTAGGCGGCCAGCCGATTGGCTACACACAAATGCGAAACAGCAACAGCCTTTCACCAGGCTGCAAGGTACCTACCAAGACGCATGTGGAAGGACCGGTGACCCGCTGTCCTGCGGTGCAAGACTTTTTAGTCAAGGAATAATGGAGTTAACCATACACAAACCAGCGGAAAGCAGTGGGCAACTACCTCTGTAGTAACCCAAGAAACCTTGATGGAGAATACAAACAGTAAGAGAGGTCCTAGTGGTGAGCCCCCCCCAGGCTGGATAGGACGACACATACTGGGGAAGAGCTTGGAAATGTTGGAAGTAACGCCAGAGCTGATGACGGTAGTATGCCCGACTGTGCGGGAGGTAAAACCAGCAACAAAAAGCTAAAAGGGAAAATCCGTGTGGCAACATGGAACATCAGAAAAACGAGTCATGGAACACTACAAATGGTAACATCGGAAGCAGAAAGATATGGGATAGATATATTAGGGATTGCGGAACACAGGTTGGCCGGACAAGGACACTTTCGCCCGGATTCAGGAGGAAAGTTTATACACTCAGGAGCAACTAAGTCAGGGATGAGTGGTGTTGCATTCTATCTCTCAAAGAAAACTGAAAATGCACTATTAGGATACAATCCGGTCAATGACAGAATTATTACCATACGAATACGTGCAAAACCCACGAATATAACATGTATTCAAATTTATGCACCAACGAGCACTGCAGATGACGATGTAATAGAAACGTTTTATGATACACTGCAACGAACAGTTGACGAGGTAAACAGGAGAGACATGGTAGTACTGATGGGCGATCTCAATGCAAAAGTTGGCAGTTGTCAAAACGAAGAAGAAAATGGAAATATCTGGAAATACGGACTAGGCGAGAGAAATGGGAGAGGAGATAGACTTGTTGAGTTTATCATAGAGAATGTACTGATGATCACTAATACTTTCTTCAAACAACATCAAAGAAGACTGTACACTTGGACAACACCAGATGGTCGGAACAGAAATCAAACTTTATACTGATACCAAAACGATGGAGGACGTCTGTGTTTAATGCAAAGACATTACCGGGAGCCGATTGTGGCTCTGACCATGAATTGCTAAGCGCCAAGATTGCAATAAAATTAAGAAAGATGAAGAGAGGGAAAGAGATAGTGAGGTATGACGTCAGTGATATCAAAGAAGGATACCGAGTAGAGGTTATGAACCGTTTCGAAGTATTACAGACAGTGGCTGACGAGAAGGAACCAGAAGAGTTGGCAGTAGAAATTAGGAACATCATTATGGAATCAGCTGACAAACACTTCACTAAAAAGAGGAGACAAAAACAACCATGGATTAGCAAAGACACACTGCAGATGATTGACGAAAGGAAAGAGTTAAAGAAGAATAAAGAAATGAGTGAGAATTATCTTGAGAAATACAGAGAGAAGTGCAAAATGATTAAACGAATGTGTAAGGAAGACAAGAAGAAATATCTAGAGAAGAAATGCGAAAAGATAGAACTATGTATGAGAAGGAACGATAGTCGCAGTATGTTCGAGGAAATCAAGTCTATGACATAGCGGTTCAAACCTAGACTTGGCGTTATTAAAGATGAAACGGGAATGACTCTGACAGAAAGCGATGACATACTTGAACGATGGAAGCAATATTGTGAAAGCATGTTTAAGAATGAAGAAACAGAAGAGGTAGACATGGATGAAGGCAGAGAGAGGACAGAACCAGAACATGAACTTGAGCCTTTGCGTTCAGAGGTGGAGTGGGCAATAAAAAGTATAAAAGACGGAAAATCACCTGGCACTGATAACATCACTGCAGAGCTAATAAGAGCAAGTGGAGAAGCAGGCGTGGATATCTATCACACATTATACAAGAAAATATGGAGAAGTGGAACATGGCCCATGGACTGGAAACGAGCCATCCTTATACCAATACCGAAAAAAGGTGATATACAAGAATGCTCAAACCACAGGACTATATCCCTCATCAGCCATGCGAGCAAAATTATGCTAAAAATCATAATGAAGAGAATCACAACAAAATTAGAATGTGAAGTCAACAGAACACAAGCTGGTTTCCGGACTGGAAGAGGAACAAGATATCACATTTTCAACCTGAATATGTTAATTCAGAAATGCAGAGAATTGAACCGTGACCTTAGGATCCGTTTCATGGATTAAACAAAAGCTTTTGATAATGTTAGTCATCAACAACTATGGAAAACCTTGATACACATGGGATTTGAACAGAACATTACATCACTTATCCAACATTTATATGTTGGACAGCAGTCTGCAGTGAGATTATTCAGTCTATACACATAGAATATCATCAGAGAAGTCGAGACTGACACGAGAAGCAAGTTTTTTAATGGACTGAAAGTGAATGGACAGGAGATATATGAATTGAGATATGCCGATGACACAGCGTTAATATCCGATACAAAAGAGGGATTGGATAAACTGATAACTGCTGTTAAAGAGCACAGTGAGATGAAAGGATTGCAACTAAACATAAAGAAGACTAAGATTATGGATGTGAAGGGATGTCGAGAACCATCAGAGGTCACAGTAGATGGCGAGGAAATGGAACGAGTGGAAAGTTTTGAATATCTGGGGTCACTGATAGAAGCGGATGGAGATGGGACGAAAGAGATCAAGCGGAGGTTGGCAATGGCGAGTAAAAAGTTGACGGAGATGAAGAAGCTGTGGAAAGCAACGAACAAAGATATGAAACTACGAATTATCCGGGTCTGCATATTTCCAACGGCTACATATGGATGCGAAACCTGGACTCTTAATAAGAACATTACTAAACGTATAAATGCATTTTAAAACAAGTGCTATAGAAAGATATTACGAGTTTCGTGGACTGAACGCAGAACTAACGAATCCATTGCAGAAGAGCTAGGTGTTATACCCGGGACTTTATTGAACTTTGTAAAGAAACAGAAACTAAGTTATTTCGGCCATGTGAAACGGCATCAGTCTCTAGAGAGACTAATAATGGAAGGAAAAGTGGAAGGCAGAAGAAGCAGAGGAAGACCTAGGAGACAATGGGGAAGGACATAGAGGAATGGATGGGAGCCGACGTCTGGCAAGTGGGGAGACTGGCAAACGAAAGAGCTGTCTATAAACAATCCATCAAGGCTGCAACGTCCGGACATGGATAAGCAAAACCCAACAACAACGGTTGACACACACAAACGGCCTGTGCCATACGGGTTTCACCCAATCACCAGTGTGCGATCCACCGTCCGATATATCCGGCCCCGGGTCAGTTGTGGGAGTCGGACAGTGACAGTTGGTCTGTCGACGACGAAGACGTTACGCGACTTAATAATTTCGCATGGTGTTTGTGTGGACACTGCGTGCCAATGTCGACGCACATCGAGTCGCTGTGCTGTAGGGAGATAGCTGCCATACAGCACCGTATGACAGACCTTACAGACTATGTCTATGAGTCTGACGACTTCAAAACGGTTTGCACCAACGCCACGGGCAACAGGGCGGTGTTGGAACTTGGAAGTCGGTCAGTTGTCATTGCATGATTTGAGTGCAGATTCGTTGATTCGACCAATATCTAGTAGGTAAGTACTATGTAGTTCAACAGGTATCGAATAATTATTCTAGCAATAACTATTTCAAACATAAATAGAGCAATTATACTTGTTCCCACCTCAAATGTTCAGAATCAGAATCAGTTTATTTAATTTGACCTATAAATACGATATATAGACAATGAATAACATGAGTACTAGATAAGGTCGGGAGACTCCCATTAAGATATACAATATCGCTAGCACAGGAGCCACCCCATAAATATAATCAACATCAAAATTTACAGGACTGATTAAATGTACTCTTGTACAAATAATTGACGTACATATGGATACTTAGGTATACATTTCAATACGTATTACGAATTACAAATAAAGCAATTATGAATACGACAACAAGATTAATAATTTAAAATAAAAAAGTTTGTTGTGTATGTTGAAAAACCATACAGACTGTGGGTGTAAATTTTATTAATGATAATACTTGGTGTATTGTTAACTGTGTCAACTATGTTGTGTCTAATGCATTTTTTGGCAAATTCATGTTTGAATCTGGACATATACAGATTATTTCTTTCATGTGTGCAGTGTTGATGAATATTATAGATGTGTGTTTGGAAAACATTGAAGTAGTAGGGTAAAAGATTGTTAATTAATTTATAGTAAAATTTTAATTGTTGGATTTTATAAATGTCATCCAACTTTAGCAACTGAAGTCTTTTAAAAATAGGACTTGTGTGAGCATGATATTTACTTAAGGATATTATTCATATTGCTTTTTTCTGTAATTTAAAAATTCGATGTGCCTGATGACCCCATAAAAGTAAGCGATAATTAATATGAGGGAGAATAAGAGCATTGTACATAATATATAATGTATTAGGTGGTAAACAATGTTTAAGTTTATTTAGTATGCCTATTGTTTTAGAGATTTTATTTGCTATTTTGTTTGTATGACTCTGCCAGTTTAAATGATTATTTATTGTGATGCCTAAAAAATTGAAATCATTTACATATTCAATGTGTGCCCCATATATTTGTAACACAGGGTATTCTATTTTCTTTTGAGGCATATGAAAAATCATGAATTTAGTCTTTTTGGCATTTAGTGACAGTTTATTAGCTTTTAACCAATTACTAATCTTTGTTAGTTCTTTGTTAATATTTTCACTTCGCATTTGGCCTTCTGAATCATTAAACGTTTTTAGTGTACTAGTAAGAGTGGTGTCATCAGCATATGTTATTAATTTAAAAAGGTCACTAGAATGTGCTATATCATTTATATATATAATAAATAAGAGCGGCCCTAAAATTGAACCTTGGGGGACACCAGTGTTGATGACTATTTCCTTAGACTTAACATTTTCAATTTCTACATACAGCTTACGATTTTGTAAATAACTCTTACAAAGGTCCAGAGCCTTGTCATTTAATCCATAGTAATTTAACTTCTGTACCAATATATTGTGATCAATTGTGTCAAATGCTTTTGATAAATCAAGGTATATATTTATTGGAGTAACCGATTTATCAAGTTCTTGTATAATTCTGTCTATGATTTCGAGTGTAGCAAGCTCAGTAGAATGTTTCTTTCTAAACCCATATTGGCTATTGTAGTATAACGCTTTAGAATGGAAGTAATCGTGGATTTGATCAAACACAACCTTTTAAAAAAAATTTGAAATCACTGGCAGGATAGAATAGGACGATAATTGTTAAAATCAGAAACATCACCTTTTTTTAAAAGGGGTATGACTTTTACAATTTTTAATTTGTCTGGAAAAATACCAGTTATTATTGATTGGTTAATAATTAGAGTGACTGCTTTGCTGATATCATTTTTGATAAATTTTAGTAATTGTGTTGAAATACCGTCTTTTCCACAACTTGATTTTGGAGGTAACCGATCAATTGTATTAACAGTAGTTTCCATGTCAATCGGATTAAATCTGAAAGTGTGCAATATTGGGTTCTTCAGGTAATCTTTGTATGATTTACCTCCACTAGTAGTTGTTTTAGAGGCTAGAGTAGGACCAGCATTAGTAAAAAACGTGTTAAATTTGTTTGCAATAATGCATTTGTCACTAATCATTTCCCCATCGACTTTGAACAAATCTGGAAATTGTTCTTTCTTTTGACTTTTCTGAATAATTTCTTTAATTAAACACCACGTCTTTTTAACACTATGCTTATGCTTTTCAAAACTGGATTGGTAATGCATTTGCTTAGCTAATCTAATATTACTCTTAAGAATTTTATTATAAGTATGTAAGTCAGTTTTAAGTTCATGATAATGCTCTGTATTTACTTGAGTCGTTTTCATTCTCGAATACAATTTGTTTCAAAATTTTATCGACACAATAATGCCCTTGGTAATCCAAGGAGTTTTCTTATGTTTATACTTGTTAAATTTAATTACTTTAATAGGTATAAATTTATCCATAGCTGCATTAACAATTTCATCGAGGATATTGTAGTTTTCATTCAGATCCGCATGAATATCTGTGTTAAGTTTATTACAAATATTTGAGTTTATTATTTCAATTTTAAATTTATTGAGCGAGTCAGGACTTTGTTGTTTTATTCGTATAAACCTTGGTATTGCACTAGTGGTTTCAATATAATCCAGACTTAGAAAGTACGGAAAGTGCTCAGAAATATTGCTCACTAAAATACCAGCTGAGGATTTGAAGAATCCTTTTGACAAATTGCATAACAAATTATCAATGAGTGTTCCATGATATTCTGAAAGTCGTGTTGGCATAGTAATTTTAGGGAAGAAACCATGTGAAACGATTGTGTCAAAATAGTCACATATTATGGGTTTTTCGTTATTTTTAAGCAAGTCAATATTGTAATCTCCTGCAATTATTATTTCATTTTTAGATTTTTGTAAATCAACTAAATTTGATGCAAATTCTTTTGTAAATATACGGTAGTTTTCGATAATATCTCTAGGTGGTCTATATATTTCCAAGAATTTTTTTTTTTTCATAGCACAACATGTTATTTCAATAAATTGACCTTCCCAAGTGTCTGTATTTGCACGGATATTTACAGATTTGTAATTGTATTTGTTGCTGAGGTAGATTGCCAAGCCGGCATGTGCACTACAGATTTTGCCTTGGCATATTAATGTATATCCATCTATTTGAAATAAAGAAGTGTCAGCCTCTTCATCGAGCCATGTTTCTTGTAAACATAGAGCATTAATCTCACAGCCACTATTTCTGAATGATTCTAGCTTTATTTTAATTTCGTCAATTTTTGCATTTAAACTCTGACAGTTTAGGCTTAGCATGATAAATTTGCTTTGTTTGTTCATTAAATGGTTTATTAAATTATCATCGTCGAAGTATGGTGAATGTTGAAATGGTTCAACATCCCCATCTTCATTCATTTCATCCGTTTTTAATATGTGATAGAGAGAATTTTTCTCTAGACCACCAAATTGCACTAAGAAAGAATTGTTATCACTCATATTGGAAAATTGAATAAACAATAGTGCTCTGTGTTTACAGGACACATCATATAAACATAGACTAGACGTTGTGAAAGTGCTGCACATGCTATACCCTGAGCATTATAAAAATACATTTTATAAAAGAAAATATTACGAATATTCCGCATGCATATTTAACACAATGTACTTATAGCATCAGCGCAAAAAAGAGTAAAAGTAAATTACAGCATATGTACTGCCACAACATAAACGTAGAGTGAGAATAAGCAAATAAGTATATCGAACAAAACACAACAGGATTATTGAGTAGACACTAATGTTTGAGGAAATACTATACATAGTGCACTGTCCAAAAAAAATGTAAAATAACTAACACTAGACGTACTGAAACGAAAATGTATAAACATTGCCCTCCCCAAAAATGAAAACAACGTGAATATTTACCATATATCAATATACATCGATGCACACCATATAGTTGTAGACTAAAATGATATGAAATTACACTATTTAAATAAAACGTCATTTCATGTGGAGCAGTTTGTAGTGGCAGCACGCTATTTATGAAATATAACGCCACATTAATATACTCATCACCGAATGCTGAAACTAAACAGGTATAATGGAAACATAGAAAAGGCAGTTTGTCACGTTGAAATACCGCATATAAAAGTGAACAAGCATATAGATATAAACAAAGTGTGGTGATACTATTTACATTCATCATCATTATATTTGTAACAGTTTGCACAAGAATTAGAATATCTCTCTCTCTCTCTCTCTCTCTCTCTCTCTCTCTCTCTCTCTCTCTCTCTCTCTCTCTCTCTCTAGTGGTTAGGGCAGTGGACTCTCAGTCAAGAGGTGTTGGTGTAGTGGTTAGAGATGTGGTAGTTTAGTGGGTAGTGCATCACCCATAGGTGGTAGTGTAGAGGTTAGGGCAGTGAACTCTCATACCAGAGGTGCTAATGTAGTGGTTAGAGCAGTGGACTCTCATTCAAGAGATGGTAGTGTAATAGTTAGGGCAGTGGACTCTCAGTCAAGACGTGTTAGTGTAGTGGTTAGAGAGGTGGTAGTGTAGTGGTTAGTGCATCACACAGAGGTGGTAGTGTAGAGGTTAGGGCAGTGGACTCTCATACCAAAAGTGGTAGTGTAGTGGTTAGAGCATCATACAGAGGAAGTAGTGTAGACAGGTTAGTGGGCAGCACATCTTGCAGGTTAGTGGGCAGTACACCTTGCAGGTTAGTGGGCAGTACACCTTGCAGGTTAGTGGGCAGTATACCTTGCAGGTCAGTGTGCAGTATACCTTGCTGTATAAGGTACAAAGTATAATGTATAGTGTATAAGTTATAAGTATCAGGTTTAACTTATAAGGTATTGTGTATAGTGTGTTAGGAATACTGGGTATAATGTATGAGGTGCAGTGCATAGTGGGTAAGACATAATTATATAAGATATAAAGTATAGGGTATAAGGTATAACTGTAAGGTGTAATATATAAGGTATTGTGTATAGTGTGTAAGCTACAATGTACAAGGTGTAGTGCATAGTAGGTATGCTATAAGTATAAGGTATACTGTATAGGGCCTGGGCGTAAAGAATAAAGCGCTTTGAGCAGTCCTGAGGACAGGATACTGCGCTTTATAAGAACTTACCTTTACGTTTTTACTTATTACCTTATAGTTATACCACATACACTGTATATTACACATTGTACCTTATATCTTATACACGGTACACCATATGTTATATTTATACTTCATACATTATACAGCATAGTGGGTAAGACATATGTGTAAGGTGTAATACATAAGTTATAGCGTACAGTGTTAAAGGTATAATGTATAAGGTATTGTGCATAGTGTGAATGCTATAAGGTATAGTGCATAGTGGGTAAGCCCTAAATATATAAGGTATAAGGTACAAAGTATGATGTAGTGTGTATAAGTGTCCAAATACATACAGTTTATATAGTGACTATGTTTTAGGTGTCCAAATACATACAATTTATATAGTGACTATATTTTAGGTGTCCAAATACATACAGTTTATATAGTGACTATGTTTTAGGTGTCCAAATACATACAGTTTATATAGTGACTATGTTTTAGGTGTCCAAATACATACAGTTTATATAGTGACTATGGTTTAGGTGTCCAAATACATACAGTGTTTATAGTGACTATGTTTAAGAGTCCAAATGCATACAGTTGATATAGTGACTATGTTTTAGGTGTCCAAATACATACAGTTTATATAGTGACTATGTTTTAGGTGTCCAAATACATACAGTTTATATAGTGACTATGTTTTAGGTGTCCAAATACATACAGTTTATATAGTGACTATATTTTAGGTGTCCAAATACATACAGTTTATATAGTGACTATGTTTTAGGTGTCCAAATACATACAGTTTATATAGTGACTATGTTTTAGGTGTCCAAATACATACAGTTTATATAGTGACTATGGTTTAGGTGTCCAAATACATACAGTGTTTATAGTGACTATGTTTAAGAGTCCAAATGCATACAGTTGATATAGTGACTATGTTTTAGGTGTCCAAATACATACAGTTTATATAGTGACTATGTTTTAGGTGTCCAAATACATACAGTTTATAAAGTGACTATATTTAGGTGTCCAAATACATACAGTTTATATAGTGACTATGTTTTAGGTGTCCAAATACATACAGTTTATATAGTGACTATATTTTAGGTTTCCAAATACATACAGTTTATATAGTGACTATGTTTTAGGTGTCCAAATACATACAGTTTATATAGTGACTATGGTTTAGGTGTCCAAATACATACAGTTTATATAGTGACTATGGTTTAGGTGTCCAAATACATACAGTGTTTATAGTGACTATGTTTAAGAGTCCAAATGCATACAGTTGATATAGTGACTATGTTTTAGGTGTCCAAATACATACAGTTTATATAGTGACTATGTTTTAGGTGTCCAAATACATAGTTTATATATTGACTATGGTTTAGGTGTCCAAATACATACAGTTTATATAGTGACTATGTCTAGGTGTCCAAATACATACAGTTTATATAGTGACTATGTTTTAGGTGTCCAAATACATACAGTTTATATATTGACTATGGTTTATGTGTCCAAATACATACAGTTTATATAGTGACTATGTCTAGGTGTCCAAATACATACAGTTTATATAGTGACTATGTCTTAGGTGTCCAAATACATATAGTTTATATAATGACTATGTCTTAGGTATCCAAATACATACAGTTTATATAGTGACTATGTCTTAGGTATCCAAATACATACAGTTTATATAGTGACTATGTTTTAGGTGTCCAAATACATACAGTTTATATAGTGACTATGTTTAGGTGTCCAAATACATAGAGTATATATAGTGACTATATTTAGGTGTCCAAATACATACAGTTTTTATAGTGACTATGTCTTACTTGTCCAAATAAATACAGTTTATATAGTGACTATGTTTTATGTGTCCAAATACATAGAGTGTATATATATATATATATATATATAGTGACTATGGTTTTAGGTGTCCAAATACATACAGTTTATATAGTGACTATGTTTAGGTGTCCAAATACATACAATTTATATAGTGACTATGTTTCAGGTGTCCAAATACATAGAATATATATATATATAGTGACTATGGTTTTAGGTGTCCAAATACATACAGCTTATATAGTGACTATGTTTAAGTGTCCAAATGCATACAGTTTATATAGTAACTATGTTTTAGGTGTCCAAATACATATAGTATATATAGTGACTATGTTTTTAGGCATCCAAATACATACAGTTTATATAGTGACTATGGTTTAGGTGTCCAAATACATACAGTTTATATAGTGACTATGTTTTAGGTGTCCAAATACATACAGTTTATATATTGACTATGGTTTAGGTGTCCAAATACATACAGTTTATATAGTGACTATGTTTTAGGTGTCCAAATACATACAGTTTATATAGTGACTATGTTTTAGGTGTCCAAATACATACAGTTTATATAGTGACTATGTTTTAGGTATCCAAATACATACAGTTTATATAGTGACTATGGTTTAGGTGTCCAAATACATAGTGTTTATAGTGATTATGTTTAGGTGACTAAATACATACAGTTTATATAGTGACTATGGTTTAGGTGTCCAAATACATACAGTTTATATAGTGACTATGTTTTAGGTGTCCAAATACATACAGTTTATATAGTGACTATGGTTTAGGTGTCCAAATACATACAGTTTATATAGTGACTATATTTTAGGTGTCCAAATACATACAGTTTATATAGTGACTATGTTTTAGGTGTCCAAATACATACAGTTTATATAGTGACTATGTTTAGGTGTCCAAATACATACAGTTTATATAGTGACTATGTTTTAGTTGTCCAAATATGTACAGTTTATATAGTGACTATGTTTTAGGTGTCCAAATACGTAGAGTATATATATAGTGACTATGTTTTAGGTGTCCAAATACATAGAGTATATATAGTGACTAAGTTTTAAGTGTCCAAATACATACAGTTTATATAATGACTATATTTTAGGTGTCCAAATACATACAGTTTATATAGTGACTAAGTTTTAGGTGTCCAAATACATACAGTTTATATAATGACTATGTTTAGGTGTCCAAATACATACAGTTTATATAGTGACTATGTTTTAGGTGTCCAAATACATAGAGTATATATAGTGACTATGTTTTTAGGTGTCCAAATGCATACAGTATATATAGTGACTATGGTTTAGGTGTCCAAATACATAGAGTATATATAGTGACTATGGTTTAGGTGTCCAAATACATACAGTTTATATAGTGACTATGTTTTAGGTGTCCAAATACATGCAGTGTATATAGACTGGTTCGTGTTGTTGCGCTTGCCACACTAGCACCTCTGATATGAGAATCCACTGCCCTAACCATACACTACCACCTCTGTATGAGAGACGACTGCTTTAACCACTACACTACCTCCTCTGGCATGAGAATCGACTGCCCTAACCACTACACCACCACCTCTTGACTGAGAGTCCACTGCTCTAACCACTACACTACCATATCTTGAATGAGTGTCCACTGCTCTAACCACTACACTACTACCTCTTGAATAAGATTCCACTGCACTTTCCACTACACTGCCACCTCTGTATGATGCTCTAACCACTACACTACCACTTCTGGTATGAAGGTCCACTGCTCTAACCACTTCACTACCACCTCTTGAATGAGAGTCCACTGCTCTAAGCACTACACTACCAACTCTGGTATGAGAGTCCCCTGCCCTAACCACTTCACTACCGCCTCTGTCTGAGAGTGCACTGTCTCTTAATTAAAGAGATGTGGGTGCCGAGCTAATAAACCGTGTAGCCTTGCTATAAAGCTGCCTTACCTTACACGTTCCGTTCCATAAAACACGCGTCAATACTCCAATACATGCACACGCCGAAGAACTCACCAGCCTAAGGTAAGCACCCGTCTGAGGCAATAACGGTCTGTGTCAGCAGTCTTACACATGCTCCAGTTACACACGCTCTAATGCTAGCAGAGGTGATCTTTTGCCAAAAGTAACACCGATTTACAAACAAGGCACTTTATTGTCCCCATGCAAATAATAATAATATGCGTCCTATATACGGCTTGCACAGATCACAATCACTACACTAACACCTCTTGACTGAGAGTCCACTGCCCTAACCACTACACTACCATCTTTTCAATGAGAGTCCACTGCTCTAACCACTACACTAGCACCTCTGGTATGAGAGTTTACTGCCCTAACCTCTACATACACTACCACCTCTGTGTGATGCACTACCCACTACACTACCACCTCTCTAACCACTACACTAACACCTCTTGACTGAGAGTCCACTGCCCTAACCACTACACTACCATCTCTTGAATGAGAGTCCACTGCTCTTACCAAGAGTCCACTGCTCTAACCACTACACTAGCACATCTGGTATGAGAGTCCACTGCCTTAACCTGTACACTAACTACCACCTATGTGTGATGCACTACCCACTACACTACCACATCTCTAACCACTGCACTAACACCTCTTGACTGAGAGTCCACTGCTTTAACTAGTACACTACTACCTCTTGAATAAGATTCCACTGCTCTTACCACTACATGGGAGGGAGGGAGGGAGGGAGGGAGGGAGGGAGGGAGGGACGGACGGACGGACAGACGGACAGACAGTCAGAGACAGAGAGTCAACGCATAACCTTTATTTACACTACCCCTTTCCCGCTATAGATGTCGCTATTGAAAAGGGTTTACCATACTTGTATAGTCAACGCATAATTAGGGGTTGATTAGTGCCAATGAGTGATTATCTTGTTTGATACCCCTTTCCCACTAGATGTTGCTATTGAAAAGGGTTTACCGTGCTTGTATAGTCAACGCATAACGTTTATTTACACTACCCCTTTCCTGCTAGATGTCGCTATTGAAAAGGGTTTTCCGTGCTTTTATAGTCAACGCAGAATTATGGGTCAATTAGTGCCAATGAGTGATTAATTAGTGCTAATTAGGGGTTAATTAGTGCTAATTAGGGGTTAACTAGTGATTAATTAGTGGTAATTAGTAATTAATTAGTGCTAATTAGTGCTAATTAGTGATTAATTAGGAGTTAATTGGTGCTAATTAGATCAAGGTCAGTGTTAAAAGTCAAGGTCAACAGTAATTAACTGACCAATTAACTGACCACTGGAGTACCTGGCTATAGACAGTGGTAGTTGCACCATGGCTGAATACTTCCCGGGAGAGAGTACCTGGCTGTAGACAGCGGTGAGTAGTCTTTATCGCCACAAGAGGTCAGCACTGTAGTTAAAATGAAAGGTCATTAATTATGGGGTCATTACCACAGACCCCCACTAGGCACTCCGTTTGGATTATGACATGAGCCAGTTCTTTGATGTTCCTTTGATCTCATAATCCAATGGATACTGAGATGAACTTACATACTACTTATATGTATATATATATATATACATATATATATACATATATATATATACATATATAATATATATATATATATTATATATATATTTTATACACTGTGCCCGTCCAAACAACAATGTAATTGGCCTTACAGGGATTAATAAAGTTGTATTTTATTGTTTTTCATCAGTTTGTTTTTGTCGGCGCTGATCTCCATGCCATATGCTATAGGGGTTTTGTCGAGGCACTCCACCAAATTGACTAGTACTTGTTCTTCTCCTGCTATGCCGCCGATGTCATTAGCGAAGCGAAGGTTGGTGATTGTCCTGTCTCCAATGCTGATTGTGTCTTGATGGTTTTCTGAGGCATCATTCATGTTCCTTTCCAGAAAGATGTTGAAGAGGGTGGGTGATAATAGGCATCCTTGTCGAACTCCCATTGTTGTTCGAAACCAGTCTCCTATGCTATCATTGAAGATACCTCCACAGGTGGCCTTGTCATATAGGTGTTCAATGGTTCGGACAAGATTGGAGCCAATGTTGTACTTCCTCATGGTCGCCCATAGGGCCGCATGCCATATCCTTAAAGGCCTTCTTAAAGTCTATGAAAACATGGTACAGGCATTGCTGATGTTGAAGGTGTTTCTCGCAAAGGATTCTAATGTTGAAGATCTGTTCACTGGTACTCCGTCCTGCTCGAAAACCAGCCTGTTCTTCAGCGATGATCTTGTCCGCCTGGGGTTTGGGTCTGTTGAGTAGGATCTTCAACATGACTTCGCTCGGGTGACTGAAGATCGAGGCTGATTGTTCTATAATTTTGGCACAGCTGTAGGTTGCCTTTCTTGGGAAGCGCGATGATCAGTGACTGGGTCCATGGTGTGGGCCATTCTCCTGTCTGCCAGATCTTATTGCATATTGTTGTGAGGGTAGTGATTAATTAAGGCTTCTCCCCCAGCTTGAACCAGTTCTGCTGGTGTGTTGTCGATTCCAGCTGACTTTCCTTTTTCATAGATTTCACTGCAGCCTCCACTTCCTCACGAAGAATGGGGTAGTCATCCTCTTCGGTAGTCTGTGGACAATTTAGTATCACTGGGTCTCCGTTGGTCTTGTATTTGTACAATTCTGAGCAATATTCTGTCCATCGGTTGAGAATCTATTGCTCTTCTATAAGGCATTTCCCTGATTTGTCTTGGATGGTGGTGGTTATTCCTTTCTTCACTGACGTCAGGTCTTTCACAACTTGGTAGGCCTTCTTGCTGTTGTTCTTGCTCAGACTGTCTTCAGTTTCACAACGTTGTTTTGCTATCCAGTCATATTTTGCTCTTCTCATATCTTGTCTGATCTTCCTGTTGACTTCTCTTTAATTTGCTGCTCCTTCTGTTGTGATACCTCATAACTAGTCTAGGAACTATGTTGTATCATACGCGTAATAAACCGCCAGTTGGTGAATCGCCTACAACTGTGTATTGACTTGTGCGTGGAATCGGAGTGTCTTGAAGAGTGAATTAGTGTAGCATACAAATGAACAATCACTTTATGGTGGCAGCGTCGGGATACATAAAACAGCGGTAACAGTGAGCATCAGAATCATGAACTTTGAAACTGTAAAATGCTGAATAGCGTAGCCTACGTCGTTAACCGCTGTGCCCGCAACCCAAAATTCGATTCGGCATCGTCACGAGATTCACGCATGCCGTCACGCGTGATACATCTGTGTATCACTCCGCGCGCTACACAACTGGTCACCAGGCGGCGACACAACTCATCAAAAGCTTCACGTATAGTCGCTAGGGGCGACACCGCTGCATAGCGCACACCGCTAACGCGCAGTAACAGTGTTATAGCCGGCGAACTCGTAAAAGCAGTTGCCGGGCTAATAACAAATACGCCCAAACGCACCACAAAACCGCAACACGTAAAAAAAAACACCGTTGTTGCACCCACAATGGCAAAATACCCCACTATGGACTGGGTTGGCGAGAACGTTGCAGAAACGTTCAAAATATTCAAACAACGAATGACTCTCATACTAACCGACGATAATGTTGACCCGGCTAAACAGGCGGTAAATATACAGATCGCTGAGGGAAACGAGGGGCTGAAGCGAATCAACTCGTCAACACTGACGGAGGACGAAAAGAAAGATCCTGCGAAGTTATACAAACTGTTTGAAGACCAACTCGACATCAGACTAAACTTCCGAATCCATAGAATGGAGTTGATGACATTTCGTCAAAATGAACGTGAATCAACTGATGAATTCGTCAAAAGAGCGCGCCGCAAGGGCGGCCTATGCGACTTCGATGAACGCGAGTTGGTCGAGAGGATCATTGAGTTGATCATCGCAAGCACTCCGCATGAACTACTGCAAAAGCACCTCCTCGACCAAGAGAAAGGCTACAGCATGGATCACGTGTTGAAGGAAGCACGCAAATATGAGACCATAGCTGCTGGAAAAGAGTCCCTGCAAAGCCTGATAAGCCCACATTACATGGCCATCAACGAAGTGAAGCATAGAAATACATGCAAAAACTGTGCACTCTCACATCCACCGAGGCAGTGTACTGCTTACAAGGACCACTGTAAATACTGCGATGTCGTCGGGCACTGGGCCAAGTGTTGCCGAAAAAAGAAAACAGATGACCGGCAAAAAGCAGACGACCGACCCCAGAAAGCCGTGTACAAGTCGAAACGACCAGCTAGACCAAAGAGCCGAAGCCGACGTGACAGTAGACAACCAACGAAGCCAATTCACGAACTCTCTGGGTACAACACAGAACACGATCGAGACGACTACGACACTGACGGCGAAACTTACACGAAGTCATAATACGTCATCACAGCGTCAGAAAGCCACACAGACACCACACGTGATGGGGTGTATGCCAACCTGAACATTGTCTGCGCTGATATACAGGGCGTGCACGATCTGAAGCTGAAGGTCGACACAGGCGCGTCAGGCAACACTCTGCCAGTACGTGTCGCCAAGCAGATGTATGGAGACATGTGGCGATCGAAAGTAGAACCTGTACACAACACAAAGCTGACTGCATATAACGGCGACGAGGTAGAATGCTGCGGCGCACTGAAGATACTATGTCAATACAAGGACTGCCAGTGGCGCAAGTACAAGTTTTACGTCGTTGACGTTGAGGGACCAGCCATCCTAGGCCTGCGGGCATGCGAGCAGATGCGGATAGTGACATCAAATCAGGCATCAACCGATCGATTCCAGAGAGCGACGCACAGAGGGCGACCGTGAACTCCATCGAGGACCTCAAGAAGCAGTTTCCTGAGCAGTTCGACCGCATTGGCAGCTTCGAAGGCAAAGCCAATCTAACACTGAAACAAGATGCGGAACCATCGATTGACGCACCACGCAAGTGCAGCATCCATCTGAAGGCAAAACTGCAACATGAACTCGACACAATGGAGAAAGACGGGATAAATCGGAAGATCGAGCATCACACAGACTGGTGTTCATCCATCACAACGAGCGTGAAGAGAGATGGTTCACTGAGAGTCTGCATCGACCCCAAGCGTCTCAACGACAGTCTCAAGCGATGTCCACATAAAATACCAACTCTAGAGGAGCTCAACCCCGAGTTCGCAGAGGCACGGGTATTTTCGAAGATGGATGCCAAAGCTGGCTACTGGTCTATCCACCTCGACGAAGCCAGTCACGAGTTGACTACCTTCCGAACACCGTTCGGGAGGTACTGCTACAAGAGACTCCCGTTTGGCCTGTGCGTATCCCAAGACCTCTTCTAGCAGGCGATGGACCGCAGTTTAGCCAGGACACCGGGATGTGTTGGCATCGCAGACGATGTGGTAGTCTACGGACGAGACAGCGCCGAGCACGACAAGAACCTATTCCGGCTGATGCACATTGCCAGAGAAGAAGGTCTTGTCTTCAACTTCACAAAGTGCATCATCAAGACGAACGAGATCGTTTTCTTCGGGTCGGTGTACGGGTAAGATGACATCAAACCTGATCCGAGTAAGATCGAGGACCTACGCAAGATGCCTACCCCACAGGATAAGGAGGATCTTCAGCGGTTTATCGGTCTGATGAATTATCTTGCGGCGTACATCCACAAAGTGCATCATCAAGACGAACGAGATCGTTTTCTTCGGGTCGGTGTACGGGTAAGATGACATCAAACCTGATCCGAGTAAGATCGAGGACCTACGCAAGATGCCTACCCCACAGGATAAGGAGGATCTTCAGCGGTTCATCGGTCTGATGAATTATCTTGCGGCGTACATCCCTCACTTCGCTGACAAGGTATCGCCTCTGAGGGCACTCCTCAAGAAGGACGTCCCATTCGTGTGGCAAGAGGACCATCAGCATACTTACGACGACCTGAAGAGCTGTATCGGCAGCGAATCGTGCCTGTCCTACTACCATCCACAGAAGGAAACAGTCCTAGAAGTCGATGCGTCGCAGAAAGGGTTGGGTGCCTGCCTTCTACATGACAACAGACCCGTAGTGTTCGCATCCAAGACGCTCACACCGACACAGTCGGAGTATTCCAACATCGAACGTGAGACACTGGCGATCGTCAATGGAATCCTAAAGTTCCACACGTTCCTCTTCGGAAAGCCGTTCGTCGTCAAAACAGATCAAAAACCTCTGCTGATGATACACAAGAAGCCGCTAAAGAGTGCACCTCCACGTCTACAGCGACTCCTGATCAAAATACAGGGATACGACTTCCAGCTTGTGTACCGACCTGGCAGCCAGATGATCATCGCAGATGTCCTCTCGAGTCTTCCCAACCTGGAGAAGAATGCCGAGATCCCACTAGACATGACAGTGGATGACATCTCGCTAGACGACGACGATGAGAACGCCCACAAAATCGATATAATCAACTTCAGCACCGACAAACGAGTCCAGCTTCGACAGCTGTCGACCTCAGACCACACAGCTCTCCAGCAAGTGATATACAGTGGGTGGCCTGACACGATCAGAGAGCTGACACACGACCTTCGCCCGTACTGGTCCTACCGCGACGAAATCGGAATTTCAGATGGATTCATCTTCAAAGGAAGACAGGTGATCATACCAGAGGCGTTGAGGTCAGACATCCTGCAGCAACTTCACGAGTCACACCTCGGTATCGAGAAGACACGTCGACTCATGAGAGAGTCGGTATATTGGCCGAACATCCACAAAGACATAAAGACAATGATCAAAGCATGTGCAGCATGTCAAGAGAACCAGCCAGAACATCGACAGCAACCTTTCATCGCTCATGATGTGCCATCCACACCGTGGACCAAGGTGGCCAGTGACATGTTCCAAATCAAAGGAGACACCTACCTGCTCATCACTGACTATTACTCCAAGTTCTACGTCGTCCAGAAGATACACACGACAACCAGCACTGCCTTCGCCAACATGTCAGCAGAGTGGTTTAGCATGTTTGGACCACCACTGGAGATAATCACCGACAATGGCCCACAGTACGTAGGGAAGCCATACGACGACCTGTGTAGGAGATGGAACATCAAGCACATCACAACATCACCCAGATATCCTCAATCGAACGGATTGGTTGAGAGACAGGTCAGGACGGTCAAGGGGATCATCCAGAAATGCGCCAAGACCGGCAATGACGTGTTGATCGCGCTACAACAACATCGATGCACGCCGATAGACAGCAACTTGCCCAGTCCGAGCGAAATCCTCTTCAACCGACCTTTCCGCACGACACTACCTAGTCACCATCCGGTGCTGATGCAGCAGAACCAGCAACTGAACAACGAGCAGCTACAGCAGCGCAGAGAGCGCATGATAACCGACCACGACCGACACGCGGGTCCAGAGCTCGCTCCGTTGCATGCCGGGCAGCGCGTGAGGATCCTCAACAAAGAGACTCACCAGTGGTGCCCAGGCGAGATCTTGACGCAGTGCGCAGAGCCACGGTCATACGTTGTGCAGACGCCGAACGGCACGAGGCTGCGCAGAACGAGGGCGCACCTGAGGGGGCTACATGCCACGTATCGACCTAGGAGCATTCTGAAAGACCCTGCAGAGCACGCACGGCGACGAGTGACCTTCCGAGATGACGACACGGACGATCATCAGGTGACGCCGCCTGTCCCGACGACTGGCGACACGACCACTGTTGATGTGCAATTACCGACGATCAGACGATCCGGGTGGACGATTCGGAAGCCATCGAGGTTCCAAGATGACTAGCAGCAGACTGTGTCATATTAAATAATTATAGTTCATAATTACTAGTATACAACGAACTTTATCGTGTTATATTGCCATATTAGTATAGTAATTTAGTCATACTGTTATACATGACATCTCATTTTGTATCACATCAATCTGATTGATACATTCTTTTTCTTTATTATTTTCCGCAGAGGGAGATGTTGTGACACCTCATAACTAGGCTAGGAACTATGTTGTATCATACGCGTAATAAACCGCCAGTTGGTGAATCGCCTACAACTGTGTATTGACTTGAGCGTGGAATCGGAGTGTCTGGAAGAGTGAATTAGCGTAGCATACAAACGAACAATCACTTCACCTTCGGGATCACGTTTTCTCTTTTTCAGTTCTCTCCTGTGTCACAGAGATCGAGAACGTTTGCTGTGACCCACGGTTTCTTTGTTCGACGATGTTTGCCGAGGATCTCGCTGGCTGCGTCGGTCATTGTTTTGTTGAAGGCGTTGGTCGGGAAGTTCAGGTCAATGTCTTTGTTATCCAGGGTAGTAAGGGGTGCACATTTCCCACCTAGCATTGCTTTGAATGCTTTTGCTACATCAGGACCCTTAAGTTTGTCGATGTCAAATTTGATTATTGTGTGATTTGGTTTGCTGATCCTCTTCAGGCGAATGTAGAAAGTTGTCATCAACAAGTCATGATCGCTTCCGATATCATCTCCTGGAAAGCTTCGTGTCCTGGCAATGTTCACGCCTGTGCGAACGCGCCGTTTCACCAAGATGTAGTCGATCTGGTTGTGATGTCTTCCGTCTATGCTGTGCCAGGGCCATCTTCTGGATGCTTTGTGTGGGCCAAATTTGTTAGCTAGTATTACTTCGTTGTATGTTGCAAAGTCAAGGAGTCTGTGTCCTCTCTTATTTGTTTCAGCATTGCAGAAGGGTCCGCATGTGTCTTGCGCCAGTTGGTCTGAGCATTCTCTCCCATTTTTGCATTCCAATCTCCTAGTACAATAATATTAAAGTGTCTTTCTTTTGCGTTTTCTCAATGATATCTTGCAGTTGGCCATAGGAATGTTCCACCTCACTGTGGACGTAGTCAGACGTTGGGGCGTAGTAAACTTGTATGACTGTGATGTTGAAGGGAGTTGCCCTCAGGCGGATGGTGATGAGACTGCTGGAGACGGGGATACGTACAACTCATGACAGTGTTCACGTTGTCTTTGTGTACAAGAAACCCAACGCCATGTTCGTGTTTGTCTTATTGCCACTGAAGTATAATAAAAGAATTAAGTAAGTATATTGTTCGTGTTGTACATATGTACACTTTCTTAAAAAAAACAGTTAATTAAAGTGGTAGTTTAACACAGAATGCAACTTTAAGATACCATTTAAAATATATAAATTTAAGAACAATTAACATGAACGTTATTCACTTATTTGATCATACTTGAGCATACTACCATAGATACCACTTTAAAATTGCATTTAATATATATATATATATATATATATTCGATATGTTTTTGCAAAATTACCGGTCGCCCGGTCTGACCAGCGGAATAATTTAATTTAAACATATGGCACGAGGTTATAATGTTGTATCTTTTTGCCGTTTTTTTTATCTTAAAATGGTATATTATATGAAAACAAGTGTATACAAATTATGGAGTTGATGATAGAACTATACTGAATGAGCTAGGCATGTTGATTCACTGGAAAGTTATAGTTAAAGGATAGACGATCTCAGAATGCATCTATAAGATAAAATATGTTACTGGTACTCGTAGATCTATATATGTGTACGTGAAAGTCCTCGGCCAATAAGGCCTATATATATGTAATGGGAAGTAAAATATTTAAATATCTGGCACTTGAAGAAATTGACTGTGTTGACTTGCAGAGCTGATTATTTATATTGTATAGCACTCACTAGTGGCATAATAATAGATTTACATGTTGAGATCACTTGTGAGGCTGATCACTTATTGGAAGATATATCACAAACGTGCGCTATTCGTCCGAGTATGGTATAGCTGACAGAGGTCAACGTTTCCATTTATTCAAAGCCGTTGTTCTACTTTTCTATGTGCGCCGCTCCAATACGCATGCGCATATAGAGAAACCTTACCAGCGTGGAACGCGTGAGTTAGATCTGCAGTGTTGGTGTGTGTGCTGTATAAAACCGTAAAAATGGTTAAAATTATCACGTTAGAGGAATTGAAAAAGCATACTGGTGCAAAGGACTTGTGGATCGCAATTAACAATAAGGTGTACGATGTTTCAAAGTTCGCCGATGTGGTAAGCCAATGTAGTTCTTGTTTTGTTCGTTGTTTGATGACCCGAGCGGAATACATCGCACCACACCACACGCCACTCGTCAATGCAGTGCGTAATGGGTCCAACGACCTGACCACGAATGTCTGTGCGCACGTACTACCCGTTGGCGGGTGCTTACGGCGTACACCCGTCTTGCGTAACAAAATGCGTCTGTTTTTATGATTAGGCATTCAAACGTGATTCAAACTCAAAGACCACAATTAACGATCTTTTACTTTCTGACCTAACCATGAAAACGACCACCTACGTCACGAGGCTATGGCTACAGCCCCCAACCTTCTCACATATCTTACATACATATACACACAAACGGAACTGTATTATTATGGGGGACTTTAACCATGGGCATATACAATGGAAATCTCTACAGAGTATGGGGAGTGAGGACCACAAGTGACAGTAAGAGTTTTTATGCGTATATTCGAAGCAAACAGAAAGTTCAGGATAAGGTCGGTCCTCTAGAAGATAGTGCTGGAAATACAATATCAGAGGGATTCTTAATGGCAGAAGACCTGAATGAGTATTTTAGTTCAGTGTTTACCAGGGAAGATATTAGTTCACTGCCAGTACCAGAGGCTAAGTTCAAGGGGGCAGATTCAGACTATTTAGGACAGTTAGTTGTAACCTCGGAAATGGTAGCTAAGAAAATAAGGGCTATGAAGGATAATAAATCACCTGGAGTGGACGGGATTCCGCCCAAACTACTATTGGAAATTGTAGAACAAATTAGCGTACCGCTTGCAACAGTTTTCAATTTGTCATTAGAAGAGGGAGTGGTTCCTTTAGAATGGAAAGAGGCAAACATTATACCGTTATTTAAAAAAGGTTCGAGAAACAAGTCAGAGAACTATAGACCAGTGAGTTTAACATCAGTGATTTGCAAATTATTAGAAAGACTAATTAAAGATCACATGGTGGATTTTCTTGTTAAACATAACTTGATAAACCCATCTCAACATGGGTTTTAAAAGCGAGGTCATGCTTAACAAATATGTTATGTTTTTTGGAAGACATCACTAGGTGGGTAGATGAGGGATCACCAGTAGATATCATCTATTTAGATTTTCAAAAAGCTTTCGACAAAGTACCACATCAAAGATTACTCCTTAAGCTAAAGGCCCATGGCATAGGAAATGGTATAATAAACTGGATAGAAAAATGGCTGAATGACAGAAGACAACGTGTAGTAGTTGATGGGGAGGCTTCAAACTGGAAATCGGTATTGAGTGGGGTACCACAGGGATCAGTACTAGGACCTATATTATTCTTAATATATATCAACGATTTGGACGATGATATAACAAGCAAGGTATTAAAATTTGCGGATGATACAAAAGTGTTTAGAAGGATTAAAAGTGATGGAGACAGACAGCATTTACAAGATGATCTTGATAGGTTGATCAAATGGTCTGAAAAGTGGCAAATGCTGTTCAATTTTGGGAAATGTAAATGCCTCCACACAGGTCATTGGAATGAAGAGGTAAAATATAAAATGGGAGGTACTGTTCTAAGTACTACTGTAAAAGAAAAGGACTTGGGGTTAACCATTAGTGCTGATATGAAGGTTTCAGAGCAGTGCGGAATTGCAGCGTCAAAGGGAAATCAAATCCTTGGATTAATTAGGCGAAATATAGCGTATAAGAAAAAAGAATTAATAGTACCGCTGTACAAAACAATAGTGAGGCCTCATTTAGAATATTGTATACAAGCATGGAGGCCATATCGCAAGAAGGACATAGATATGCTAGAAAGAGTACAGAGGAGAGCGACTAAAATGATACCAAATCTGAGGGATCTTAGTTACGAAATACGCCTAAAAGAATGTGGTTTAACAACACTAGAGACCAGGAGATTGAGAGGAGATCACATAGAAGTGTTTAAAATATTGAATGGTTATGAAAATATTGATAGAAACATTTTTTTCTCAGTTAAGAAAGATAGAAGGACCAGAGGACATGAAGCTACATTAGTAAAGGAGCAGTGTAGATTAGATATAAGAAAGTTCTCATTCTCACAAAGGACTGTAAATGAATGGAACAGATTATCTCCTGATTGTGTTGGTGCTAGTAACGTGAATATGTTTAAAAATAAAATCGACACACACCTTAAAAGGGCGGGATACATGTAGATAAAAACTATTGGACTCTCGATAAGCCAAAAGGCTTCCTTGTCCACCTGCCATCCAGAGTAATTTTCTGGATGGCAATCTTGTTAATACGTTACAAAAACAATGGCACTTGTGTAGAATCCGGACCCACCTCAATTTCGCTGTTATAACTTGAGCTTTGCCTACCTTTGAAGTTTGATACATCAAAGCGTTAGTTTCATCATTCAAAATCATCCCAGGCATATTTATATGACGAAAATATTGTGTCTTAGATCACTTTTGAAGCCCAAATAGTGACCCGGTTTGCGCTATTCTGCACCGCTGCAGTCGTGTGTTACTGCATCGCTCTTGTAAAATGAGCGATATATCGGCGTTTGTTGATGCAAACTGGGGTGTTATTTATGCCTCAAAAGTGTGCTAACACGCAATATTCTTAAACGTAAATATGCCTGGGATAATGTTGAATAATGGAACTAACGCACTGAGGTATCAAAGTTAGGCAAAACTCAAGTTATAACAGCGAAATCGAGGTGGGTCCGGATTCTACACAAGTGCCAAAACAATTCTCACACATTCCCATAACTATAAAAATTCACAAAACAAACTAAGAAAACTTGACTTCGCCGTCGGCTATTACCCATAGATGTAGTTCCACAGTCACTGTAAAATGTATATTGTGTCGAGGCGTTACGAAGTAAATGAAGTTCACAGAAATACCGTACAGTGGCGCTATCGTTACTGTGGGTAGAGTACCTGTATAAAAATAAAGCTTTATATGTGTGCGCTTGTTCGCGATGCCTTGATACAGTATTAATTTTATGGTAACTGCGGAGCTATGGATAGTTGCTGCCGGTGACATAAACTTTTACTTGAGTTTGTTTTGTGAATTTCGATTGTTATGGGAATGTAAGAGAATTGTTTTTTGTAACGTACTGTGTGATTGTGTATATGTTAATGCATGTAAGATATGTGAGAAGTTTGGTGGCTGTAGGTGGTCATTTTCATGGTTAGGTCAGAAAGTAAACGATCGCCCCAAAATTATTGTTGGGCATTTCAATATTTTTAACTTTTTTTGGTTTAACTAGTCTCAGACTAAGATGTCACTCATTCACTGTGTCTGTGAACATTTGTGTAGACAGTCACAGTAGTTTAGACTGTGCATGTACTGATGTAGCCGTAGGCCCTAAAGCTAAACCCTAATTGTTAAATATTTAGTTTAAACCCATAAGGGATAACTGGATAATTATCCCTGTCAAGGCCAGATTAATGCCAATATGAGCTTGTTATGGAATCCTATTAAATCAAGATTGTGCTGTGAACGAATCATGTGATATACTCAGGTTGCATGAATGCAAATAAATATGTTTTGATCCGATTCAAATAACATTTTCACTACATCTGAAGAACTAATTTCTGATGTAACTAGCCAAGTATGTCAAGTATGTGACATATATGTCATTTATTACCCAAATATGATTTGCTAAAGTTTGACAAAAATAAAATACTGAAATAATTCTCAAAAATTTATTTTTTTAAATATTTTTCATTACTAATTAGCGGATACATGCTGTGTATGAAATGTTAATAAATTACTACGCTACAGAATGGAAAACTAATTAAATTGTCTATGGTACACAAAACTGAAATAATTTTATTTTTTCTGTGCATGTATTTTCAAGATTTTATACAAAATGGCGTTCTTCGCGATCATAGCCGTCATCCCGTCTGAACTATTAAGTTTGTGTTATGTTTAAAATGCATAACCATAGTGCAAAACATTCCCCTTCGATGGCAGCGTTCGTTATAAAGTTGATTCGAAAATCCCATCAAAATCCTATTCACTGGAGTTCGACATAATGACAACGTCAAGAATTACAACAAAGCTAAAAAAAACACCACCCGCTTCGTCGCGCGGTGCATTAATACTTGTTTATAACAAAATAGACTGCTCAAAAGTTAGCATTTAATCATTGAAATTGCCTGCAGACACATGTTTTGGGAATAACTCCCGTGTGCTTCCATTATTGTGCCCGCAGCAAATGTTGGTGTTCTGCCTACATTGAATTTGCAGGGTGTTACGTCCTGTCCTTCTTCAGTGACGCCCTGGTACCCAGAAAAGGCAAAAAGAACGCCCTGTCTGTTTTACCCAACACCCTGCTATATTTGCATTGTAACCCTACTTGTGGCTACAGACAGTTATACGATGAATATTAATTTGAGAGTGTCTGCAAGCGCCCCCATCTTGAAACACATCCCTATCCCGATTGCACCACGTGCGTGGTTCAATTTTTCAACAATCCAACAGAACGCGATTGGGAATGGGATACAAAGTTGAAATCGAGGCACTTGCAGACATCATGCCACTCTAATGAAAATGCTTGTGTTGTGTGCTTTTGGAAAGATACATATTCAAAAATTGGGATTCAACATTTGATATGTCAGCCATTTTATTTTTTGCAAATTATGCCATTAATTATTCAAATTGTGAAAATTAATTGATAGCAATGGAACAGTTTAAGCTGTACTATTGTAAACATCATTACAGAGTTAATTACATGCTCAGAACAACAATTTCTTCATAAAAACATTGGGAATCCTCATTCAACATGGCTGCCATTTTATAATAATGATGCACAATTTTGCAAAAAAATTGCATTGAAATGAGGTATAATGAAACAAGGTGTGTTACTTTCTAAAACCCTGTAAATACACACTAAACAATTAATGACATGACGTGAAGTGCATGTTGTTACAGTCTTAAGATCCAATATGTCGGCCATATTATGTTAATTAGGTCATGAAATATGCAAATTGGGTTGACAAAAATGCAAAAAAATGAATTCCTCATGTAAAACAAAAACCCCTGGGGCAGTAACCTTTCCAGCTTAATAACGTTGTTAGTAGTTGTCCGATTTTCATGAAACCAAAAACAGTTTGCTTCAGAAGAATGTTTAGGTAATGCAGTTTTTATTTTTTCTGGTAATGCTACATAATGACTTCCCAGTTTTGTACACCTACATCCCCTTGTCTCATTTCCTTACCAAATGCCTCTCATGAACATGTTTCTGTGGCTTTTCCCATTTTACTATTAGAGTAGCATTACCACAGCGGCCGCCGCTTCTGTTGGATCTGGCCAGTTTTGACTCTTAAACTAAGACAGGTCACCAGTCAGTTATGCCTTTCAAGAGATGTGGCAGATCTTCAAAAGGAAGCCAGTTTCTGACTGTATGACTGGATTAGACAACACCAGCTGGTGAGGCCTACACAGTGTGGAGACTGTTTGAAGCCATTGTGGGTTTATTTGACATTCAAATGGCTGTACAGGTCATTGATGTGATGGTCAGTCCTGTCTCCCAGTCTTGTTCAAGTGGTTTGAACCAGTCAGTAAAGAGTGTTCATGACAACCCAGAGCTCTTATACGATGAGGATATCATGACACCAGTACAATATATGAGACATTTGTACTGATCATAATACATGATGTTATGCTAAAATACATACAAAGTATTCCCAGAGTACTCATAAATACTCATATTTATAATGAGTACGAGTACTTTAATATATATACGAGTACTCAGTACTCTAGTACCTACGAGTAACGAGTACTTTGACCCCAACCCTGCTAGAGTCAACATTAACATTGGAACTAGGGCTTTTTCTGTTGCTGCACTAACTCTTTGGAATATGCTCCCTCTTGGTGTTAGATCAGTTGAAAATATTACAAAATTCTGTTGTCATTTAAAAACTTATCTTTACAACCTTGTTTATCCACCGTAGCTCCCTAGCGCCCTGACCCATCTGTTGACAACTGGAATACTGCTTATCGATTTTGAGATTGACCAATCCTTTTGTTATGATACGCCTCTGAGCTTGGTTTCCAAGGATTTAGGCACAGTAGATTATTTGTATTATGTGACAACCATCAAATGGTGACATGAGACCACAGAACAGTTCTGTTTTATGCTAATGAAGTGACTAAGATTGAGAGGGTCATAATTCTTGTGATGGTTTCGACAAGAAAACATAGACTGACAAATGAAGAGTAGCTAAACCTTCTTGACTTCTTCAATAGTTGTTCCCTTGATTATTTCAGCATCCTGGAGGTGAAGAAGTCATTTTGGAAAAAAGAGGTAATTATGAGAATATCAGGTGTTGAACATTTACAAAATAAATGCTTTGTTTATTCCTTTTTTCAGCATCCTGGCGGAGAGCAAGTTATACTTGAACAAGGAGGTACAGTCATGTTTAATTTTATTCACTGTTATTTAACTGCTTCCTTTTTATTCTAACCAAGTTACCCAGGCGTGAATTGGGTAATTCTGTATTACACTCCTAGCTTACATCCACTGCTCAATTCTCTCAGATTGGAGAACTGCCCCCTAGAAAGGCGTAGCATATACCATAAATTTCCGGTTATAATCCTGACTTTTGCAAAATTTTGATAGAATTTCTTTATCACCATGTATAATACGCACCCCGACTTTTGACATCAATCCCCGATATTCCCACTAATATTTTGCTTGAACCCATGAATCCATCTCATAATCGTAATCAATCACCTACGCAAGTTACGGCATTGCTGCCGGCTTGTCACTCGCTGGTGACTAATATGTAAGCACTACGTAACTTGACGACTGCACAACTAACTAAATCGATCAGTGCTTGCTAGAACTGAAGTTGTGTCGTTCTGATTTCACTTTTAAATTAAGACCAAATTCTATTCTGAAATGCTACATGCAAACCTGGTACTTTTAATTGCGAAGCATACGTGCGCTACATTCATCTTTATTTACATTCACAACATTTGCATTCACAATTTTAAACATGGAGTCACACTTGTTGACACTCGACCCATGACACGGGCATCATTCACGTGATTCAGGAACGCCAAACATAATCATAGCGGGACGCTTCCCGGTCTCGTACGCTTTCCGCTCATTTGTGTTATTCACAATGTCAGATATCCGGGCTCTCGGCTTTGTCATTTCTCGCTGCTAGTTTAGGGCTATAGAGGCTGTTATGGGAGTGCGATTCTTGTCGTTTGTCTGCGTTGCTGCGGTGGTTTACGTTATTGTGACATCACGCCAACTTTGATAATATTACTACTTTTCCGGCAGCATTATCCTGGTCTGCAAACATTGATCAATTAATTAGACAACATTTTGTTTAGTCTTATCACCATGTATATTAATATGCACCCCGACATTTTTTTTAAAAGTGAAAAGCAAAGGAAACAATGCGTATTATACACATACATTTACGGTATATCAAAAACATGTAACTTGTAAGTAAATAACTATCATTGTCACATGACAGCAGTGCATGAACACGGGTCAAAACGTCGCATGTTTCAACAATTGTTCCAACAGTAATTTTAGCTCTTGCTGTTATACCCCAGCCAGTTAAATTGGCTTGTGTCCCTGTTCCCCAGGCTGCTGCCACACATCTCAACATTTCTGGGTGCCAGCAGTTTGTAAGCTGTATCTTCAAAACTATTGATTTTCTATAACTGCAAGTTTTGTTTAGTTTGATGTCCATTGAATTATCTTTAAAATGATGTGACTGTGGTGTTGATTGGTTAAATATACGTTGTTATTTATTGGTGACAAACGTAGAAAATTTATATTCTGGACAACTATAGAGTGGAATATCATACATTTTATTGACATTAAATGCATTCTACTGTGTATTTACACTTGCCAAGCCTTGTTTAGACATGAAACAATGTAAATCAGTTCACTTTGTATAAGTATAGACAGCAAACACAGCTTTATAAGTCTTCTATCTTGGTTGCTGTCATTTTACATATGGCTTCTGTGTCGCGTCAATGTCACTCGTCAGTGTTGACATTGTGATCACTAGCATATTGACACCTGAAACAACCAAATGTTGACTATTAGAACAATTGAATTAGAATACGTACCCTTTTATTCTAATAAAAAAGACATAATTTTCATATAGTAACATAAAATAAACAGCAGTCTCCGTGCCGAAAACCCAACTGACGGTGACCAAACTTGAACAACGAAACAAAACCCAAGGCCAAGTCATCCATTTTATCGCTCATTCAGTTACCTTTCGAACGTAATGTCAACTTACCTTTAGTTCAGTGTCAGAAATGTCCCATCCTACGAAATAATAGCACAAACTTCGTCATTAGTAAACAACTACTATGTCCAAGGCGCCGCCATTTTTGAAGGTCCACAGGTGGCGAACTTCTATCGCGAAAAACTCAATTTTTTTCAATGCAAGCACATGTCGAAAATACCCACCATTCATAGCTCAGATGTCGAGGAATCAGCCAGTATTAATATCTTAACTATCCGCAAGATGGGGCCACCGCTAGATGCTTTATCTCCACCGGACGCTTTCGGGCGCTCTGGGGAGAAAACACCCGGACGCTTTCGGACGCGCGGGGTCTAATGGGTTAACTATCATTGTGTTTTCCAAAATACATTGCCATTTGGTGGATCAGAGGCCAGTTGTTGATGGACGTGAAAGAACACAGAAAGATGCAAGTGGACTGCAGCACCTCAGACGAGGTGTACTTACAGATAGTACTTTGTAATTTATATATTTTTTATAATGGCTCATTGTCATGAATGTGAGATAGTAATGTGACATGACCCGCAGTGTTTCCCCTGGGTAAAATGATGAGCGAGGTGGTAGGGATGGGTTATGCGAGCGCCGCAGGCAGGAATCGTTGCTAGGGGGGTACGGGGACATGTTCCCCCGGCGATTAAAAACTAGCTTTAAAATGGAGCATTCTGAGGTATGTTTTAACCTTTATTCTTGAATATAGAGGGGAAGATATAAAACAACAAGACACTACTTGTAAATGTAGTAATCATGACTTTCATCGTGTTGAGGTGTGGTTTTCATTTTACCACTGTACTCAGTAAAGGTGTGGTTTCCACTTGACCACTGGTACTTGGTTATGGTTTTTTTGCACTAACCCTAGGCCTTGTTACCACGCTGACAGAGTCAGTAAAAAAGTAATAGGTAAATTCTTAAGTTATATAGCGCAGGACTGCTCAAAGCGCTGTACAATAATGTATTTATTTGATTGCAGTGTCATTACAGCCTTAAATGGTTATATGTGGGGCGTCAGATGATGCGCTAACATTGCAAAAAATAAAGACATTATAAAATTAATGGGTGATTTGTGTGGTATTATACGTCAATGCCTTGTATGTGCTTGCGTGCATGCGTGATTCCCAGACTGCACGCATGTGTGCGTTTGGGTTGCCTGTCACATGTTTGATACATACAATTAGCCATTAAACCAAGATTCAAGAAAGAGTGTGTTTGCGCGTGCGTGCATGCGCATGTCATATATAAATAAATGGGTGGACGAAGTCACAAAACGATTGTCTAATCCGGACGCCGTAAGGTGGCGCCATCATCTACAGTAACTGCTGTCGCCATATGAGACAACGATTGTACCGGGTGGCACTCGCTGTGAGCGCTGGTTCATGGCAATGCTAACTTCGTGGTTGTTATATTGCATGAATGATTACTGCAGGTTTGATTTAAGTAAAGCACTTTTTTTTTACAATTTCAATATTATCTTCTGGGCCCTCATTTTAAAAAGTAAAAAATAAAGGTAAGTTCTTATATAGCACTCAAGACTGCTCAAAGCGCTTTACACTTTACTCCCTGGAAGACCTGTTCAGTCGAACACTATCTCGACTTCTCTGGGAAGCATCCAGTGGTATCATCTGAAGACTCTTTCATCATCACCTTTAAATGATTATAATATGGTAAATTAGTGGTTTATGTTCCAAACATTATATTTAATTTTTTGCTAGCATGCTATGCAATTAATTAAACAGTCATTTCTGGAATGCCACAAAAGTATGTTTCTATTAATCTCAAGAACGTTTCTCAAATTGTGTCCGTTTTATAAAACAGTATAAGTTGTTTAGTATATTCAATTTCTGTGCAAACATCGTTGTCTAACCCACTTTATTGATAACACATTAGTATTCGCTGTACATGGTTTTGGGCAGTAGGCGTCTTTTATGAGATGTGAACTTCTGTGGTTTATATTCCTAAGTACTTCACTCAAATCAACTTTCCCAAAAGTTTGTTTGCACAACTTTGTCGGAATATGTATTATATATTTAGCACAAAGATATCTTACGAATCACATTCCTTATTTTGCTATAAAAAAAAACGGCATAGAACATTAGTTGAATAGACTTGTGGGTATTTGCGTCGAATCCAGACCCACCTTGATTTTGCCGTTATAACTTGAGTTTTGCTTAACTTTGATACCTCAGTAAGATAGTTCCATCATTCAACATTATCCTAGGCATATTTACCTTTAAAATTATTGCGTCTTACGTCCATTTGAGACGTAATGCCATCAGCCTGCACGGTTTTCACTCCCACCACCACGCAAGTTACCGTTTGGGCGCCATTTTACATGAATGTCTAGATTTCTAGTATGTCAAAACTCTGTAAGGTGTCACCATTGGAGACATCGGGGACCCCGCAGGAATATTCTGTGATTGGACAACTAACAAGTGATATCTTTCACGTTGTCCAATGGAGTTAAATCCTAACCGCTCTGAGCGACGTTAAGACGACTAAATGATGTTGCTGCAAATCTGTGATTTTGCAGGAATATAAGTCACTTTGTGGTGTCATTTCGCGCCGCTCCCGACGCTGAATATATCGCAAAAGAACGAAAAAAATGGGTGTACCAGATAGCTACGAGGCGGCAATTTGTGCATATTTTGGGCGAGGCGGCACAGAAAAATGGCGAGGCAGCCCGCCTCGCTTGTCATATACCAGGGGAAACACTGGACCTGTATAAATGCTGACACCTGTTGCTGTTTCTAAAGTTATTGTTATAGTTTGGTTTATGGAGGTTACATGTATGATGTAGCATGTTGAAATAGGGATCACACATCTACAGAAAAGTGACCAGATGTGGTAACCTTTCTAGGGGGGGCACTTTTCTATACAACGGTCATGGTTCACCTAAGAATTAGGCCTCTGAGTTTGGCGTTCTGAGCTTTTCAGAGCTACTTGTGTTATAATCAAAGTATGGTCTAAATCGAATTTAGTACTTGCACATTAAGTCAAGACTCAAGAGTGCAATTTTAATTTGTAAAGTGGTTGTTTTATAATTAGGCTAAGGCCATACCATTAAAATGCATGTATTGTTCAGTATTTTTGGATTCGTTTTTATATTTGTATTGTAAAACAAGTCACATGTGGACTGTAATTTTTATGACAGAACATAAGACAAATAATAACAAATAATTGAGTTTACCTACGTTTGGGTGGAAGATATTAACAATGCACACTGCTTAAAATTGTAGCAAGTGATTCAGGATTGCTCACTGGGTAGAATTAGTAGAATGCACTTGATACTCAGAAGTATTGAGACTTAGTTTCACACAGTTGTACTAAAGATTGACACCTGTAACACATGAAATAGTGTGTCATTTATTTGTGTTTGGTCACTATTGTGATATATTGGTATTTTGATATACACTTTTGCATTGGTGAGTAATTTGAGATGACTCCATAACTTAGGTAATATGGGACTATGTAATAGGGGACTGCATGAGGAACGTGAGCAATGTGGTTAGTAACTTAGTTTGACCTTCACCCTCTATTAGTTCTGCACATAGCCCAAGGGTAAAGCACTCGGGGTAAGCACTCGACTCCGGTGGCCCCGTTATAGGACACAGGAGATCAAGTTCTCCAGTCTACAATGTTTTCTCGTGTCTACAGTGTTGTCAGATATTTTATAGTGTACAATGATTTTGGGATTTTTAATTAGAACATTCGTTTCTCAGATAGATTAGTATCGTTTTTATTATTATATACAGTGGTGTCTGTGTGAGTTTCTGTACGCTAATTCCATACATTTGTTTATAAGTGTACACTATTTTGTTTATTGCACTTGACATAATTGTGGAAGAAACCGCAAATTAATATCTCATTTAACTTTGATCTCAATTTAAATGCCTTTGCAATGTTGTGATCCTGTTAGAAACAACTTTAATAATAAACATGTTGCACAGCATAAAGTATAATGTCTGCATGCTTAGTATTGTTTATGGGTAGAGTTCACCAATTGCTGCTTATAGTTGTCAACTGTCATACATGTACGGACAGGTTGTGAGTGGACAGTGCTGTGGTCAGTAAGTTACTGCAGTTGTATGAAACACAAATAGAGAAGTGGGAGAGCTCAGCTTTACAAAGATTGTCTTTCTTTGCAGGATCCTTTGCCACAGACGTTTTTGAAGATGTTGGACATTCCACTGATGCTCGAGAACTAATGAAAGATTTCTACATAGGAGACTTAGCTGAGGTAATTAGCTAGACTGACGGTGGGTTTCATAATTAAGACACTAAATTTGGTGATCCCAACATGTTTTAAGTGAATTGTCGAAGATTTGTTAATGCGACCACAGAAAGTTAGGTATGAATTGGGATGTAGATGTATATTTATGGAAATTTGCTTAGCTTCACCAAGTAACTTGCACCTTTTATAATACTCTTAATTTTTGTGATCACCAAAAAACACTTTTCATTCAATTTTGGGATACTTGCAAATAGTTCACTTTATGGCATTATGACAGCTCTGTTGACAGAGTGCTACATCACCAGTAATGCACTGTGGCCAATATAGATTACTGTCATATCAAAGTCCATACCAGCCTTGAAATCCTTGAAAAAACCAATCAAGTACATTCCCAGCTGATCTCAATCAGAGACCCAGGTTGCCTAAGGCTAATCTGCTTATTTTGTATAATCCATGGCACTGCTGTTGGCTACAGTTGGCCACTGACCCTGGTAGCCTTTGTTCATGAGTACCCCCTCCCTCTGGCTGGGGATTACTTATGGTGCCTATCAGCTTATATTGCACAACAGTTGCCCATGGACCCCTTTTTATGATGCAGGACTTCCTGTTCATTCAAACTGATCTTCCTTGACCAATCACTTTATATGGGTATGGGTGTTACATACTTTGATTTAGTAGCTTATGCATCTATGGATGCATGAGGCTGTCAAAGCATTCCACCCAGATCTGTTATTTGTTAGCATTTTGATGTTTTGTTGACTAGCTGTAGGTCTCAGTCAGTAGATTGGTGCCAGTTCATTCTAAAATTAAATAATTAAACAGCCTTGAATATTCCTTTCACTAGCCTTGAATTTGGTATATGTCGTTGTGTACGGACCCTGTCAAATGTTTATAAATAGGAATAATGCTGCACATTTCATGAAGAGAAGTTTGCATTGTAACATAGTAAATGTTCAATTACTGCTTCAGTGCTACTAGTATATTAGACAAACTGGAATGACCATGACAGTTACTGACAAGAAATCTACTGCCAAGTGAATAGCTTATGTGTAGGAACTGTGAAGTATGTGTGCAGTGTAAGACATATGATTGGTGTCACCTTGTTGTAGGCGGACCACGAAAAGAAGAGTTCAAAGGTAGGATTGACAGTCATGAGCATTGACTGTTCAGTTGACATGTTGCCTTGGTCCATTTGCTTGTCTCATGCATCTCCTACCAGTCATTATCTACACACGAGTGGGCAAACAAAGTTCACTTCATACTAAGGCGGTTCGGATGGCTAGTCATTTATTTTAATGTACATTTATTACATATAAATTAAAATTGATTGCTATATCAACGTTTTATGTATTAACAGAACAGGTTAATGTTGATTAACTATCATAGACCGTTACATTTTAAAACCATGATGACTAATTGTAAAATATATAATACTTCTGAAATAGTAAACTCAATACGTGATGGGTAATTCTGATTAACTATTAACATTGTAAACTAGTGATTTGTTTGTATTTAAATGAATTCTCAAAACCCTAAAAAGATAACTGACATATTAGCCACTCAGCCACCTTAGTATTGAACTTGTTGTGAGGGGATTGAGGGTTGTATCTAGTGTTTCAAGTAAGTTTCAACAGCTTATGTTACAGTTAAGAATGTGAAGTGTGGATAATGCTGCTTTTATTTCATGCTTGTACATTAGCAGCTTTCTTTGCATCACCAAGCCTGCTGGTAGAGTAGGGGTCCTTTACAGCTCTGTGCAGTATTTCCTCTCTTTAATACTTACTGTGACATGCCAGACACTACTCACTGAAGGAACGGGCAGCACTTTGTATTGAAATACTTTATACTCACTGCATGGACAGGCAGCAGTACTTTGTATTGAAGTTCTTTGTACTCACTGAGGGGATGGGTAACAGTACTTTGTATTGGTAAATTTTCTCACAGCTCAGGGATGTGCAGCAGTACTTTGTATTGGTACATTTTCTCTCAGCTCGGGGATGGGCAGCAGTACTTTATATTGAAGTACATATTTACTCACAACAGGGATGGGCAGCAGTACTTTGCAGGGTTTGGTTTCTTCCGGGACGCCTGAAAGAAAGTGGAAGATAGGGTTAGACAATGGAAACTATTCTGATATATATTTTTGTATTGATTTTATTCAATACGTAAATAGAATACATTTCATGAATATAGTATTAGGATAACATAAAAGTGTATGCATTTATGTTCATGTTAATGTTTTTGCTCATTACTTGTGTTATTAGTCACCTAAAAGCAAAATCCGACATGGTTCTCATTTATCACCCACCATAAGCCATGTGACAAATTATATCCATTCAATATCTTTTGAAACTAGGCCCATCAATAAATGTTCACTATGTCTTACTTTTATGTTGTGTATTTGTGTTAATCTCATGTCATAATTGTTAGTAATTTAAAACCAAAAGCCAGCATGGCTCCCTTTTATCACCCGCCATAAGCCATGCACCAAGCCATGTGGTGCATGCCACAGTGATACATTTAATTAACATTAATATCCATTGAAATAATGCCCATCAATACATCTCCACTACATCATAGTTTTATGTTGTGTATTTGTGTTTAATATATGTCATAATTGGGACAAAATATAAACTGAAAGATGTGTTTAGAATATATCAATAATGTGCTTATATCAAAGAATCACCCAAGCCACATTCAATAATTAATTATTTAATTTTAAGTCTTAACAGGCAGTTCAATGCACACACATACCATAGTTTTACTATAACATAGCAGATGTAATCTATCTACATGGTAAATTATTAAAGTAGATTATGCATGTTTGTTATGGATCCCCATTTGTTATATGCCCTGAAAGGGACCGGGCCTAAATGACAACATGGACAGCATTTATCTAAATTTCTCATTGTCTAATCTGACATTTGGAAGGTTCTTTATAAGTAGCATGCCACAAATACTGACAGCTTTTAAATCAAGTGATAAAACATTTAATGCAATTTTGATATTTACTTTTAGTCATATTCATAAATATTACTCATTCTTAGTAATCTTACCTGATTTGCAAGTGTTGCACAGTTGCTACGATGGGACCGCATCCTGCAGGCCTTGATTCTTTGTTGATGAGCGCAGTAGTTGCACCTAGCCAAAGCTTTCCTAGCAATTTCAACGCAAGTGAAGTGCTCCCATATTGTGTCTTTAGGTCTACCTGCTCGAAACATATTGACCTAAACTTTGTAATGTTGCAACACTGCAACTCTGCTCTGACTTAGTAATGCACTACTAAACCAGTGAATAAGAAGTAGCTTACTGAACTACATGTAGGTGGCTCTGTCAAGCCAGGTGGCTGTTAGTGAAGCCATTTAATCTTCTACTATGTGGGAACAGCAAGAGAGGCTGGACTGCCTGAAGTAAGAAGCCATAATTGACACATTTAAACCCCTTCATTATAAAGAACTGTATTCTACCAGCACTGAACTTTACTACCAGTGAACATCTTAGTACATAGATCGCCAATATTGGCCTGAAATAAAAAGAAGTCTTATTTATTATGTGCTGTTGAGTTAGAATATCAACATCACTAGCTTATGATGATTCACAAGTATTTATTAGTTAGTTGCACTTTCTTCCGGAAGATACTATTTCTTCCGGGACAGAAGAAACTGGAAAAAAATGCCCCTCGGAAGAAACTGCAAACCCTGGTACTTATGTATCTTTCTCTACTTAAAAACAATTTGTAATCAATATTAAAGTTACTGCTTATCAGTTTAATACTTGATATCACTCAGTGTTCTGAGTGACAGCTAATACAATTAAATGGAATGTTTACAATTAAGGAATACACTAACTGTACACATAAACTATAACTACTAATAACATTAATTAGTATGAAAGTAATTGCATGATAAAATGAATGAAGAATTTGTTTGATAGTGAAAGATAAATAAAGTAGAAATGTGTATTTGGTGATTTGTATGATGCTTGCTTTAATGAATTGATCCATTAATTGTGTATATCCTGTGATCAGTTACTCCCAACTTTAAGTGGGATAAGCATGATTTGCTGGAATTTTCCATACGTTATAAAATCAGGTAGAAATATCTTTGATCCCAATTTTTTTAGAAAATGGTAAAAGTTCTTTTAGAACATAAATCCTGAATATTTGTACATGTTAAAGCAAACATCAATTTATTGGATTGAACAAAAGTGATCTTTCTAACGTTTTCACTTTGAGGTCTTCTTTACAAGCCACTTTTGTTTGGTGATCAGTAGGTGTTACAAACTCTGAGGATGGAGTAGATATAGAAACCTTCACCTGCATCTACTCATGCATGTCACTAAGGGCTGGTGCATGTACAGTCTGCTTGCATCAAGTGTCCAGGTGTGTTAACATGACTGTTACATCCATAATTTGACACCTGTGACTGTTGGAACTGGTGAAATGTGCCACTTTTTCACATTCGGATGGCCATGTTTATTTATAAAACATTGTCAAGTCTGACCTTGCGGTTTATGATGTGCCCGTGCTGAATGATATCTCATCTTGAGACTTCGTGACAAGATATTTTACCAGAAGAGGAGAAGTTGTGAACATGAGTTGCATTGCGTGTGTTCTGTGAGAGTTGGAGGGATGTTGCTGTGTCCAACAACTTCATCCATCCAGACCAGGCCAAGTGTCCCTACCGATGGCAGCAAAGCTCTGGATGCTGGCAACAAGTCAGTAAAAACAAGCATATCAGGATTCTTAACCAATCATTTATGTAAGTGCATGTGTAATTCTGTGGCTGTATGCACAATGTCTGCTGCATGTATCCAGTGCATGCAGCTGTTTATCCTGCAGTGCATCTCAAAAGCAATTGGCATGCTTTATTCTAAAATGAAAAGACGTTTTTTAACATAACCTATCTGACATTTATATAATACGTTGCACGCTGTTTGTAAATGGCAATATAATTATTATGATTTATGAAGGACGACAACATTGGTAACCATTTGGAATATGTTTCTGTCCAACATTGGAACATCTTAAAAATTATGTATTTTTTACAATTCATTATAATAACATGCTTTCATATATTGTGAGTCACACCTTGCTTGGTGAAACTAAGTTTTGTATTATAAAATGTATTATCAAATTGTATATACATATATAAATATACTCCTAATGGCAGCAAACACTCACTTTATTAACTTTTTCTGCATTAACACAGTCTGCTGTTTTAAGCACTCCAAAACTGGTCTGCTTTGACCCTGATTACTTGGATAAGATGTTTTAATTTCTAAATATTAGTATACGTGATATAATCAGAAATTATTTGCATCAAACAACAAGTTTTGTTGATTTTGAGAGCTTTGTTTTCCATGGTTATATATCCTATCTTGCATAATAGAGCGGTCTGCCATACGTGGCGCTGGATACACTCTACGTATGCTGCATTTAGGAATATATATATACTATACTTATTTTTGTGGTTTGCAAGTTCATTTTGATTAAACCTACCTTATTATCACGTTAATAGCTTAATTTCTGCTGTTCTATTAATTTTGTTTTTGACTGGGCTTTGCTTTAAGAAGCTGTTTTTTTTTTAAGTATAGTTTTGTTATTTGACTCATATTAATCATCTGCACAGTGCTGCGCCATCATATGAGGCGAGGACAATTTGACAAGGGACATCAGCACACAAGACACATTGGTGCATGATGGCGATGGACTCGAGGACAAATTGACATCAACCAGTGGACACACAATAAAACAGTTTTTGTCTCCTCTGACTTGTTTTGACATTGTGATGTTACAGGCAGATTAATCAATTTGTATTTATCCAACCAACGTAGCTCAGTACAACATTATTCTAGAAGAAATAAGGTACTACTAATGAAAATTTTATGTTTTTCTTGCATGTCATTACTTTATATTAACATCGGTAGGAAAAGAGCTTACTTACGAGGTGATGCATCGTATTTCTGTTCATGTGGTATTACCTTACTGCTTATATCAAATGGCCACTTCTTTTCAGTCAGTATTTCTTGTTAGCACAAAATAGTTACTGTTCTAACATTCTCATGTTAATAATCTATTTTTAGCATATATAAATGTAGCAGAAATAGAGTAGTAATTTTTGTATATGCATAAAACAGTATGATGCTGTAAATGTTATGGCATTGGGACAAATGGTGATTTGGGACAGACACCCGTGATTTGAACCTTGCAGCAGGGTACACTATGACATCAATACTTACAGAAATGGGAAGTTTTACTTTTATTCAAATAATTACACTACAAATAAAAAAGGTTGGAGTATTTTTAGCTATTTGTTTTCAGTGTACTTATTTTGCTTATAGTACTGCTGCCTGTTTGTAATGACAGTGTAGATAGACCGCATGTGAACATGTGTCAGTCACTGCTGTAGCACTGGCTGTCAAGTTAAGCTTAGCCATGCACGCAAGTTAACACATTCGTGTTATTCGCAAAACAGAATGTCACTTTGTTACATTTTTATTGAGTATAATTGCATTTTGGGCTTGCGTCTCGTCCTGCCTATGTACAAGGTGTTTAGAGGTGCAGTTATCCAAGTATGAAGCGCAGGTGTTGGTGCATTTCACCGCACATATTGAGAAGTTGTTTGAGTGTTGTCGATCTGTTTGTCAGGACGGTGCAAGTGGGAACTGAGGTCAGTACTTTGCACCTTCTGTAGTAGTCTTCTTACCCTTTGAGTTCCCCACAAGCAGAGCTTGTTGGCGCACCTCGCAACATGTCATACATACACTTATTGTGGTTAGGTGTAGGCACCTCAAACTCTAAAGCAACTATGTTTAGACTAAAGCTTTTAATATCTAACAATCAGTTAAGCTTTTGTGCACAAACTTGCTTTTAGAAATCTGTATGCATGCACCCAGCGATAACTAGCACAGCGTAATCCTCGACGCTCCACAACTAACAAAATCACCCATCATTCTCTCATCACTTCAGAAAAAAGATGCAAAGAAAATATCTTGCAATGATTATGTATTACTCTATGTCATACAAAACTCTCATCTGTCATTTTGTTTTGCTCATTTAACTTTAGGTGCTTTCTATCTGCCATATTGCAAGTGCCCAACAGGGTTAAAAAACATTGTGATCAATCACTGGAAACCATCAAAGACTTCAGACTCGGCTAATTTTGTTTGTGTTTAACTAGATAATTAGATGATAAATTGCCCTTTATAAATAATACAATTAATTATGTGTATACAAATTAATAAAATACAGTTTACTAAATATTTAAATGGTGTTGACTACTAGTAGTTCGAATCATTTGAACATCAACCCCATCTGAGCTGAATACTAACAAAAACAGTAGACAAACTGATAAACATCCTGCTGATGGACAAAAATTGTGTAATAAAATGGAGTAATCCGTTAAAATACATGCCAGTGATCTAGGCTTTATTTCAATAAAGATAAAAATAAAATCCTTCCAAATGCTGGTCCCAGGAGGATATTGAAAGAGATAATGAATCAAGGCCATAGAATATTTTGTCTGGCAAAAAAATCAGGAGCAGGGGGTGCAGTGGCCCAAACAAATTAATGTCCAGGCCGACAGTGATACATAAAGCATGCATTTACTATTTAGACTTGTTCCCTTCTTTTTATGTCCTATTGAAAGCTGTAAACAGTGTTTCATCACATACTCCATCACATACTCCCATACAGTAGTTGGCAGTAAAATTGTGTAATTGTTGGGGCAGAGAAATATTATGTATTCGTATGTTTAGTTACACGATGACACATGTGTCATGTAGATTGAGCGTGCATGATTGTTATTCAGTAGCAAGACAGCAACAAATTAAGCTTCATTAGGTACTTGTTTCATGAAATGGCTAAGAACGTTCTTAACGCTAAGATGATTGTCTTGGTAAATTACGAGATTTTTTAAATATAAGCAAACAGGAGTTTACGCAAACATGTGACACTAAGTAATTACGTACCTTTAAGTACGCTTCATGAAATCAGCCCCTGGTACTTAGTATTATATAAAGTGCTTCTTGTAGAGTAGTGCCAAAGTGTCTATAATTTGTTATTGGTTTATTAAGTTTTCTACCAATATTCTGCAAATACTAATGAAAACATGCAGCTATAGGCTATTTATATAGCAGAATATGCTATATAAAAATATTTCTGTTACTTTTTTGTTAATGTGTTACAGGTTGATTCTTGTTGCAACACAAATATGATGTTCTGAGTTCAGTAGAATGTAAGAATATTAGAAAATAAGAATGTTAAGTAAGGCAAAAACAAACACAAAGTGAGGAACTCAAAGGGAATTCTCTTGTGCAGTTGTAATGTGGTGACCACCAGAGAGAAATACTGTGACTTCCAAGCCGACACTACATCTTGTGAATGACTCGTCATTCCAGTGGCTCTGGCGCCATCTTGTGTGTGTGACGTGTACCCATCAACTGGTGCTGCAGCCTTGTGGGTGATTCGTGCTCAGCTTGTAGTTTTGCTTGGGGGGGGGGGCTGTAGGCTGTTGCACTGCTTGTTATTCTCTCGCCGAGAGTCCAGGTATAGCTCTCCTATTGCCTGGTGTTACTACAGAGAATGCTAGTTACACTAGGTTGCATGTTTTTTGTGTGACCATTCATTGTGTAGTTGTACAAATGTCTTTTTGGACATAAATGTCATCAGTATTGGTATGGAATGACATTCATTCTCAAAGATTGGTGGAGCATTTAAATAAAAAACTTGTGCAATGTTTATCACACATTGTTGTCGCACATGTCACGATATAGTGTGCTACAGACATGTGAGCACTGGTTACCTGCTGGTGTGCTGGAGTCTGTCTTCATCGTTCTTGTACATCTCTGCTGAAATCCAGACATTTTAGAAATTGTTTGTCAGTTTCTTTAGCACCGACCATCCATGTTAAGTCAAGAGAATAACAACATATCACTAGTTGTAAGTATTAATAGATTTGCATATGCGAAAGAAATAAAAAACTTATCTTCTGTCATTTGCATTGTCATTAATTTGTGTTTGAAACATGTTTCATAATTATTACGCAGGGGTAATCTAAGTGCCCAATGTCATTAACTAAAATCATGGAAGAAAATTGAGGACACAGTAACTACACAGGCTGTGAAATAAAGTAAGTTCAGTGGTATGAAATAAATTTGTATATGTATGGTGGTGTCTTTTAAAAGACTTTCTATCAATGTATTCTGAATGCGATGGTATTTAATTTGCAGCTTGCAAGGCAGGTGAGTATGAGTTTTAAAATTGTGTTTAGTGTTGGTTACATACTGGTCATCATCGTAAATGTTTTGTGTCGTTTCAGCCTGCTGCCACTCCCATCCCAGGCTCCGAAGGCAGGTGGGTACATTCACAGGGCACCCTCCCACCTCACAACCTAGTACCAAAGACCTATTAAGAATAAGACTTTTCACTCACTGCTTTTGTGTCCTGGCAACTGGTCGAGCGACCTTTTGAGTATATAGCAGACATGGCAATGCGACAGTTTTGTTATTATGGACGTCGGAGAAAAAAGGGACTGGGTCATTCTGTGCAGTTGCAAGTTGTTCGAGCAACTACCGAGACGATCTTGGTGAATTCGTCTCATTTTATGGCAACCTAGTGCTCATGACATATAGGCTATATAATTATAGTTATACTGGTCGTAGCTCAATCTGTTCTACTTAATGTAATATGGTGTATTTAAATAAATATGAAGAAAGCTTTGCTCAGTGGATTGATATTATAAATCGATCACAATTGTATTGATTTAGTGCATACAAATTGTTTGGAAAGTTGTTTTAAATGAAATATTGACGAGTATTGAATGACAAAAATATATTTTGCAGAAGGATGCCATCATCGACATTATATTCGAGTGTTTTGGACTAACAAATACTATTAACCATTTCAGTACGACAGGCCGGTTTTCCGGCCGCACTGTCTGTGACCTTCAGTACGACAGGCCGGTTTTCTGGCATTGACGATGTCTGCTATTGAAATCGTTTTTATTCATAATAATCCACTGCGTGGAGCCACTTATTGTGTACGGTTGTCAAGGCGAATGAATTAGTTTTTCAGCAGTGGTTATTGTTTATCATCGCTCAATAATAGTTTATGGTGATTTTCACGGTTTTTAAAGATGGATTATCAAAATCCGCGGCTGCCACAATGGCGGACTGCATTACTTCAACTAGCGATTTACCACCGTATGTTTTGGACAGATTATTTGATAGTTTTATCGAAGAATCTTTGTCGGATGTTGACGATCGACATAATAACGATGTCGGCGAACTTAGTATACAACCGAATTCAGCAACTGCAAAAACGTTGAAATCTTGGTGGCCATCTTGGATTGTTGGTTACCATGACGACGGAATGTAAAATGATATGGCTCATTTTATTCGCTGATTATCATACTTTCCGAAAATATATAACATTCCTTTTCATAAAATGCATTTTTGTTGCTCAAATCTTGACTTGAAGTGAGGTAGTCAATGATGTTGCATATTCACTGGGAATCCAGTATTCAGTGGTCACAGCTGATCAGGGCTGTAGTACTGAAATGGTTAAGAGTGGAATAAATAATTACAATAAACTCATAAATTGTATTTGGAAAAATCCTCCGGTTTAAGAACAAGAACATAGTGATATATAACGTATCTATAGTCAAAATATGCAGACTGTATATAGGAAAACAGGACATGCTTTACATTTATGTTGCCCAAAAAATTAATAATTTAATTAAATGAGTAAATAATTGCAAGAACAATACAAAATAGCTTTTCGTGCACCCTATCATACGTTAATTTTGCTAAGATACTTTGTATCGATATGTCTAGAATTATTATATTAAGTAAATATCAGACGTGTAAATTGTAAACATTTCATGACAGAGGCACAGGTCAGAAAATGTAAATAATAATGGGTGTGGTTTTGAACAGTTACCCCCTGTTCACAAAATAGGCCATTATAAACACAAAATTCTCAGACATCAACTTTAAAAATTCCTTGAAAAATATAGATATTGGGCTCCTCATGTTTCACTTGATGTATTACTCACTATGATCACTGACAACTTTTAACAAGATTGCCACACAGAGAATTAACTCTAGATGGCAGGTGGACACGGAAGCCTTTTGGCTTATCGAAAATCCAACCCTTTTTATCTACGTGTATCCCACCCTTCTGAGGTATGTGTTGATTTTATTTTAAAACATTCTCGCTACTAGCACCCAAACAATCGGCAGATAATCTGTTCCATTCATTTACACTCCTTTGTGAAAATGAAAACTTTCTTATATCTAATCTACTTTGTTGATGTAACTTCATGTCCTCTAGTCCTTCTATCTTTCTTAACTGAAAAAAAATATTTCTATCAATATTTTCATAACCATTCAATATTTTAAACACTTCTATCTGATCTCCTCTCAATCTCCTGGTCTCTAATGTTGTTAAACCCATTTTTTTTAGGCGTACAGTAGTACCTGTCTTGTAGGGACACCTGTGGGGCCAGGCAAAAGTGTCCCTACATCGCAGGTGTCCCCTCATCAGAGGGACAAGAATTACAGACGACTTTTTGGAACATATTTACCAACTTTATTTACATCCACCACACCAAAACCCACAACATATTTACATACATAATGACAGCAGTCAGCAAAACAAGTGGCAGTTGTCAACTTCTACACGCTATGCACCCATCTCACTTAACAACAAAAAAGTCTGTGATTGACTTCTGCTTCGCAAGAGCAGACTGCTTAATGCAGTGGTCCTGCACCAGGCATTGCACAGTTGCAACTGCCTCCAGCATGGCTGGGTTGCTAGCATGCATTGCATACGCAACAAGTTCGTTCACACGCCCAAGGGCCTCCCTGTTCGTTAACACAGATGGCCGCTCGCTCTGAACGAATTCGGCCGATCTGTGTCTTGCCGCAACCAACTTCTTTCGCAATCGTACGACAAGAGTGTCCGTTGTCCAGTCGTTTCAGCACATCAACCCGCTGATCTAAGCTCAAGATCTTTCTCTTCCCTTCGCTTGCCATAACTTCCAATTTATAAAACGCGTGTGCTTCTCTCGAATCTAAAAACTGCTGTGGGTTGAACTCGCCGTTACAGTTCGCGGTCTCGTGTGATTGGACAAAAACAACACTCCCCAGCATGCACAGTGCTGTGCAAGAAATGGGCGACGCCATCTTTATTATTATTTTTAGCAATATGAATGGCTTATTTTAGGTAAAAACCAATAAATCTGTATGACTGTCCGCCCAAGCAGTGGAATAATAATAAAAAATCGTTGTCCGCGTCCGCGTTCAGTAGGTGTCCGCTGATCTAAGGGACATATCCGTTGACAAACGATCGGGACATTGGAAAAGTGTCCGTACATTGTAGGTGGTCGCTGATCAGGGGGGTCGCTGAAGACAGGTTCTACTGTATTTCATAAGTAAGATCCCTCAGTTTTGGTAATATTTGAGTTCCTCTCCTCTGTACTCTTTCTAGCATGTCTATGTCCTTCTTGTGGTAGGGCCTCCACGCTTGTATACAATATTCTAAATGAGGCCTAACTATTGTTTTATACAGCGGTATTAGTTTTTTCCTTATACGCTATATTTCACCTAATTAATCCAAGGATTTGATTTCCCTTTGAAGCTGCAATTCCGCACTGCTCTGAAACCTTCATATCAGCACTAACGATTAACCCTAAGTCCTGTTCTTTTATAGTAGTACTTAGTACAGTACCCCATTGTATATTGTACATCTTCGTTCCCATGTGCTGTGTGGAGGCATTTACATTTCCCAAATTGAACAACATTTGCCACTTTTCTGACCGTTTGTTCAACCTGTCAAGATCATATTGTAAATGCTGTCTATCTCCATCACGTTTAATCCTTCTAAACACTCATCATCCGCAAATTTTATCACTGCATGTTATATTATCATCCAGATCGTTGACATATGTTTACAATAATATAGGTCCCAGTACTGATCCCTGTGGTACCCCACTCAAAACTGATATCCAGTTTGAAGCCTCCCCATCAACTACTACTTGTTGTCTTCTGTCAATCAGCCATTAATTATACCATTTCCTATGCCATGAGCCTTTAGTTTAAGCAGTAATCTTTGATGTGGCAGTTGTCGAAAACTTTCTAAAAAAACTAAGTAGATGATATGTACTGGTGATCCCTCATCTACCCACTTAGTGATGTCTTCCAAAAAACAACCTATTTGTTAAGCATGACCTCGCTTTTAGAAACCAATGTTAAGATGGGTTTATCAAGTTATGTTTAACAAGAAAATGCACCATGTGATCTTTAATTAGTCTTTCTAATAATTTGCAAATCACTGATGTTAAACTCACTGGTCTGAGTTTTTTTTTCTTGAACCCTTTTTAAATAACGGTAATAATGTTTGCTTTTTTCCATTCTAAAAGAAAACTCCCTTTTCTAATGACAAGTTGAAAACTGTTGCAAGTGGTATGCTAATTTGTTCTACAATTTCCAGTAGTAGTTTGGGTGGAATCCCATCCACTCCAGGTGATTTATTATCCTTCATAGCCCTTATTTTCTTAGCTACCATTTCCGGGGTTACAATTTACTGTCCTAAATAGTCTGATTCTGCCCCCTTTAACGTAGCCTCTGGTACTGGCAGTGAACTAATATCTTCCCTGGTAAACACTGAACTAAAATACTCATTCAGGTTTTCTGCCATTAAAAATCCATCTGATATTATATTTCCATCACTATCTTCTAGAGGACTGAACTTTCTGTTTGCTCCGAACATATGCATAAAAACTCTTGCTGTCATGTTTTATAGTACAAGCTAATTGTTGTTCATAACTTCTCTTTGAATTTATAATTTCAGTTATAGCTTGGTTAAGTACTTCTTTATTAATGTTGTAGGTATTTGCAGTGCATCTATATGACTTCCACCTCATTTGTTTGTACTTAATTTGTCTAATGTTTCTTTCTGGACCATTTCCCTTGTTTTTTCAGTGGAATAGATTTATCGATGATGCACTCAGATATTCCAGCATTCTGTTGCTATCTTATTCTTCAGTTGTTATTCTAGTCTATCTTTGTTAAATATTTCCTCATGTCCCTATATCTTCCTTTGTAGAAGTTTCTCGTGTACTGCTTTTTATTATTCCTTTCTGATTTTACTTTGTTGGTAAAATGCATCTGGTTGTGATCACTACTCCCAAGTGGCTCACATATCTTGACGTTGTTGACTGATTCATTGTGTGATGACAAAACTATGTCACATTTTCTCCCCTGGTTGGTTCTAGCACATGTTGAGAAAGGAAACTATCTTGTAGTAAAATTTAAAATTTGTGGTTCTCACTCCCTGTTCTCTGTAGAGATTTCCATTGTATATGTCCATGGTGAAAATCCCCCATAATAATACAATCTCGTTTGCTCACTTCCGTTACAGCATTTTGTACTTTTTCATTTTCTTCTATGCTGATGTTTGGACTTCGATAAATTAACCCAACCATTAAAGTCAAGTTTACACCAAACAGGTTGTTCGCAATCTGCTTCTCTTTCTAATTGTATTTCATAAGCCTGGATAGATTCTTTAATATATAAAATAACTCCACCTCCCCTTCTTCCTATTCTATCTTTCGTCCATCTGGCCCATGATTCAGTTATACCTATTATGTGAATATCTTCTACCAAATTGTTTAATTCACTTCTTTTGTTTACTATGCTCCTTGCATTTAAACAAACGCATTTATATCCAGCTTCAGAACAGTTTTCCAAGCTATTGTTTGCTGATTCATTTGTGCTATCTATATCTATGCATCCAATTTTAGGCTTCTCTGTGAATCCCCCTGCACATCTAGTTTAAATAAATGCAACCTGTCCCACTATCAACAGATCGCAGCAGGTTCCCTGAAAAAAAGTGCTGCCCCTTTCTGTTTAGATGGAGCATATCTTCCCTCCCAACAAAGTATCCCCATAAATTTATGAATCCCACCCCTCTTCTTCACACATCTGCTCAACTAGTGCATTGATTGCCATCTTCTTGCAGTTGCTATAGAACAATAACAAGAAGAACAAGAAAGTTTTATTTAGACCCAATTGCAATATGTGTATAATATCAAATTAACGTAACATGAACAGGCATATATATATACAAATGCAGTGTAATTTCAAATTAGATGGGGTCTGTGACTCCTATTAAGACAATAACAGTCGCTCTCATAGGAGCCACAAGAATAATTTGTTTCAACTCAAATTTACCGAAAGGAAGTGCAAATGTAAATGTAAAAGTGCAGGAAAAGAAAAGAAACCGAGCTACTAGATTGCATATATGCATGTATTGGAGTATTAAAAGGTATGGTAAAATAAACAAATACTAGTTGTCAATAGTACACTTCAATATACTTGATATGTATGTGTGTATGCACAAATACAATATCCATATGCTGATTTATATATATATATATACAATACATATCCATACATATCACGTGCATTAATACAGTTTTAATGACTATGATAGCATGTATAGCAGTTTAATATTGTACACTTATCAACGTATTTTTCTAATAAATTGTTTTTTGCATAATTACCAAAACTTCTGAAGCTATGTGTTCCAATCTTCTCTGTGACTAGCTTTGAGGTATTGTTTATGACATGTGGCAAACTGTATCTAAGACATCTTTTGGCAAATTCATGTTTTGTTCTGAAAGGGTATAATTCTGGTTTTTTCCTTGTGTTGTAATTATGTACGTAAGCATTTGTAATTATTTTCCAATTTAATAGGTAAGCAGGGAGGTCATGATGTACGTATTTATAATAAAACTTAAGTTCATGTAATTTTAACATGTCATCAATTTTTAAGATATTCAATTTTTTGAAAAGTGGCTCAGAGTGTGAATTATATTTACTTATAGATAAAATTCTCAGCTTTCTTTTGTATTTTTAACATTCGACTACCTTGGTATCCCCACACCATAATACAATAGTTGATTTGTGATAAAAATAACGTATTATATAAGATAATTTTTAGGGGAAAGACATATTTTAGTCTGTTTAAGATGCCGACTGTTTTGGAACACTTGTTTGATACTTTTTCAATATGTTTATTCCAATTTAAATTTGTATCTAAAGTAAGTCCTAAAAAATTAATTTCATCTACTCTCAATGTTTGTACCATTTATATTGAGCGTAAAGTTATCGACAGCTTTATTTTGCATGTGAAAAATCATATATTTGGATTTGTTTCTGTTTAATGATAATTTTTTAATGTTTAACCATTCAATTATTTTAAGGAGTTCATCATTTATTGCCGATTCTATATTTCTATTTGGGGAGTTACCTTGAAAATGATTGATGGTGCTAAATAAGGTGATATTGTCGGCATACATAATAAAGTTAAACATTTCGCTAGCTTTAGGAAAATCATTAATGTATATTATGAATAATAGGGGACCAAGAATAGATCCTTGTGGTACACCAATTGTGATAGGTAGGATATCAGAACTTTCATTTTGAAATTCGGTGTATTGTCTTCTATTGCTTAAGTAGCTATTAAACAGATTCAGGGTAGGACCCTGTAATCCATAACATCTTAGTTTAGTTAATAGTATCGAGTGATCAATTATATCGAAGGCCTTAGAGAGGTCAAGAAAAATACTGAAAGGAACATAATTTTTATCAATTTGTGTAATTATTCTATCTATTAGTTCAAGTGATGCATACTCGGTAGTGTTTTTTTCTAAAACCATATTGATTTTTAACAAATAGATCAGAATCATTAAAGTATGCTGTTAGTTGACTAGATATTATTTTCTCTATCACTTTTAAAATTGTTGGAAGAAGAGATATGGGTCTATAATTTTTAAAATCAGATGGGTCATCTTTCTTAAAAATAGGAATTACTTTAGCGAGTTTAATTGTATCGGGAAATATACCAGTATTTATTACTTGATTTATTACCAGGGTTAATGGTTTGATGATGGAGGGTTCAATTATTTAAATATAATTAAATTTATTAGCTTTCTTCATATTTGTCATTCAATACTCGTCAATATTTCATTTAAAACAACTTTCCAAACAATTTGTATGCACTAAATCAATACAATTGTGATCGATTTATAAAATCAATCCACTGAGCAAAGCTTTCTTCATATTTATTTAAATTATAGTTTAACATTATGCATAGCTGCCTTATTTTGTAGATTTACTCGAACAAATTTTGGAGGAGGTTTGGATTTCATGTTGATATTCATGATTAGGAAGTAAGGTTGATGATCAGAAAGGGTATTTGTGAAGATTCCTGCAGTACTATCTAATACTGATTTATTTAATTTACTAAAAAAGTTGTCTATCAGTGTTCCGTTAGTTCTGGTAAAGCGAGTTGGAAAGGTAATTTGTGGATAGAGACTGTATGAAATTATAGTATCAAAAAATTCACTATATATTTTGTTCTCGTTTATATTCAGTAGATTGATATTGAATTCACCTGAAATTATTAGATTATTACAACTTTCCAGAGTAGCCATTGTTGAAAATTCAGCTATGAAATCTATAATATTTTGATTTAATGACCTAGGCGGTCTGTATATGTTTCCAATAGTAAGTGTTTTTGATAAGCTGCCTCCAGTTACTTGAATTACTAACCCCTCCTAATGTTCATACATGTTGATATTCTTAAGTACTTTATACTTATATTTATTATCTACGTAAATTATTAAACCCCCTTTGACACTACAATGTTTTCCCTGAGCAACTATATCATATCCGTGTAAACTGAATTGAGATAAATCATCGTGATTTGACTTCCATGTTTCTTGCAAACATATAATGCTAAATTTAAATTGTTTAGTATTAAGAAGCTCTACAAAAAGTTCAAGTTCATCAAATTTAGCATTAATGGATTGAATATTTAAGCTTAGGATACTAAAATTATCAGTATTTTTATGTGCTAACTTGTGAAACATATCGATGTCATAGTATGAAGAACAATGGATCAACTGAGGTTCATTTTGTTCAGTACTATTTTCGTTTATATCTAGAAGATTTATTAAAGAACAGTTTCGGATACCTCCCAAGTGGGAGAGAAATGTCACATCAGAAGTCATGGCTTAGGTTCGGACATAAAAAACTAATATAGCCAGCCTTTTTACGTATGTTAGGTATTTTACAAAAGAGTGAAATTGGGTGTATTTATTTCCTGTGCATATGTGAATGTTAAGAAATACTCCAGGTGTGACAGGGCATATATCAGAGTATAGACTAGACTTAGAATAAAATAAATAACGTGTAAGAGCTGCACAAGCTGTATCCTGAGCATTATACAAATACATTTTATAAAAGAGAATATTACGAATATTCCGAGTGCATTTATAACACAATGTACTTACTGCATCAGCAAAAAATGTGTGAGAATAAATTACAGCATATGTATATATGTTTGCCCCCTTCCTCCCATTGCTGGCAAAATTCCTGAGAGAACAATCTGTTCTACCCTTGTCTGCTCTAACTCCCTCTCTTTATAAAGACTATCTTAGTTTTAATATCTAAATTTCTACCTTGGATAAACTGTAAAACTACACAAAACCATTGCGCCGTGCAAATGGCAAATAAAGGTTAGTTGACACTTGACATGTTCAAAATGCGATAATTGAGTCGATTTTGCAAAGTCTGTGTGTGAGAATTCATGGAAGGAGGTGCAGATGGAGGGTTTTTACTTTGAGTGTCGAGGTTGTAAGAGGCTGGAGTGTTTACTGGCGGAAGTAGACAAGCTGAAGAAGTTAATTGTGATGATGACAGGAAAGGGTGACTTGGACAGGGACACCCAGATGGTGAGAGTAGAGAGGTCAGTGGTGGTAAGGAGAGAGAACCCAGGGAGACTGTTGAAAGGAGAAGAAAGCATTGACAGGATGGAAGGAGACAGAAGGAAAAGGGACAAAGAAGAAGGTGACAGAAGGAAAAGGAACAAAGAAGAAGGTGACGGGAGGGAAAGTGACAATTGACTGATGGCTTGTATCATACTTGTGTCTGTGTCGCACATCGTTGAATCGATGGCTTATATTGTGTCTGGGTTGTAGATCATTGACTACTGACTTGTATCGTACTTGTGTCTGTGTTGTAGATCGTTGACTGGATGGCTTATATTGTGTCTGGGTTGTAGATCATTGACTACTGACTTGTATCGTACTTGTGTCTTTGTTGTAGATCGTTGACTGGATGGATTGTTCCACTTGGAATTGCCCTTGTTGCGGCCCTCTTATATCGCTACTTGACAGCATCGGCAAATTTGAAATAGAGACTTTCTGCCAACAGTAGAATCAACCTATCCAAGAACACAGAAGACAGACAATATAGTTATTGTAAACGTAAACAGTCATGTTAGAAGAATAGTTGTGTTGCAGGCATTTTAATCAGTGGAAAAGTAAATTATTTATCAGCTCTTGTGGGAAGCAGCTATTGGGAACATGTGCTACATTGATCAGTTACATGCTTGTAGTCAAACCGACTTTCTCTGAAGAAGGAATTTATAATGCTATAAGGAAATGTTAAATAATAACTAATTTACTGATATTTTATGTAACACACAAACATGTACAGGGGTTTCTCGGATAACTTGTTAGTTTAATAAACATTAATTTTGAATATTTTGTGTTTGGTGTTCAATATATAGAACATTTTTTTTATAATATTAGGGAAGTTGGTTCAAAGGCTATCAAATCTTCATTTCACTGGCTGTTATATTTGCTGACATTTGTTTAGTAGGTTAGATAGCTGTGGTCAGAACAAATGATTAAGCTCTGTTACTACTTAGATGGTGTCTTTTTCCTCACTGCCCTTGCTGATCCTGATGTATACATCATCCCTGCCATTGTAGAGAAGATGATATATGTGCTAGATAATCACGACACTTGCCGGCTGGTTGCAGCATAACTGCAAAGATTTCAGGTTCCTCTGCAGTACATTACTTTGAATAAGCAAATGAACTTATCTCAATTGTTTCTATGCATTCAGTGCTCTGCTATTGAAATGAAACAACCAAGCCACACAATGTTTGCAAGCAATAACTTAATTGTCACAACATTTGAAATGACAAACCGATGTTATACAATAGCAGTTGGCTGTTTCTAAAGTAGTGGCAAGGATAGGATCTGGTAACACTTGCCATCAACTGTTCCAACACAAAATAGTTACATACATTAGTTACATAAATGTGGCAAAATTATCCTCTCATGCACATTGTATACAAGAGGCCTGAGCCCTGTTGTATGTATCAAACAAAACTTTACCCCTGTATGCACAGCATACAAAATTGCTCTAATGCCACAATCTCCCCAAACCGGTGGTATATGTAGTTTCAGTAAAATCACCAGACGAACTATGTAATTGTATATACATGCACCTATAATAATATGTCCTATGTACCAACTTTTGAGTTTTTAATTCTAGGAGTCTGGCTCATCAAAAAACAAAAATTGCACACACATTCCATTAACTGAGGCTCACAAAAATCTCCAACTGCACCTAAAAGAGAATAGCTACATTTCAGGAGTGTTTTTCTTTTCCGCAAACTATTGGCCAACCCAGGAATTAATTCAAATTATTCTTAAATGTTGCATCCTCATTTGCATAAATGCATGATACAATTATTTGTGTGATATTCTGTGTTGATGTGGTCGACTTTTCCATGAAAAAAACATTAGTTTTTATTATTTCCAACAAATTTTGTGTCGGTTTGAAGTCTAAATGTCAGCCTGACAATTGGCTTTAGCTGGTTAGTTACAACATGTAACAGCGAAAGTAAATTCTTCTGATATGCACATTTTTTATTAAATACACTGGATATTAATTGCGCTATTCACATGTACAGTGAGTCATTACATAATTATGGATGTGGATGATGAAAGGTCTCGGATTCGTGATAGGCAAAACTAGCTGAGGATGCAGCTTTAACTGGTAATTTGTTGATATTCCCAGCAGTCGGGGACATTCAGTTAACTGACCTGTTTAGAACATCCTTATGCGCAATGGGAAATTACTGATTACACCTTGCAGTCTCGATATACCCCTGGCAGACTGCCTTCTATTTGATGACCACCTTCATTTGGTTGAAGATTTTGCCTTTTTTGGGGGGGCTACTCATTGGCAACAGGACAGAACATATGTAGAGGAACTTCTCTATTAAGGTCACCCTTGGGACTGCTTGGGCAAAAGTGACCTGATTAGCAAGGTGACCATATTAGCGGGACTAATTTACTTTACTTTAGTGTATATGGAACGAATTTTGGACTATTCCACTGTGGCCTTAATTGTGAAGTGGCTGTAATAATGAGGTGACCATTAAGCGTGGTTTGACTGAACATACATAATAGGCCATGCAACAGCGATTTGCTGTGGTTAAGGGGGTTATAGAAAGCGATGGAAGGGGATGGGAGAGGTGTTTATGGAATTCAGAGGTGGTGGAGTCTGGACTCGAAAGGATCCAGGGTGGTCGCAGATACCACTTCTTGTGGTAGACGCAAACGATGCCACGGGACAAATGGTGGCGCCACACCACGACACCTAGTAAGAGATTAATATTACCCGTTCTTAATCTACTTGGTGGCGCTGTAGCGAAACATTTCGTCGTTGAAATATCTGGTCGGCGCAGAAGTCGTATGCGCACGAGCGGAAATAGATAACCGAATATTTCATTACTTAAGGGAACTACGTAGTGGGATTTTTTTAATAATTATTTCTCTACCGATTCAGTTGAAATTTTCACAGTATGTTAATATGGGTAAGGGTAATACACCAGATTTTTTTCAATTTTGTGTGTGATGTGTTACCATAGAAACGGCGGCCATATTGGATTGTAATACTGTGTTTGTTCAAACCAGTATATGTTGGTAATGGGCAGTCCAAATTGGTGTGCTTACTCCTGAAATGAAGCTGAAATATATGTAAGAGGGATTTTGCAATAGCTCAAGAATCCAATTTTTCATATATTTTACAATCGTGCTGTACTCAAAATTAGTGATAAGAGTCTACATTCATAGCACAATTTGGGAGAAATATTTACACAACAAAGAAATGGCTCTTACATGTACTGGAGCATGGACTCACCATGCACTAGCACAAATTTGAAGAAATTACACTGGTAAATAAGAGAGATAGACACTTTTGAAGTAATTATGGTGACGAAAATCTTGTATTTGAGAAAAACGCACTCAAAGTTTGAACTGCAAAATATATCTAAAAGCACATGCATATCATTAATTTCTTGTCGAAAGTTATCTATCAATATGCCTCTTGGGTAATATACTAAGTACCAAGTTCAGTATTTACAAGATGCATAAGTAAGCAAAACCAGGTATGCATTATACACCAATAATCATTTATATATAAATATATACATAAACATGTACGTGGTCCACTGTTGAAATGTTCCACCAGCCTAAAGCAGTGCTGGTAATACTATAAATAACAATGGTAATATGCATGTGTATGCAGAGTGAAAACAGTACTGCAGATAATAATAAAGTGCAGCAAAGTGTATATTTTATAACTATAACCAAACCAAACATTGCCATGACAACTTACTTTGATAGCATACGTCAGAGAATAATGTGTACATATCTATCAAATCAGTTCTTCAATAGCTGGGTAAATGCTTTCAAGATATACTGACATAAATGACTAACAGATAAGTAAAAGAATTGACACTGATAAATAAAGAAGATACTTCAGTGAGGACACAAAAAAAGCAGAAGCTTTGCAATAAAACTTGTACATGCATCAGTGTGAATAGTATTGCTACTAGGTCATCTACCAATGTCTGTCATATATGTGTCCATGCTGACAGTCACTTCACAAAAATGCACCCGATGCATAGCCAGTGCGGCTGCCACGCCTTGTAACATGAGCTACCTCGCGAGCGCGCCTTGCCTCTTTGGTGCTCGCTTGTGCCTGACGCAGTGACTGTTTCAGTCGCTGGGCATCAGCCTTCTTAGCTGATGTCACCATCTGCACGCCTGACACAAGGTCAATGATGCCGTCTTCAGTTGGAGTGGACAATCCCCGGTCAATGTACGTGTTGCGGACCACCTCCACAGCGTCGTCAAGAAGGGATGACGTTGCCACCATGCTTGCACTTGCAACCACCTTCACGTGACTCGTGTATGTTTTGCTGGTCATGGCGTTCATGTCAAGATGGCGACAGAGCTTCACCAGCCCGCCATAACCCACCCCCATGTCCATGGTTGCGGAGACGACTGAACGAGTCACAACAAACGGCACATTGCTGGCTGCTACACCACCGACTCGATCACTGCTGTATGTTGACTTCAACACTGATTCACACGATGTACAGTATGTCTGCAGTAGACACACAACACCAAGGTTGCAATCAACGGAGCGAACGACGAGGGTAGCACAACCGCACAGTGTACATAACAAGTCCTCAACCAGAGCTGACAGCACGTCACACCGGAGAATGGTAGTCTTCACATCAGCGGAGGAACCATCACCTTCAGTTGACTCGCTCACGTCCGACACTTGGCAAAACGAAAACTTCCTCTTAGTTGCTGAAGACAGGGTGGCTGATGAAGGGGTCGCTGATGTTGATGGGATCGGTTCGTCGATTCCCTGCTCACAAAATAAATAACATTGATTAGTGGTAACCAGCTTAGAAAAGGTGTGTGGTCAACTTGTGTGTCCATATACCAATGTTTTCTACACATCAATTCACCTGAATAACTGACATGTGTAATTCAATGTCCATGTAAAATCCCATTTTATGACAGGTTCAGTGTTGGCACACTCAGTGACAGTACGTGTCACACCAGTCAGGTGACAGGTGAAGCCTCAGTACGACAATGCTCCAGAGTGAGATTATGCACTTATATTGAGCTATTATCATATGGAAGAAGGACATGTCAATGCCAACACCTAGGCTAGGGCATTCAATTTCATAGCCTAATTATTAGAAGTCCTGCTTATTGCTTACTAATTTATTTATAACGTGTTGTTTATGCAGAATAAAAACATGTTCAGATTCAGTGCACAAACTAATATAGTCATACACCGATACAGCATCACCATTTTGCCATTCCCATTGTTCATTCATGATTCAATGATCAATCGTCAACAATGACGTGACTGTCACATTGATTGGTAAAATAAGATTGATTACGACACTTGTACGTTTGTAAAGTTAGCAAACAACCAAAAATAACCATAAATAACCTTATTAATTCAATTACATAATCACATATTATTACCTCATGCGACGTATCGTGTTGATCGTCCGCTTGCATAGTAGGTCCAGGCACCAAGTCTCCAGCCTCAGCCCCACGGCCACACACCGCTTGGTGGCGGCTCTCGTCGTCAGGTTTTCTCACTTTTTCCTTCGCTGCACGTGCTAATTGCAGCTTATTTCGCAGGCTCCGCTTCTTTGTGCCGAAACAATGCGACTGTTTTTTACTGGGCAACGGCATGTAGATTTTACAACTAAAAACGATTGCAAACGCTGAATAAAATATCGACCCGCACGTAAACAAGACAGAGAGGAAATGAACCGAGGTCGAGGTCACGCAAATCCAGCCAATGAGGCGCATCGTTCGTGTCATGTGATGGCAGTAAACCAATCCAAAACGATTTCTTTGTCTGATGATGCTTCGGTTATTCCCGCCTATACTTGGCCTACGTAAGCTATATTTAGAACACATGGACCGTATCTTGAAGGGGAGAAACTGAGCTTTCTGGCGATGGGCGCCATGTCGTAGTTGAATATAATTACGTCGCAAAAACAACGTTTGAATCGGACGTCGTTTCGCTCCAATGCGTAAAAACAAAAGACTTTGTAATGACAGGCATCACATAAAAACGTAGTTTGTTATATCAATGTGTTCATTTCATGAAATAAACAACATAGTAAAGGCAAGTTAGATAACTTAGGTAACTGAATATTTAAAAAAAACAAAAACATTATTTTTTTTGAAAATTGATTAAATTTAATGATTTCCGACTAGTCAGTTCCCTTAAGCGAAACATTTGGTCGCTGAAATATTTGGTAGATTTTGACCTATGACCTTTACGTATTGTGTAGTGTTAAAAAGCACGAGAGGAAACAAATAGACCAAATATTTAATTAGGCTACATACACGAAACGTTTGGTCTGAAATATTTGACTGTTACGTTGTCAGTTGTCGCTGTGAATGCAAGCTGCCTTGCCTATGAGTATGATAATATCATCATACATGAACTGTGTTATTAATGCATGAATAATTAATCGGGGCCAGTGTCTCTGCAATTACTGAATTAGCCTACATTTAAGAATATGGGAACGACTGGTTTTTGCTGTTTTATAGCTCGTGTTCATTATAAGTTGATAACTGTAATTATGCACATGATTGTGCATAGTTATGTTCAATTAAAAGTTGTAGGTTGCATGCATCAAATAATTTTGATAATAAAAACAAATCATGAATTTACTAAGGATATTATTAGGATATATATTATAATTACTATAACGGACAAAATCTATAGATTCACCGTCTGATGGTGTTTGTTTTGTACTGACAATTGAATTGGGAGAGAATATGTGTGTATGTATTAGTCATGAATGAATGTGTACAATTTATAAAAAAGGCTTTCATAAATCTAATCTACTTGTAATCATAATAATTTTATTATTATGCCCAATGATACATGTTTAGCTTTGATCATATTTAGCCTAGATTGTGAGTGCATTAATTGAGTAGATGTAAACGTCAAATCAATTGTCACACAGTTTATTCATGCACACCATCTTGATTATAATAGTATAACTGGTTTGCTAAACAAATATGACTCAGTGTCCTTATACTGTTATAATTCAATGTCCCTGGAGTTCTCTAAAGCAATGTTCATGGAGTTCTAGTACTCAACAAGAATAATGATTAACTAAAAGCATATCTATACCAAACGTTCAGTTCTAACTAAAGTTATTCAACATGCCACTACCAACGTTCACAATTTCTTTTCTAATCACTTTCCTACGAGTGATCGTGAATGTCACTTCATAAGTTAAGTTTCTCACGTGCTCTATGGATTCTCCCTGATCTACGAAGATATTGCACTGGTTGTACAGTTCTGTTCACATGTGTGGGGAGATTCCATCTCTGGCTGAGTTACGTCACGTGGTACGTCATGTGGTATGTTAGGCGGTGCGTCACGTGGTACGACAAGCGGTACGTCAGGCAGTTATGCATGAACAGGTTCCTCCGGAGGCAGTTTGGGAGACAATTTAAGAGACAGTTCAGAAGATGGTGTCTTCTCCGGCACCGAGCTATCACCAATCACACAATGACTCCTCACATGGTCAATGTGTATATGTACTACTCTCCCATCCTCGAGGCGAACGTGGACTGAATGACACGGGGCCATTCCGTTCCACGATAACGTCACTGAGCCATTTTGTTTTGCCACTGAAGTTTATAACTTGTTCTACAACAACACCAGGTGCAACCTGCTGGAGATCGGAAGCGAGGCTCTGTGTAATGGACTTCCAGCGAGGCCGGACCCCAATGTCTTGTGGGCCAACACCACGTTGAAGATTCCTTGACGGTGTCACACCTGCCTAACCTACAATTGCATTGGCTTGTTCTTCGTTCAGGCCGAGGGCTTCAAGGGTTCGCCCAAACAGAAACGGCACTATAACAAGCCTCTTGTACGATGCACTGCAATGGAATGAATAACATATCTAAAGAGAAATCATGTACAGCCTGATACAGAAGATATATACAATTAACACATAAAATAACTGCACTATTTCCCATTTGCATTATTTAAATTGAACAAGTAGTATCCAAGGAATCAGTGTTAGAATAACACATCCCTTACAAATGTGCTGCTTAATGAATTTGTTACTTGAAGTTAGTGATGTGTCAATGAAATGCAGATGTTTGCATCCGCTCGTGCACCTTCATTATTCTGACTATGACATTCAAATAGGCTATTCAAATAGTACAGAGTTCGGCACAAAATAACATTAGATTTGACGAGCCATTGCATAGAAACAGCACTTTTAAAAGATTGTAGCGATACGACATCTAGTAAGCATATATCGTTAGATTATACCTACTTTACCTACTTTCACCTTAAAAGCTTCACAATCCAGGTGCCAGTAAGACGTAATGTACTGAATTAAACAAAGTAACGACTGCCATAACTTGGACATACATATATCCATGTATAATTAGATAAATTATCCTTATTCTTGTAACTTACAGAGATGACAATTTTCTCAAATTGTCTGGCACCAGATATCGCGTTTCGGTGGAATATATCGCTGTTTGTGTCGTGGTCTCGCATGCCTGCTTTGCCTGCATAAGCAGTGTTGCCGCAACCTAAAACATGTGAAATGTGTCTGCAATAAATAAATAAATAAATACTCTTGTCTATGAGCAATGCATAAAAACCGAAAGGTTATTAAAAAATAAAGGAAGGTATAGAACAAATAGAGCACAATGAATATGTGTTAACGAAACATTTTGTCATTGAAATATCTGGTCGGCGCAGAAGTCATATGCGCACAAGCGGAAATAGATAACCGAATGTTTCAGTACTTAGACGAAACATTCAATCGTGATTTAAATCAGCTTGATTTAAATCGCCAACCCTACACATGGGTATGCCATGTCATAGGCAACATGGCAAATAGTAATTACTACAAGCTATAGTATACTATTACCATATTCCGGCTCAATAGTTGTGTGTACAGTACAGTAACTTATAGCATTTTAGTTTCTGGACCGACTATTCACACTGTCACGGTCAATGTTAAATTGGCGGAGGGAAAGTGTAGGGTTAGGTTTAGCCTTTCTAAAGGTTATTTGGAAATAATTAAAGTAGCACTATGTTTGTATATACACTTGCATTCTATATAAAGCTATCTGTTCGTGCTGATCGTCAGGTGTAAATAGCCTAGACTGCCTATAGAATAACCATGTCCATGCCTATACACATGCCATGGCCAATGGCTATGCCTTGGGCTTGGCTATGGCAGCTATGACTATGTCTATGTAGGGCGCAGTGGCTCAGAAGTAGAGTCCTGGGCTGCCGTGTCGATCAGTTCACTCAGAAGTATGAATGAGTACCTGGCTATAGACAGTGGTGGATATTTGTGTACGATTAGTCTTCGCACATCAATTGCAACGTGGCTGGATGCTTCCCACAGAAGTTGAGATGGTGTTCAATTGAACAGGTCTGCCAGGGGAGTAAAGTGTAAAGCGCCTTGAGCAGTCCTGAGGACTGGTCCGGACACTGCACTATATAAGAACTTACCTTTACTTTGATGTCGTGTATGCTAAACTTTATAGGCTTAGGTCTTAATTGCATAATTATGGCTATGTCCCTATGCCCACGACATAGCCATAGGGACATAGCCATGGCATAGGACATAGCTGTAGCCATGGCATAGGCCATAGCTGTAGCCATGACATAGCTATAGCCAGGTTATAGGCATTGCGGGCATAACAGGCAGTCTTAGTATCAGATTAAGACTAGTCTCAAACTCGGCCTAATCCTAAGGCTAAACCTAAACAAAGTGGAAGAAGTGTTGCAGCTGGGGGGGGGGGCATGGGTGTCATGCAAGTGTCGGTCAGTGACACTGACAGTGTCGGTGAACACGCTAGAGCCTAGGCTCTAGCCCTAGGCTATCCGTGTGTAGGCCACAGAATGACAGATCAGATGGGTACAGCGACCACGTCCAACCATAACTCTAACCCTGCAGGTGGACATGTAAAAAATACATTAGTCCAATGCAAATGGTAATTCCAATATAATTCGGAAATTATAGTCACCTGGACACGCTGCAACATCCAACGACCGAATATTTCAGTAAGCTTGCCGGGAAATTTGCACATGACTCAATATGACCCATATAGGGCACCGCGCATAATTAAAAATCTACCATATATTTCAAGACGAAATGTTTCAGTACAGCGCAATAGTCGAATAAACAAGATACTGCCCAGCGGATATAATGTGATTCAGACAGTTGCTATATGACAGATTGCATTGGCATAGAAGTATACGTCTGCGTTACGAAGCTGAATATTGATTGTTGTAAATCAATAATTACGTGTATACTAGCCAGGCACCATCATGTCTGCGGCCATGTCTGTTGCCGTCAAGCGATTCCAACCAATGATTTCACGATTCACACACATTATCACTCGGTTGAGAATTCACCAGATAGGTATTCGCGTAAGTACACTGCACAGTATCTCGAAATTATACTTTGTGAAGCATTCGTTGCAAAATATTGGGTTGCAATCTTGAATTTAGTTCTATGCCGTGGTATTCCGCGGGTTGCGAGTGGGGTCTGTTACTGTTAGTGACACTTCCTTGAATTTACCTTGAATCCTCCTCTTCTACTTAGTAGTCAAGGAGTTGACGAGGAAGGGAATCAAACGTTGACTCGTGTAATCCTCCGCCCTATTGCGTAAATATTTGTCAATGTGACCCTTGAACTGGTTGATGTTTTTGGACATCACTGCTGCTTCCGGAAGTCTATTCCAGTCGTTAACTATCCTTTTGGACCAGGTCCAAGGCTTGGTCTCTTCTGCCTGGATTATAAGCCAGGGAGTGGCTATTAAGCCATGTGATAAAAAACAGGCATATTTACTACTGCCAAACATTATCTTGTGACATGTGTACCCATTCGAGGACAGTAAAAGTCATCTAAAAATAAATAAACTTCACCAAGTGCATGAATCATGGGATATATTAGGCTAGTTAAATTACACACGCACACACCATTATGTATGATCGTCAAGACTTGTTTTTCACGTAATGTTCTCTTCTACTAGTTCTAGTGTTGCATTAGTTTGTTGAATAGTTTATATCATTGAAGAAAAAAAAAAACTAATAACTTACTGATAGTCTAGTACAATAAATAAGAATGAAGACGTATATACATGTACATGATAAATAAAAGTGTTCTGTTCCTGTGCATAGGTCGTCTGCCACCAGGTGGCTGGTAGACATGGTTGCCATAGGAACGGTGGACTCGGCCTTGGGTTCATTCCAGCTGTCATCGGATGGAAGAAAAAAAGTGCCGAAAGTGAAATAGGTACAATACAGCACACGGCCAACTGGCTGGACACTAACCAGAGAAACCAGTCTATTGGGTGTCATACGCTATATGAACTTACAGTAGAAAAAATAGTTTAAATTGATAGTGCATGATATAGCATAATTTGTTTCATGTGATGACAGATCCCTGTTCAAAATCCACGTAAATTGCAGCATAATATATATATTGATTTGAATTCTCTCGTACTACTGTGTCCCTCCCTCCCTTCACACCACCTGTACGTACGGTATTCTTTATTTCCAATTGAGAATACGACATACAACATATATACATATTACAGTTGAAAATGGAAAGGGGAAACTAGAAGTTCATTGCATATTATGCACTTTTCCCAATGGTATTGCCCTCTTCTCTGTCCATTCTCTCTTGGTCTTCTATTTTTGTATTCCTTTCCATCACCGTTCCTGCCCTATGTGTCTCTACTCCCCCCTATCTCTTGTTCTCATTCTTCACTTCCACCAGGTCTTTCATCACACAGTTGTTCTATCTCCATCATGCTCTTCCTCAGCCCTCCAAACCCAGCCCTCTACCCTTAGACTTCCATCCTCCACTTGCAGTTCCTTCCACTTGTTTAGTCTGCTGCTGCAGTTAGTGGCCATCTGCTGTAGATCCGCGCCATGTATCCCAGCTTGTGATTGCAAAGGCAGACATACTGTACAGCCAAAACGCCATCGGTGAGCTATACAGCCTGCTGTTGCCGTATGGGGACTGTGAGGACGACGAGGTGTTGTGGCGTCTCGCCCGCGCTGCCTACGACAAGGCAAAGCAAACCACAGACAAGGAACAGAAGAAGACTCTTACCTACGAGGCATTCAAGTTTGTCAAGAGGGCCTTGCAACTCAACAACAACAACTTTGCAGCACACAAAGTGAGTAGCTGTGTGTATGTCTTTAAACAATTGTAGTGGCATAACAGGTTAAACAACAAAACTTAAACTGTAAATATATTATGCATTAAAGAGAGTAGTCTATAATGTTCACTATAATATCGGATTCCAGTTTTATGTTATAAATACTAATGTTGGGACATTTCAGTTGCTATGATGTTAAATATTTAATATAATATATAGTCTACTTTAGAGGTAGTACACTGTCACGAGATACCCCAGCTGATGCCCAGCAGGGAGGGTATATTTGGACTGCCTAGCAGCAACCTCTGGACTCTAATTAGCATATAGAGTAGTGGGCGCTGCCGCCGCTGTTAGTGTAGTGAATCAGTCTAGCCTAAGATTTAGACCAGTGCAGCTGTGTATCCAAATATTAACGTATTAAACATATTCTTCTCGACGTGTTGTTTGTATGTTATAAAATACATAGATACGAGCAATACCGTTACATACACTTACCTTCAAAAATGCTGTTAATCAAGATATCACACATACTGATGTTAATGAATTATTTTGCAGTGGTATGCTATTTTGTTGGACTCCACAGGGGAATATGAAGGAACAAAACAACGTATCACCAATTCCTACAAAGTGAAAGAACATTTTATGGTATGCTGTGATCAACTTTACAAGTATTGTGTCTGATTTCAGTTGAGATTTCTAGTATTGTAAATGTTTAATTAATATCTGAATATGCCTGTATACATCATATTATTATATATAAATATATCTAGATAAATACAATAATAAGCTCGCATGAGGTAGTATATAATGTGAAAACAATTATAGAAAGGAACAGATTTTTAGAAACATAATATAATTATGTATGGAACCTTGTGGGATAAATGTCTGGGATAAAACATGTAAATTGAGAACTTGGTACAGGACAGATTAGTGTGGGTGAGATCTAGTGGGGTAGCTGGTGTGTATACTGTTAACACATTGCAGAATATATTAGTGGAGGTTTTATCTTGTGGGGTAGGTAATAACGATAACATATTGCAGGACAGATTAGTTTAGGTATTTATGCTGATAACAAGTTGCAGAACAAATTAGTGTGGATGTTATTTTTTTTGATAAATGTGTATACTGAAAACACATTGCAGGATATATTAGTAGGGGTTTTATCTTGTGGGGTAGGTGTGTACAATGATAACACGTTGTAGGTCAGATTAATGGCGGTGTTATATTGTGAGGTAGGTGTTACACTGTTAACATGTTGCAGGATATATTAGTGTGGGTGTTATCTTGTAGGGTAGGTGTTACACTGTTAACATGTTGCAGGACATATTAGTGTGGGTGTTATCTTGTGGGGCAGGTGTTACACTGTTAACATGTTGCAGGATATATTAGTGTGGGTGTTATCTTGTAGGGTAGGTGTTACACTGTTAACATGTTGCAAGACATATTAGTGTGGGTGTTATCTTGTGGGGTAGGTGTTACACTGTTAACAAGTTGCAGGATATATCAGTGTGGGTGTTATCTTGTGGGGTAGGTGTTACACTGTTAACATGTTGCAGGATATATCGGTGTGGGTGTTATCTTGTGGGGTAGGTGTTACACTGTTAACATGTTGCAGGATATATTAGTGTGGGTGTTATCTTGTGGGGTAGGTGTTACACTGTTAACAAGTTGCAGGATATATCAGTGTGGGTGTTATCTTGTGGGGTAGGTGTTACACTGTTAACATGTTGCAGGATATATAAGTGTGGGTGTTATCTCAAACAACACAGGGATAAGATGGAGATTCATGTCAAAACTTGAAGACTTGGACTTCGCAGATGACATTGCGCTTATGTCATCAAGTTACAGACACATGCAAGCAAAGGCAACAAAAATGAATGCATTCGCATCAAAAACTGGCCTAAAAATCAATAAAAAGAAAACTGAAGTACTGAGGATCAACAGCAAATGCAACAACAGAATACAGATTGATGATCAACAACTGAATGAAGTAGAGAAATATACATACCTGGGCGCAAACGTCAGCAAGCAAGGAGGAGGGGATGACGATATTAACAACAGAATACGAAAAGCAAGGACATCATTCATGAAACTCAAGCAGATATGGAACTCAAATGTGTACACATTAAAAACTAAACTCAGATTATACAATACTCTGGTCAAATCAGTGTTACTGTATGGATGTGAAACATGAAAAGTAAACAAATGCGACAACAAAAAACTTGACATTTTCCATTTCAACTGTCTCAGAAGAATTTTAAAAATTAGATGGCCAGTAATAATTTCGAACAAAGACATTGAGAACATAACAGCAGAAGAGAAGATCAGCACAGAAGTACAGAGAAGAAGGTGGAATTGGATCGGGCATGTGCTGAGAAAGAAGGACCAAAACCACTGCCTGACAGCACTGACATGGACGCCGGAAGGAACAAGAAAAGTTGGTCGACCAAAAACAACGTGGAGAACCACAGTGGAAAAAGAACGGAAGCAACTGGGCTGGGCAACTTGGAGCAAAGCCAGACACATAGCCGTTGACAGGGCTAGGTGGCGGAGTCGCACAGCAGCCTTATAGGTAAGGTAAGGTAAGGTTATCTTGTGGGGTAGGTGTTACACTGTTAACACGTTGCAGGATATATTAGTGTGGGTGTTATCTTGTGGGGTAGGTGTTACACTGTTAACATGTTGCAGGACATATTAGTATGGGTGTTATCTTGTGGGGCAGGTGTTACACTGTTAACATGCTGCAGGATATATTAGTGTGGGTGTTATCTTGTGGGGTAGGTGTTACACTGTTAACATGTTGCAGGACGTATTAGTGTGGGTGTGTGTTCTTTTGGTATAGGCGTGTATACTGCTAACACACTGTTGGACAGATACAAATGTGGGTGTTGTTATATTGTGGGGTACATGAGTAAACTGACATGTGTACTGATGACACGTGTACTGATGACACATGTGTACTGATGACACATGTGTACTGATGACACATGTATACTGATGACACATATAGTGATGACACATTATTGTAAGTTTCATATCTGTTTTTATTTTCAGAAAGCTATAGAGTTGAATCCAAAAGATGCAACTTCTATTTACTCATTAGGATACTGGTGAGCAATCAAGTAATTTCTTCCATGATGGCTCTTTCCAATATTTACTTACACATGTCTCTACAGTATTCCTTCCAAGTAAACAGTGTCATCCACAGTCCCCCTCACATAGCACTAAATACATTTTCTTCTTTCAGTTATTTCCAACAGTACTTCTCACCCACTGTCACCCAACAGTCTTCTCAACCACTGTCGCCCAACAGTCTTCTCAACTACTGTCACCCAACAGTCTTCTCAACCACTGTCACCCAACAGTCTTCTTAACTACTGTCACCCAACAGTCTTCTCAACCACTGTCATCCAACAGTCTTCTCACCCACTGTCACCCAACAGTCTTCTCAACCACTGTCACCCAACAGTCTTCTCAACCACTGTCACCCAACAGTCTTCTCAACCACTGTCACCCAACAGTCTTCTCTGTCTCTGCCATCCATTGTCACCCAGTGGTCTTCTTTGTCTCTACCATCCATTGTCACCCGGTGGTCTTCTCTGTCTCTACCATCCATTGTCACCCGGTGGTCTTCTCTGTCTCTACCATCCATTGTCACCCAACAGTCTTCTCTATCTCTACCATCCTCATGGTCAACTGTTTGTTTTGCCAGGTGTTTTCTGTTCGCTGACATGCCTTGGTACACACAGAGAGTTGCGGCCATGATATTCGCAACACCGCCAAAGTCTACATATGAAGAGGTACTTCATGGCATAATTTGGTACACTTATTTTGGTTAATTTGTGCAGTTTGTCTGCTTGAGATTTGTATTATTTGTCAGATTCAAGGTATTGTTGCACACATTTAAGAGTTAGGATGCCTGGCGTACTATTCATCTGTTGGCAACTTCAATACCGCTTATCGATTTTATAAATATGTAGTTTCCTAGGTATTTCCAGCGCTCGGCAACATTCTATTAACTGACTAGTCTGTATTAATGTGGTTACAATGTAATGGTCTTATGAGGTCTCATTCAACTAGTCAACCTTTTTCAGAACATTATTGCCAAACCGACCTTTATATGCTGGGTGGTCACTGCCAGGGTGCTTATCGTCCTCAGTGGTTCTTTTATGTCCCAAATTGAGACAAGAACGACATTAACTTGATCTGCGAGTCACGAGGGATACACAGTCCCCAATGTTGAGAGCCAGGTTTTTACACCAAATATGGATGTGCTAACCACTACACTAGCTGCCCTCCCCTTACCAGTAGTAATGTTCTACCTGCCCTCCCCTTACCAGTAGTAATGTTCTACCTGCGCTTGAGTAGGATTATATATTTTCCAATGCACAGGAAAATGTAGTTGTACCAGAATCAATTTATTAAAATGCAATAAATTTACCTTGAAGAGGTTCACCAAACTCGATGGTTCAAATGGTTCTCTTTTTAGGCTTTGCTCAGTTAATTTTACTTCAGTGAAGTTTTGACAGCTTTCAACTATCTTCATCAAACTACCACTAGATGGTGACACAATAATCATATGTACTGTGTCCAACTCTCTCTCTCATATGTAAGACATTGAATCTCTTGAAGAGGCACCCAGGCAGCAATGGAGGGGAGGGGCACACCAGTGACTGCACCATGCTTATAACTACTATATCACCAAATAGTGGAGTCGGTCAGAAGAAAACACCTGTAAGCCATTGAAACAAACAATTGACTGAAAAACTTTAAAAGAGAAGCCAATACATTTTGTGGTCATATTCTGCTGAGCTGAGCGTGGTATTTCAATTATGCTAACCACTGTTTCATCTGTATTGCAGGCCCTTTCATACTTCATGGATGCTGAGAACAGTAAGTTTGATTTTGTGGCACATTAGATTATTTATCCTTTTAATAATTTAATTTCTATTGCATAATGAGTGTAAAAACCGACACGTAAGATGCATTGGTGTCAAATCTGTCCATACAAAACAATGATTTATTATAATTTAATTTAACCAAGCAGTTACAGTCACTGCAAACATTCTGTAGAATTTTCTGATAAAGATTCTTTGAATGTTTGCGCAGTTGACCCCGACTTCTACAGCATGAACCTGCTGATGATTGGCAAGACATACCTGAGACTGAAGAACTCCAAGATGGCCGTGCTCTACTTAACAAGGGCGCGAGACTATGTCGTCAGGACGGAAGATGACAAAAACGTTAGTGCCATATGTAAAGCTGTTATCTAATCTTTTTGTCATAGCTGTTTCTCTATAAAAAAGAAACATTAAACTCAACTGACATTTTATTTGGTAGCAAGTGTTTTGTTATAATGGCCAGTTTACTGTTTATTTACGGAATTACTACTACATTTTTGAAATTATTACATATTAAGTTATAAACTAGATTAAAACTAAGAAGTTAATATAAGTTTTCTGGTTTTCGTTTCCTGCACGGGAAATAAGGAATCATGTCTTAGCTGTGCAATTTCTGGTAAAATGTAAGCAAACCACTTGTGATTGTAGGCACACAAAGAGGCCGTGGAACTGTTGAAGAGTCTTGGAGTGCACACTGACAAGGCTTAGGACATTGCTGGGAGTGCACACTGACAAGGCTTAGGACATTGCTGGGAGTGCACACTGACAAGGCTTAGGACATTGCTGGGAGTGCACACTGACAAGGCTTAGGACATTGCTGGGAGTGCACACTGACAAGGCTTAGGACATCATGCACTTATAGAAAACATCAGCTGACATTGCCATTACGACTAATGGAACTTGTCTATTATCCTGCAGAAAGTAAAGGTCCAAGTTACTAATTACAATAAGTTTATTTATGTGTGGTATTATTATAACATGTGATCTGAATTCTAGTCAGCCATCTTATTGGCTCAGTGATCTCATTTGGCAAGAATAAACAGCTGTTTACAGCAGGCATTAATAAAGTTGTCTCCTCCTTCGAGTATTGTCAGTACAATATTCAACAAGTGATGTGATTGATTTTCACAACCTTATCAGTGTCTTCACTTCTGGAGCTGTTCACCAGCAACTTCAGCAAATCTATATTTCTGGAGCTGTTCACGGGCAACTTGAGCAGTGTCTATACTTCTGGAGCTGTTCACGGGCAACTTGAGCAGTGTCTACACTTCTGGAGCTGTTCACGGGCAACTTGAGCAGTGTCTACACTTCTGGAGCTGTTCACGGGCAACTTCAGCAGTGTCTACACTTCTGGAGCTGTTCAATGGCAACTTCAGCAGTGTCTACACTTCTGGAGCTGTTCACAGGCAACTTCAGCAGTGTCTACACTTCTGGAGCTGTTCACGGGCAACTTCAGCAGTGTCTACACTTCTGGAGCTGTTCACGGGCAACTTCAGCAGTGTCTACACTTCTGGAGCTGTTCACGGGCAACTTCAGCAGTGTCTACACTTCTGGAGCTGTTCACGGGCAACTTCAGCAGTGTCTACACTTCTGGAGCTGTTCACGGGCAACTTCAGCAGTGTCTACACTTCTGGAGCTGTTCACGGGCAACTTCAGCAGTGTCTACACTTCTGGAGCTGTTCACGGGCAACTTCAGCAGTGTCTACACTTCTATTATTGATTGAAATGACATAAACATTAACAAGGTTATAAATGTTTATTTTGTATACATCTTCATTACATTTTGCTTCTATACTTGGAGAATGCTAGAAACAATAACATTGTTAACTTCACAGTAAAAGAACATACATTTGTAACTGCACAACTGCCAGAACGGCTGTTTCCATTACCCAGGGATATTATGACAGAGTACAGGGTATGAAAGGGTAGATGTGTAACAACGTCACAATATCAGCTAATACAATCGTACAAATGAAACTTAATTCAATGTCTCATTTGTGCTATTTACCACAGCATTGACAACCACTAAATATAATTTTTGACTGACAGGCAACGGAATTCAAGTATTTTCATGTAGCTTATATAACAGAAAGTGTAGGCCATTGTAAGTGCTCAGATTTTGTTATATTCACTAATAATAAATAGTGTTGGAACAGAAAGAGAATGTAAGAATTTCACTAATCCTAGTTTCATTCACTCGCATGTTGCTTGTTATTCACTTGGATTCTGCACCACTATCAATGTGTAGTCCTTCTCTGAAACAAAATACCAAAGTACTTACAGTAAAACAATCATGAGTAAAAATTAAAACAAATTACCTTGATCAGAAAAATGAACCATTTGAATGTTAATATCTTCCCATTAAGAAAGATAGTGGATCATATCAGTAGTTTAGCATGATCCTTTATAAATGTTTTCTGTGCAATCTTTACCCCTGTAAATATTATTTCACAGGACAGTTATCCTGTACTAAATATAACAAACCAATATTGAGATTTAAAAGGAAATGAAAACAAGTCATTAGCTAAAATCCGTTTTCCATGTGTACACAAAGTTTAACATTGATGGAACATTCGAAAAAAGAAAAAAACCATTTGTAGCATAAATTCGATTTTAAACCCGTCTGTGTAGTGATTCCTGCGGAAAATAAAAATTTAATGAGCTAGGCGATCACGTGGTATCGTGATGTCACATATGACCCACATTCGCATCAGGTCGACCCTTTCCATGCATTCAAAGCATGTTTACAAGAATAGCTTTTGGGTCGAAACGAGCATCAGAATGAGTTATTGTGCAGTGTTCCAATGTAATACAAACACTAGTCATCGCAGAGGAACAAGCAGTTATCTTACGGTTCCACATGAATCAAATTTTATTGAAAACAATTAATGTGAATGAGCCTACAAGTCGACTAGGTCTAGGTTTTGCCGAGCTTGGGCTCGTTTTCAGAATAATTATATGAAATGCAACCAACAGGAGATAATCTACACCAATATACATGCATAGCAAACATATATTGTATTCAGCTACAGAAAGTAACGTGTATAATCTCATAATATCACTAGAATATCGATGTATGAAGGAGGAGTTGTACAATTTATCATAACAAATTCAGTCAGTGAATTTCTGTCGGTGCCACTAACTCAGTTGGTAAATGCGTTGGTTTCTGGTCATTTATTTTGCAATCGGGCGATGTCGGTTCAATCCTGACACCAAACCATTGATTTTCTTTACACTTTTTTGTTTATGTTTTCACGAAGTAATATAAACCAAATGTCCAAATCATTTTGTACACTATGATGCACTGTTTGTAAATATTTATATATTTTTTTTGTAATTATATATTCGCCACAAAAATTAAAATATGGTAATTATATATAACGATGTTTCTAAATTTTATTTATCCAGACAGATCACAATTTGTTTTCACATATGTGGCCCATCTTAACGAAATGAGTCGGATGTCGGCAAATCTGATTTTCTGTAAATGCTGTTTATGTGAACAAATCGCGAATCCATCGATTTTGAGATTTCCCCTGAAAATTATTCTTTGGTATTCGTTTTATCGATTGCTACTCTAGATACCCTCTAATTAACTCTGTTTTGTGTATTTTAAAGCGATTTTTGTAGAGCTGTGTTCCACTCGATTTCCTTAAAATTACGCCGAAAATGTCAGTAATTGCATGCGTTCGCAACTGCTAATTTTAGGACGCTCCTAACACATGGGATATCACCACAAAGATTGACGCGTCATCTTCCCAAATATGGGTATAAATATGCTAATAACTACATTATGTGACCTCCAGAGAGCTTGGAAGATGCCCCCTGTTTAAGCCAGCTATGTAAACAATTTGGATCACGTGGTAGCAACGGCAACTGTGTGACCCAGGCAGCTGTTCTCATTGGTTCAATGATGGGTCATTTACATAATCTGTAAACACACGCATGTGCACCATGTATTTCCACCGCGTCACTGCTGACCCAGATAACAATTAAGACGACGCGAAGAATGGCGTTTAATGCGGCGAAGCTGTTAAATTCGGATGGAAGTGATTGCGCACAGATTGACAGTTTGATCGAGGAGTATTTTTTTGAAGACTTGACGGATGAAATTTTAGCAAGATCTGTCCACGGTAATTAAGGTACATTTCATGGAACATAACGAATATTTTGCATCAACTTTGACGGCCGTTTTCTGGGTTTGAAGGTTTCTACCCCACATGTGTTTGTTAAGCCATAACTTCAGTTATAATTAATATATCTTCTTACATGATACACCATGTGAAAGCAGAGATGCTGCTCTTTGCAACACTACTAATAACTCCATATTAAACATTTCCGACATGCGACTCGTATTGTTAAGATGGGTCACATATAATGACATATTATATTACCATACAATATATATACAATTAGTAAATTATATATCCATTACACTATATTTGTTTGGATAAATAACATTTAGAAACAATGTTATATAATTCCCATATTTTCATTTTTGTGGCGAATAAATAATTACTACAAAAATAAAAAAATATTTACAAATAGTGCATCATAGTATAAAAATGATTTGGTTTATATTACTTCGTGAAAACATAAACAAAAAAGTAAAGAAAATCAATGGTTTGGTGTCAGGATTGAACCGGTGTTGCCCGATTGTAAAATAAATAACAAGAAACCAACGTGTTTACCAACTGAGCTAGCGGCACCAACAGAAATTCACTGACTGATTTAAGTTATTACGATAAATTGTACAACTCCTTCATACATCAATATTCTAGTGATATTATGAGATTATACACGTTACTTTCTGTAGCTGGATGCAATATGTATGTTTATTGGTGTAGATTATCTCCCGTTGGTTGCATTCGATATAATTATTCTGAAAACGAGCCCAAGCTCGGCAAAACCTAGTCGACTTGTAGGCCCATTCGCATTCATTGTTTTGAATAAAATTGGATTCATGTGGAACCGTAAGATAACTGCTTGTTCCTCTATGATGACTAGCATTTGTATTGCATCGGAATATCGCACAATAACTCATTTTGACGCTCGTTTCGACCCGAAAGCTATCCTTGTAAATATGCTCTGAATGCATGCGAGTATGGATCATAAGTGATGTCACATCTCGGCATCCTGAAAAGCGTGCCAAAAATATGCATATTCGAAAATGTACGGCTGCACAGCATAAAATGTGGAATTTCTAATTCATGGAATTTTTGTTTGGCTTGGTAGACATGGAAATAGATAGCAGGATGTAATATGATATGAATTGAAGCAATAGGTGTTTTTATTCCCTTTAAGTTGTAACAAGAACAATTTTGCCCGACCAAATTAAACCTGTTAGATTTATTTAGTAGAGCATCTATGCAAGTGACATTGGGTTTGGTAGATTTTTCTATTTCCCTTAAATTGCATTAGATTTACAAGGATGACAGTAAATTGAGTAATAGGTTCATTTACATCATGTCACCGTCAATGTGTTTAAACAAACATCACGACTGACTGCAGCAATAGAGAACACAGTCCCCAACACTGAGTTTGAATGGTTAAGCTCAATCATCAGGAGTGTGAAAGAAACGAAACAAATGGTACCTTTGTGACATGCATCAATTGTATATAATGTATGGTAATGTACTAATACAAAAAATCAATCGGTGTGTTAGTACACCCCTGTCTTGCCCAATTCCAACTGCATGTCATTTACAAAGGTGTCATTTGATTTAAGTATCTAATGCGTCAAACTCTTACCTGGCGCAATCATGAGTTCGTGCTTCTTGGATCGCACCCGCAGGAAGGTCAAGTCATTCTGGGGGTCAAGGTCACGGACAACGCTGCGAGCTTTCGACGTGAGACTTGTGATGAGTCCTGAATACTGAACTGTTGTGGAGTTGTCTAGTGTAGACCTGATGGGAATGCCTACAAAGATGGTCATGAAAGGCCATTATAATTACAATAGTACATCATCAATTTTACATTCAAACACTACTTTATAATTGTTTACAAATGGAAAATAATTATTGTTTTCTGGCACCTGCAGTTAACTATTAAAAGCAATTTAAATTACTGTAACACTCTGGCATACTCATCATTCAACAATTTATTTAGGTCGAAGAGTTCTACTGTGAACAGTATACATGTTATTTAACAGCATTTTTCATCAATCTGTTAGTGTTGAATAATGAATATCCATTTGCTAAGTATTGTGTAAATAATTATAATGATTACTATGTATAGTAAATATTTTCATGATCTAAAATGGATTACAAACTACTGATTTTAGATTGAGTTATACAAGAACATGTTTGCGCTGCATTGAATGCTTGCGTGCATGCCTGGTGTTTACGTCCTATTTGTTACAAATTAATTCTTACCATCAGCATTGATCACAATCACCCCAATGACTCCCTTATGGGCCTGGATTCGCTTGATTGTTTCTTCAACTTCTGCCTGCAATGAATAGAATGACGCAATGTCAAGTACCCATACAAAGAACCAAACTATTTTTGTGTTAACACAATCTTGCTCTTCCTTGGATGTCAGGTGGACATCAGCAATGACGTCAAATGTGAGTTTCGGAGATGTGTATAAAAAAGTTAGTTGTTAAAATGTATGACACAGGAAGAAAATAAGCATCAAAATATATCACCTACCAATAGATAGATTTCCCAGAAAATGTAAGCATTTAGTAAAGTTTTTTGTGTGCATTAAGTAATAATTATATAAATATATTCAAATAAAATCTAAATGAGTACTGCTTTTCAAGCTAGCTGGATTCTTGCCTATGCCTATATTACTGTATAGGTAAGTGGCTGGGAGCCAAAATTATTAGCAGTGTCTGCCTATTAGGTACTCCCCTGGGTTGGGGGATAGGGTCAATAGGAGGATAACTAATTTGCACCATTTAACTAAAAGATTACCAATGGGCATCATGACATGCCAAGGGGCACTACTGATTACACCAGTCTCAATAACCCATGCAATGTTTTTCATTTTGCCCAGCTGTGGCTAATGTTACATGTAATGTATGGGAAGTATACGTAATTATTTGAATACACAATACTGTTCAGCCACTCGTGAGCAAGACTGGAGTAATAATTTGACTACAAATATTCAAGTAATAGTAACTGAATAAAAGGTTACACAACACAAAATATATATTTGTAATAGCAATGTAATAGTAACTGACCTATTACTTTTCTATTAACTATTGCTGCATAGCTAAAGGAATTCGATGGTGCATTAAAGCTCGTTCTCTTGTTTCAAGCTATCATTTCCACACAAGCCTAGATGGGTTTAGTGGCTGTCTGCACACTATTGTGCCTAAACTACAGGTGTGAAAAACATCCTGATGTACTTGTAACTGAACCAATAATGAACTATTCAGCAGTAGAGGGCAATATCCATAATATGCTCAATGTATACTAATAAAAAATGCAAAAAAATAAACTTCAAATAAAATGTAGAACAAATTAAGTTAGTTATATTAAAACTATTAATTAAAGACTGTAAATAAATAAAATTAGAAATTAGACGTATTATTACTATATTTACATATGTGCATACCCACACACACATAAATAAATACTGATACATGCACTCAAAATGATATATTTATACATATAAAAGTAAAATATGCAGTAAAATGTCCTCAAATGAAATGTTAAAAATGTCAGCAGTATTTAGCTTTCAACATGAGCGTAGTTAGTGTCTTTCTGAACGCTGACAGAGTTCTGCTGCACTTGATGGCAATGTGCATTCCATAGTCGAGACCCAATCACACGAAAGGACCTGTTCTCGAAACTGACCAGGTTCGTTCATGGAACTTCAAGCAAAAGTTGTTCAGATGAACATCTGCATCCTGGACAGTGCCTGGTCAAGTATGGTTTAATGACAGTGCTGATAGCAGCTGTTTATATTCCACCTTAATTTTAAGTGACAGAGATATAGCTTTTGTCTTTCATTCCAATATATATGATACTGAAACATAAAATTTAAAATATGTTCCATCCTTATAAAGTTTAGTTAGCAGATAATACTAAATATATATATTTATGCATACAAATAGTTCCGATAAAAAAGTAATAGTTATAGCTTCAAATGTAATACTAATAGTAATACATAATTATTACATTACATTGCTTTCTGCATGTAATTGTAATAGAAAGAAAACTAAGTAACAGTAATACATTACATTGTAACGTAACTGACCCCAGGCCTGCTTGTCAGAATGCTACACATGGCTAATCATATATTGGGATTTCCAGGAGTTGGTGGCTTTGTTTTAGATATGGGACGCAGACATATGTGCACACTGTTCTTAAGGTTGGTACATTTGTGAATGGCAGTCAATTACTCGGAAAAAGTACAACTGATTCAGCTAACTTCCATACAGATACACTGCGGTGGATATCTGCCAGTGCCAGTGGTAGTGTAGTGTACTACCAACCTGACACTGGCTTGAGAGGAATCTTATCCACCATGCCAACACCTTGCTTACAATTTTTGCAGGCGGACCACTATCCTTTTGACGTATACCACCTTCTGGCTATTCCAGTATATTTATAACACGGTTATGACTTGTCTTGACAGTAGGATGCAATTTATAACATCAATGACAATGTCAAATATTTTGTTATTCTCAGACTCAGTCTCGAACCCTGTAGTGTACGTGTAATTAAAGATTAAACGTCATATTTATAAGTTTAAGACCTAACAGGAAGTTTATACTCGTCCGTATTAACAATATTCCGTATTCCATGACAAGCATTTTAATATATTTTGTTTTCTAGACTCTAAACTAGTTGTTTATGCAAATCATGACTAATCAACAACAGATTCCTTCACTTCACTGGAAGTGGAGCTGTGACCAGATAACACGTCAACATTACTAACTAAACGTTGGTATTCTCGCACAGGTTCTACACTGATATTTATTTAGCGCTTTGCGAAAACGTGTAACAATAAAACGAGTTAATAAATTTTAAACTAAGAGCGATTTAATCATAAATTCGGAGCCTACCATGTTGCTCTTCTCTGCTGCCAAATGTCTGCTCGGTGGTTGCTACGTATTTGTTGCGCATGCGCCGATAAATAAATCATTGCGACAAGTTGATACTTGTCTTCTTGCAAACAACAGAAAGACGGCACATTGTTTCAGTAATAGCATTACACCATATCAATGACATTGTGCATATGAACTGCCTAATTTAAAAAAATTATCGATGGGGACATTGTCAATCGGCTTTCGCGCGAATAGATATAATGCGGTAAAGGAATGTATCAAGCGATAATAGGAGTAAATCGCTATCACGACATTGTTGGCTAAAGGCACTGGGCCGGGGATGTGTATTTTCAGAATCAGGAGGGGGTTATTCGCACAGAAAGAGACGCACGATTTGCAGCTTAGGTTTCACGGTTTTTCAGCGCGCCCATTTAATTTAAAAAAAATGGTGTATAAACTTGGTGCGTGCGTGGACAGTGCATATATGTACTTCCCAGAAAATCGAGGTGGTGTTCAAATGAACAGGTTTGCTTGTGGATGAAGAGTACAGTGCTACATAACTTCCTTTAATGTTACAGTCCTGCCTACAGCTTGGTGTGTTCCCATGCATAGGCTATTGAGGAGCTACAATTGTGTCTTTATATAATAAATAGATGGACCACAGCTTGGTCTTTATAGATGGATCATTGAGGGGATAAAGTTTGGTCATTAGAAGAACAAATTGGGGGATGGGGCTACAGCTTGGTGTCTTCCCATAAACCATTGAAGGGCTTCAGTTTGATTTCTTCCCATTGAGCCTTGAGGGGCTTCAGTTTGGTTTCTTCCCATAGACCATTGAGGGGCTACAGCTTGGTGTCTTCATATAGACCATAGAGGGGCAACAACTTAATTGGTGGCTTCACATAGACCTTTGAGGGGCTACATTATGATGTCTTCCCATAGACCATTGAGGGGCTACAGCTTGATGTCTTCCCATAAACCATTGGGGGGCCATAGACCAGGGGCCAAAAACCTTTTGAATTAATGGAGGGCCAAATAAGTGAGGTCTAATAGTTTATAAATAATCTTCATGGAGACTGGTATATTATGTTACGAATATATAAACATTCTAGCTGTTATCCGTTGATGTTGAACATATATACACATTTTAGCAGTGTATACACTTAATGATTTATTATCGATCATCAAGGTATAATAGTAATCAATTGAGTATTAAAAAGTATGCATCATTCATGTTGTTTTCCGTGCTGTTGGCATGTAACTGATATTTTGACTAGTGTGCTGCTTGGGTTTGTTGCTGCGTCGCGAAGTGCCCCACTTCTCACTGCAGACTTGTTCCTGTGAGCTTCCGTTTGTCATGCAATCAGTTAGCTACATCCCCGTCTTGCATTTCACTACTGCTGCCCACATCCATGCCTAGTCCCAAAGAGACGGGCAATGACATTGGCATGTTTGATCAGTTTACACAACTGTTCCAGGCGGCACCCTGTCGACTGTCGCCGTTTGAGTGTCACAGAGGCGTATTGCAGTCCAGTGAATTTCATCTACAAAGCGTCCGGCCCATAGTCAACTTCCATCTGGAACGGGCTTTAAAATAAGAGCAATTGCAAGATCTGAGATAAATGAAAAATGCTCTGCCAACTCCCGTCTCAGTAGCCCAACAAATGCTGCGCACATGTCTGATATTTCTAGCGGGTTTGTTTTCCAGAAGTGTTGAGTATTGCACCCAGTTGACGTTCTGTAGTTATCTCCCGCAATAACAACTTGGTCATGAAAGCAAAAACGAACTGGAAAATACAAACTGGAAGTTCTTTGATTAGATGTTCTCTTCCCCTGAGTTGAACATTCAGCAGAGTCAAAGAAGCATCTCATATGGTTCTTTCTCCTATGGAAGATGCACCATGCAAATGTATGTTGTCATTCTGCGAGCCGCATTCAGTGCAACCTTGCTCTTGGTCCGCTGCTGCATGAAATAGTTTCGCGGGCTGCAGGTTGCCGACCCCTGCCATAGACCATTGAGGGGTACAGTTTGGTGTCTTTAGATGGACCATTGCAGGGTTACAGTTTGGTGTCTTCCTGTAGACCATTGAGGGGCTACAGCTTGGCATCTTTAGATGGACCATTGAGGGGCTACAGCTTGGCATCTAGATGGACCATTGAGGGGCTACAGCTTGGTGTCTTCACATAGACCATTGAGGGCAGGGCTACAGCTTGGCGTCTTTAGATGGACCATTGAGGGGCTATAGCGGTTGTAGGTTTTTCGCCAGAAATTTAGCGGTTCAGCACATCTCCCATGGTGCTCGAAGATGCTGTTGGAGATTTTTAACAAAAATCCGGGAGATTTGTCTGTATTCCGGGAGATACACCCAAAGTCCGGGAGACTCCTGGATTTCACAAGAGAGATGGCTGGTATACATATAAGGAGTACACATTTCCAATGTGGTAAAGGCAGATCTTCCAATGAAGTGGAAGACTTGGAAGGTCTGAACATGTCTCTAGTATAAATCTTGGCGTAAATATACTAGAAACATGTTCACACCTTCCAAGTCTTCCACTTCACTGGAAGATCGGCCTTTCCACATTTTGAGAATTTCCAAACATGATGTTTGGAAGTCTTTTGCCTTCATTAAAACCACACATAAGATCAGAGTGTTTAATGTGCATTAAAATATAGAAATGCAGACAAAAGTTCAGTGATATGACAACTACAGTACTATATCTAGTCACAATGACATCAAACGATACAATTAACTAGAATAACACCACCTTTGCCATCTGTTACTACCAAAGGTATTCAATTTTGTTATGTATTTTAATAACTGTTTGATGATGCTTTTTCATAAAGTAAGCATGAAATATATATTTATATTGTATGTACAGCAGATGTGTAGAGACATCACTGACACATGACTACAACTCGGTGTGCACAGGAAGAACTGAATATACACCACTGCAGGAGAACTGTGTGGCTAATGTAAGGTCTGCACAGAATAGCACATTCAACATGCTCCATTTTGTTCATAACATTTTTATACTGCAAATGGAGACACATGAAGATGATAGTAAGCAGGAACACAGTTTAAAAGAAACATCCGAGACTACCAAATAAGATCGTCCAGTACTGGCTGACAGTCAGCCTTTACAGCAAACAGCTTTATCTCACTCGCGACCGCTTCACGACATCACAACAACGTGAAAGAGCACAGTGATTATGTGATGTCTATGTGACTACACTGAGCATGTAGTTGTGGAGGTGTGTGCATGTGTGCGTGCTCCGCTCCAGTGCAACTTGCCAGTGGTTATACGACTGTACACATGTGACAAGTGCAGGCAGACATCCCCATGTCATCAGGTTCATACCGAGACAGTGACAAGTGGAGGACACTGAATGCCCAATGCAACTGTCCAATATGGACAACTGTAATGACAACCCTGGGTCGAGTTGTCTAGTCTCCGAGTCTCTGTCCAGTGCCCCATCGGTTGTCACCCCGGGCGTTCGTTGGCTGCCGATTAGAGGGTGCCATTCCAAATGATGAAACCCCACCTCTGTGGTTCGGGAAATATTTGTAGCTGAAGAGAAAACAATCGCAATGAGCAACATAGGATGGCAGAGAGTGATTTGTGGAAGAAACAGAACTAAACTGATTGCCTGAGAAACTGGCAAAGTTAACACAATACACTACAGCACTCACAAACAAATCATTACACACCCACAACTCAACAGGTAATATACAAGTATCTGACTAAAAACAATAACATTATAAAATCACACAAACGTGAGATATTTACAAGGCATACTCCATCACGATACACAAGTATCACACAAGTATCATGCATAATAAACTAGTATCATACGTGATACATAAGTACCATACATGACATACTGGTATCATTTATGTTTCTGGATACTTACAGAAACTCTGGCGTTTTGAGGAAGCGGAAGCCCCCAAAATCCTGTGGGTATTTGAACATAAGGAAAAAGTACAGGTGTCCCACTAGGATGCCAACCAGCTCCTGCAGACCCCTACAACAACAACAACAGTACTAGGACCATCCCACTAGGATGCCAACCAGCTCCTGTAGACCACTGCAACAACAACATTACTAGGACTGTCCTACCAGGATGCCAACCAGCTCTTGCAGACCACTGCAACAACAACATTACTAGGACTGTCCTACTAGGATGCCAACCAGCTCCTGTAGACCACTGCAACAACATTACTAGGACTGTCCTACCAGGATGCCAACCAGCTCCTGCAGACCACTGCAACAACAACATTACTAGGACTGTCCTAACAAGATGCCAACCAGCTCCTGTATACCACTGCAACAACAACAACATTACTAGGACTGTCCTACTAGGATGCCAACCAGCTCCTGTAGACCACTGCAACAATAACATTACTAGGACTGTCCTACCAGGATGCCAACCAGCTCCTGCAGACCACTGCAACAACAACAACAACATTACTAGGACTGTTCCACTAGAATGCCAACCAGCTCATGTAGACTACTGCAACAACAACAACGACATTACTAGGACCGCCCCACTAGAATGCGAACCAGCTCCTGTATACCACTGCAACAACATCAACTACATTACTAGGATCATCCCACTAGGATGCCAACCAGCTCCTGCAGACCTCTGCAACAACGCCACCTATTGGAATGACACAGCTTTACACGAAAAAAACGACAACTACAAATACAACGTGTCTGCGACATGTAAATCTGACTGTATTATGATTCTGTATATTGAAATAATATTACCATCACTGACTGGAGAAATCAATAATGAACAAAATGCAATCACATATTTACATAGATCAAGCAGTGCAATACATGACATGCCCTTTTTATTTGAGCAGTTAATACAAATTGTCTGCCCACATTGTAGAGGGATTCTTTCTGAGTAAATATATAATTATTATTGAATTTTTTTGTTTTGCCCAACCCCCGTTTCCATGACAGCACTATTGTGCTGTATAGTTCACTTACCCTCCACGGATGATCATGTTAAACCCTACCAGCACCCAGGGTAGATACATTGCCTGCAGACAGATGGAACAACTGATTGTAGAAATAAAAGGTTGTTTGGCTGCGATGTTATACACAGTTCTGTCTCCTGCTACATGAAAATATGGATTAACACTTAATCTGTGTGTATGTGAATTCATTTGCATGTTAATAGGCCTGAGAATTACTAGGACTTACATTTACCATGCCTGACAGTTACCAGACCTGACATTAACCAAGCCTGATAATTACATCTAAATGTTTTGTTATTAATATTCATGATATGGGTCAAAATGTAACGAAATGAGTCGGATGTCAGCAAACTTGATTTCGAGAAAACAGATTTTACATCGCAGTGATGTTTGACTCATACAGGTCCCCTCATTGGTTAACTCTGTGAGCACATGCGCAACACGCCCTTTCTTGGCCTCAATAATTGTAAACAACATGCAGTGGCGATAGGCGTGTTGTTAAGAAACATTCCTAATTACTCGGATACCGTTGCGATATTCTCAATAAACAGTTTGCGAAATATATCTTCGACAATTACCATACCCGGTAGTTATATACCACTTTTTGGACATATTATTAATATATCACATATTTGGTTCATATTTACACTATGTTTGAAAAAATGCAATTAGCCAATATTGTGCAGAGAAATCTGTTAAGTGTAACTAAAGTAATTTGAAGCAAACATGTAAACATGTCTGTGAACTTCAATTGTGTTTTTCTCAGTTTGAACGTTTCTACCCGTCATGTTCACTGGAGCATATCACTTTGGCTTAAGTAAGCTTTGTTACTGTCATGTTCACTGGAGCATATCACTTTGGCTGTAAGTAAGCTTTGTTTTATGTACCATTGGAAAGCTTAATATATCTTCTTTCCAATTGTATTGATAACTAATTTTTTTATATGTGACTCATTTTGTCAATACTCGACACATATATACTGGTGCAAAAGGAACGACTGCAAATATATAAGTGATTTGCACTGTACCTGCCAGCAAATGTAAAGTCTCCATAACTGCCCTGTACCCAATACTGACCAAGTAGTACAAAATGATGCACTCACCTTGAACTGTGTTCCAAACCAAAACTGCACAACAGTGTCCTTGTTGAGTTGACACCATACATACAACACACTGAGGATCATGGGATCCATCAAGAGCTGAAAACACACAACACAGCACACTGAGGATCATGGGATCCATCAAGAGCTGAAAACACAACACAGCACACTGAGGATCATGGGATCCATTAAGTGCTGAAAACACACAACACACTGAGGATCATGGGATCCATCAAGAGCTGAAAACACACAACACAACACACTGAGGATCATGGGATCCATCAAGAGCTGAAAACACACAACACAACACACCGAGGATCATGAGTTTCACCAAGAGCAAATGTTTAAATAAAGCAACAACATTATGAACTTCTTTTCTTCAACCAATATAAAATAGATCCTACATAACAAGTCTGTAATACTCTGTACATACTCGATACACACAAAAATGACACACACAGTACTGTAGTTAAATGGCAACCGTTACTGTAGCGGCTTAACAATAGAGAGTCTGACAAAGTAAATAGTTAACTGAAAAATACATCAACTTTACTGTACCATAGCAAATATTTTATTGATTCTGTCAATGCTAATTTTTTTAAACTTTATATAGTTTTAATCGATTCAGTTGCAGAGAACATTCCATTACATAAATTCACTGGCAGCATTGCATACTCACCATTATCTCTCCAATAAATCCTATGATCTGATCATATCGTTAAGGATATTTTTCATATTGCAACAGTAAACAACAAATTTAGACAATCATTACGGTTTATAAAGTAACATGCACTAAGAAATTGTACCTCAAAATATTTAATTCACATAGTAGTGACATGTTTCAATATATGAAAACTAACACAAGTTTTGTGATTTGAAAGGATACAACAAGACATATCCAGTTGAAGAGGAGCATGAAGAGATAGTCAGCTGGGCGGCCTTTAAATGTTCCTGAAACATGCAAAACACTAACATGGTCATTCTGTACAATGTCTTGAATTATATTGTTGTTACAATTTCTTTAAACGTCAATTTGTCATTACTGCCAGATAATGTTTTCTTTTATAATCATACCTATTAGATCACTTTATTTTGATAACAGGTGTTAGCAAAAAGTAACAACTTGATTTGCTGATACATACATCATTATATTACATACACAATAATGTTAACAAGATAAATAATATTGACTTCTATAGTGCCTAGATCCTCAGGAACAAGACACACAAGACAAGTGTCATCATTACAGCAAGGGACAATCAAAGATTTAGGGTAGGAATGCAATTTAAAAAAATATGCATTTTAAGTTTCTTATTAAAGCTATAGCTTAAAATGATTTAACTGTAATGGGCAGTTCTTTTCAGATTCTTGGTGCTGCTACAGAGAAAGCTTGGTTGCCTGCCAATGTTAAGGTGGCAGGGGCTGGTATCGTGTCAGTTGATTTCTTTACTTTTTTCTTCACAGAACATTGAAGGACCTCCGCTGCCAGTTGCAATGACACGTGACTGACCCCAGTCGGTGTCAATCAATCTTGTCTACCACAACAAGTTCAACAAGTGGCCCTTTGTAACACGATACCATTAAACATTTGTCATTACAAATACAGATTGTAGAGTCAACTTGGTGGGAAAACCTTTGGGGAATCTCAATAATACAAATGTCTGTCAAATCGTGTTGAAATGAGCCACCTGCCAGTGAAAAAGTCACATTTCTAAGCAAAAAACACATCTGGTGACATTTGTATTATCAGTAAGAATCAGGAAGTATTACTTAATGTAACTTTTTATAAAAACTACAATACTTACAAAACTATAACTTGGCATATGAACTCGACTTGTGTTTACACAAAATTGCACAGGATGGTTTTATGTTTGGTGATGGGGTCCTGCCAAAAACGCAGTACGGATTTTGACTGTATTTCAACATTGTAGCAATTTTTTTATGAAGCTGTAGCAAACTTAATATACATTTGTTTACAAAAAACAGTACAAATGTCAATAACACATTTGTACTTACAAACATACAAATTTTTCTTTCACGGAGTTTCTCAAAATGATGATATAAAATGCCATTTTAGGGTGATTTTTTTACACATTTTTTAATTGTCTTTAAAAGCATGGAAATGTCACTAAACCACCTAGAAATTCTTTTTGGACTAGAGTATTGCTTGATGTCTTAGGTTGTCTGAGAATTTTTTTGTAGTCTATCTTCAAAACTGTTATTAGAAATGATTAATTGAAAACAAGCATGTCTTAGCCACCAGAACCACCTGAAGTTTAGCTTTAGGAATATAATGCTGCCATAACTAATTTGGTATTATTCACCACAACACTGTCCTATCATTATTTAGAGATGTTTTGTCCAGTCTGTTTGTGGTTTCATTCTGGCAGTTACCTGAAGCTCAGGATGCCAGTACCATACGGACGCAATGCATCTGACAGTCTCACCTGACTCAAGTCTTGTGGAGTACGAGTAGAGGAAATAGAGGTTGATGAGATAGTGGAAGCCAGTCTGTGGTGATATCGGGTAGTAAAACAGGGCTGTCACTGGTCGCCAGAACTGCAAACAATCGAATCATTATTCAAATAATGTGCACCCAACTCCTGTGATTTGCCTGCCTTGTGCTTAGTTCGACTAGCAATAATACGTCCTTCAGTTGGTAAGAACACCAATCTGTACTGGTCACAGAAACATTTGCTTTTAAGAATTTACTTTTGACACAAAAATAAAATGAGCATTACAATTAATTAATTATTTATAGATCAATATATGTTATCTTCCTGACCTCACCTAGGTGTAAGGTACTTGTGCAGAATCTGTGCATTCTTTGATTTTGCCTTTATACTATAATTTTGCCTAAACTTTATACCTGAGTATGTTAATTCCATCAGCCCACATCATCCACTAGAGGCATATTTACAATTTTAAAAAAATGTGTCTTAGTGCATATTTGAGGTCCCCAATAGCACCTGGTTTTCATAAACATGCACGTTGATAAATCGCTCATTTCAAATGCGCTGTGAAATAACACATGACCGCAGCGGTGCAGTCTGGCACAAATTGAGATGCCATCACATGCACTTTTTTTAACATTGTCTGAAATGTTGTCTGAATTGTTGAATAAAGGCATCGAGCTATTGACCGTTTCCGAGCCAGCCAAAACTGTGCTGACGTACAAGAAGCAACTAGCCTTTTCTTGAGACTTGCCCGCAATTCTAAACTTGTATTTTGCTTTGTGTTTAAATATCACCAAGTAAACTAGATATTTTTCTATTTAGTTCCAGAAATATAATAGTCTGATGACATGTACATGATTTTGCATGGTAAACTTTTTTGGTTACAACTTCTGGTTTATTTTCGCCATTGAACTAGTTCATATCTAAGAGTAATCTTAAAACCAGCAATCGAGCATCTCCCTTTTGTAATGATAATTTTATCTTAAATATTGGTCAATTTAAAGGAAATAAAAACAAGGCATTAGCTAAAATCCGTTTTCCATGTGTAAACAAAGTTTAACAATGTATGTAACATTCGAGAATATTAAAAAATACAGAAAAATACATTTGTAGCATAAATTTGATTTTAAACCCGTGTGTGTAGCGATTCCCGTGGAAAATAAAAATTTTATGAGCTAGGCGATCACGTGGTATCGTGACGTCACATATGACCCACACTCGCATCAGGCCGACCCTTTCCATGCATTCAGAGCATGTTTACAAGGATAGCTTTTGGGTCGAAATGAGCGTCAGAATGAGGTATTCTGATCTAATACAAACACTAGTCATCATAGAGGAACAAGCAGTTGTCTTATGGTTCCACGTGAATCCAATTTTATTAAAAACAATGTATGTGAATGGGCCTACGACTAGGTTTCGCCAAGCTTGGGCTCGTTTTCAGAATAATTATATCGAATGTAACCAACGGGAAATAAACAAACATATATTGTATACAGCTACAGAAAGTAACGTGTATAATCTCATAATATCACTAGAATATTGATATATGAAGGAGGAGTTGTATAATTTATCATAACAACTTAAATCAGTCAGTGAATTTCCGTCGGTGATGCTAGCTCAGTTGGTAGACGCATTGGTTTCTTGTCATTTATTTTATAATCAGGCGGCGCCGGTTCAATCCCGACACCAAACCATTGATTTTCTTTACACTTTTTTTAAAATTTTTCATGAAGTAATATGAACCAAATCATTTTGTATATGCACTGTTTGTAAATATTTTAAAATTTGTGTAGTAATTATTTGTTCACCACAAAAATATGGTAATTATATATAACGATGTTTCTAAATTTTATTTATCCAGACAGATCACAATTTTTTTCATGTATATAATTATAATATATTACTGTACAATACATATATACAATTAATACATTATATATCTATTACATTATATTTGTTTGGATAAATACAATATTTAAACATTGTTATAGAATTCCCATATATGTTCATTTTTTGTGGCGAATAAATAATTAGTACAAAAATTAAAAAAATACTGACAAACAGTGCATACATCGATATTCTAGTGATATTATGAGATTACACACGTTACTTTCTGTAGCTGGATACAATATATGTTTGCTATGTATGTTTATTGGTGTAGATTATGTCCCGTTGTTTGCATTCGATATAATTATTCTGAAAACGAGCCAAACTCAGCGAAACCTAGTCGACTTGTAGGCCCATTCGCATTCATTGTTTTGAATAAAATTGGATTCATGTAGAACCGTAAGATAACTGCTTGTTCCTCTATGATGACTAGTGTTTGTATTACATCGGAATATCGCACAATAACTAATTTCGACACTCGTTTCGACCCGAAAGCTATCCTTGTAAACATGCTCCGAATGCATGGAAAGGGTCGGCCTGATGCAAATATCGGTCATAAGTGACGTCACATCTCGGCATCCCGAAAAACGCACCAAAAATATGCATATTCGAAAATGTACGGCTGCACAGCATAAAATGTGGAATTTCTAATTCATTGAATTTTTTTGAATTGGTGGACATGGAAATAGATAGCAGGAAGTAATATAATGTGAATTCAAGCAATAGATGTTTTTATTCCCTTTAAAATGGTGTCATAGACACAAACCAATGCAAGTACATGTCGCAAAACAATATTGGCGCAATCAACTGCATGGCACTTCTTGGCAAAACTGGTGATCAGTGGCAGTGCAATCAGCTGTCTGTGGCATTGAAAGTGAAACGGCTAAACTAAGACAGAACTACAACTATAGTGGCGGAATTTAGGTGGGCCGGATTTTACACAAGTGCTCGAATATGTCTTAGGTGATTTACTCCAAACAGCCCAAACTTGAGCTAACGCAGGAGTTGTATGGTGCTTGTTTATGCGCATGCGTTGTGGGTAGTTTGATTGTTTATTTTATAGGCACTTTAGATGATTAGGTGTGGTGAAAGGGAGGTTCATGATCGCTGTTTGAAACGTGTCACATAACCATAGGCTTAACAGAAATACGGAGTTGGGCCTGGAGAGTGGTCATGCTGTGTTCACAGTGTGTGCAATCATGGCCTGGGTCCGAGACCATACTTACCTGAAATCTGTAGACAACCATTTGGAAGTGCAGTATCATGCTCATTGGGCTAACCAAACCTAACTTTCCAATCAGTGGTAACGCTACAGAAGCCGTAAACCAGTACCGGCTTATCTGTGGTATGCTACGATACCAAACGCCTATGTCGTTAGATGCCATTTTCGGCGTAAAAGTACTATAAAGGGTTGGGTAGTTTGTCTGCTTGATGTTCTGTCGTTGATGCCGATTTTGTTTTCATTCGTCAGTTCCGACGAAACACCGACAGACCAGCGTGGGTTTATACGCCAATCAACTCTCCTGTAAAGAAACGGAGAGCAACAATAGTATGAACGGTTCACGATCAACCTATACTAAACAAAATAGCGACAAGGAACGGGTTTATACTGTCAATGATTCAAAAAAATTATCATCTTAAAACTGACGTGGCCCAACGCCGTGCCACCTGCGGGTACCAACGCAACATTGCTCATTGAAGTCATGTTCCCAGAACGAACACCGGCGAATTCTTACTGAATATTGTTGGTTGGTTGAACGGGTTTTAATATTACGAATACATTATCAATTTGTAGGCATTATGGTTGAGTGACATATTTATTATGTCAAACAGGTAATTAAGAAATATCGAACTGATAGAAAAAATAGTAAAAGTGTTGTTAAATATAACTAATTTGCTAGAAAATGTATATGTACCTCTATATTCATAAGTACTGGCAAAATGTCTTAAGGACACATCAAGCCAGTGTGCCACCGTTATACATATTTTGTATGGGATAATAATTTATGAATGAACCAGCGAATATGACAACTAAATCTTGTACAGGAGGTTTAGTTTTTAGTCTGTTTCTTACGGCCTCTAACTATAGATCCTCCGAATGTGGGACAAAAGCCCCTCTGAATAAAAGCCCCATACAGATAAACCCCTCCGGACAAAAGCCCCTCAATCTATATAATACATGTATATTTACGTATATATGTGTGTATATATATTATATGTATATATATATATAACGAGTTTCCCTCCGGTCTCTGCCTGACTGTCCATGCACATGGTGGGCAGAAATAAAGTTACAGGAAAAAAATCACAAATAGTTTTGTCTAGGTAAATAATCAATCAATATCAATGAATACATTTATTTATTTTAGATATATTATATAATGAACATAACAAGTTTAGACAAATTATCAATTAAAATAAAGTCATGCGTACACTGTACGAAAGAAATTGTACATAATGAGATAATAAACGAGAAATTATATTATGTTTGAAAAGGAGTAAAGATGAAGTTGTAAACTTATTATTATCTACCACAAAATTAGTCACAGGAAATAAAATCACAACATAATTTTATTTGAAGACTGCACTGAATCACCCAAATTTATTTATATTGTAAATACAAAGAACGTAAAATCTAGAGTTTTTCCAGTGACTTTATTTCCTACACACAAATAAATACATTATATAATAATATACATGTATTCATATATACTTTATATATATATTATATTATATAGATTGAGGAGCTTTTGTTCGAAGGGCTTATGTCTGGAGGGGCTTATAACCGGAGGGGCTTTTGTCCAAGGGGCTTTTGTCCATGTACCAGATCCTCCTTCCCCCATCCTTACCACACTTACCTTACCAAACTTTAAACAGTTCAATATAATCTTTAAAAAATAGTACAATAGTACATGCTTGTTTACTTTATGTTTTACTATAAAGCTCACCAGCTGTATTGAAAATACTCAACATATTTTACTAATGATTGACAGCCAATAAATACTGTAGTCCCCATGTTGAATGACAACCCCTTTTGCAAGGAATGTTGCCTATATCTAGACAGTGTACAAGGGTTGGTCGTTCTACAGAGGTCACGCAGTCAGTCTCCTACCTTTCAGTCTCCTCATATACAACATATATTTGTGTATGATGCAATCCCTGTCGAACACAAACCCTTTTAACAAAAAGTAGCTCAATTTTAATATGGCCGTCCCAGCCAGACCTGATTGAGAAGCTTTATAAGATGCATGTTGCTAAAACTGCAGTTTTCTACCACCAAGGGGCCATTGCAGAGTAGTAAAACGGTCTGAAAAGTCGACTGACTTAATGACAAGACAGTTAACTCTACAAGAAATCTAGCTGCTATAGGCAGGGGGAGGGGGGAGTGGGAGTGGGAGGGGGGAGGGGGGTGGGGCATTAATGAGTGGGGCTTCAGAGGGTAATTACTGAATGTATATATATTTTTATTCCTGAGTTATACAGTGCCATTTCTGCTATATGAACCCCAAAAACTGTTTTAAAAAACCTGAATCAATAAGGAATTTTAAAAAGCGTTACTTGTCTTCCGAAGGGACAGAGATGAACCTCAAAGTTTGGTGCCCGAGGTGTTGTTTAGCAGGAAACCATTAATGTACCTGGTTTTAGGTCGGGTACTCCAAATAGCCCAATCTTGGCCTAAAGCAGGAGTTTGTGGTGTTTGTGCACATGCGCTGTGGGTTGCTTAAATTAATAAATTATTTAAATGTAGTTAAGGTGATTTGGTGGAAGGTTCGTGATGGCTGTTTGAAAAGCAATGGTGCTTTCTGTTTCAGTGATTTGTATTAGGATCATGTTCCATATACGGATTGCTCTGGGGTAAAAGGAGAAAACAGCTGCATTAATGCGGCACCTAGAGGCTACATAGTGACCATGGTTTCTTGACTGTGTTAGAAGGCCTGGCAGGGGTTGATCTTAATAATGTTATTGAACATTTTACAAAATGTCATGGCTTGTTTGATAGTGCGTCGTCGTTCAAGAGTTGGCCATCCAAAGGTGTTTATTAGGTCTGCCGAGTTGGTTTGGCATCTATGATCATTTTAAACAAATGAAGATACAGCTGACGAAGTGGTGAAGCTCGCACGCATGGCGGGTGTGGCTATCACCAAGAATGACATCAGTGTAGCCCATCGGCTACCTGGAAACCGATCCAATGGCAAGCCTCGCACCATCATTGCGAAATTTGTGAGGAGAGTTGTTAAAACAGACTTCATGCGCAAGAAAAAAAACCTCCGAAGTGACACCGGACCTAGAGTGTACGTTACCGATGATCTCACAAAGATGAGAGCTACATTGCTCTACAACCTCAAACATGACGACGAGATTGAGCGGGCTTACACACTCGACTGCAAGCTCTTCTGTGTCAAGAAAATGCCAAACAACGAAGAGAAACACTTCAAGATCGACTCGCCAGATGACCTATTCTCCTTAGGATGGACCAAAGAAAAAGTGGAGGGACTAGGTGTCTACTTATAGTGAATTCTCTTGTGAACACTCATCCTTGAAATGGTGAACTTTTCATCATGGCTTCGAAAAACCCTTGTAGCATTTGCTTTAAAAATGTAAAATTAAATGCTATATTTTGTGACCAATGTAAACTTTGGGTTCATCGAAAGTGTGCAAACCTGACAAATGAACAGCTTACTACTTTATCTAGTACTAGTGAAGACTGGTTCTGCAATAATTGTGTTAATGAAATATTCCCTTTCAGTGATGTAACTGATCAAGACCTAATCTTTGATTTATCAGGTTTCAATGATAATATAATTGACTTGTATGAACAATGTACACACCTTAACTATGCACCTTTTACTTACTCGCAGAAAAATGGACATTCTATAAATGATGATATAGACTCTGACAACAATTTCCATAATAGAGTTGACTGTGATAGTGTATACTACACAGAGGATGAATTCAATACCAAAATCGTACCAAAAAATCAAAGATTATCCAATTTCTCGATAATACATTTTAATGTCAGAAGCATGTCTGCAAACTTTAACAAATTAAAAGCATGTATTTCACTGTTAGACTGCAAATTTGATGTCATTGCAATTTCTGAAACTTGGATGAATGAAAATGATGAATATCAGCTAGAAAACTATAATTGCTTTAAGACTAATAGAAACCAACGGACAGGAGGTGGAGTTGCACTGTATATAAATAAGTCCCTAAAGCATAAACCCCTACCTACTATATCAAAGTGTATAGATAATTGTGCAGAAGTTATTTGTACAGAAATTACTACTAGTATTGGTAAAAACATAATAGTTGCATCTATTTATCGTGCACCAAATACAGATGTAGTGTTACTGAATGAACATATAGATCACAAATTTAATAACTGCAATGACAAAATAGTATACTTGTGTGGAGATTTTAATGTAGACCTCTTGCAATATGAAAATCATGCTGCTACAAACAATTTTATTGATCATTTGTATAGTTATGGTTTACATCCCTTAATAACAAGGCCTACAAGGATAACTACGCATAGTGCAACACTTATTGACAACATATTTACAACTGAGCTACACAGGTCCACAATTAGTGGCTTACTTATAAATGATCTAAGCGACCACTTACCTGTCTTCCAAATTTGTGACTATACGACTAACTTTCACCAAACTGTAAACCAGTCTTTTCAAACAAGATCATTTGACGGAGAACAATTACAGACATTTATCAATACCTTAGAAATTATGAAATGGGATGAAGTTTTGAACAATGATGATGTTAATTCAAGCTATAATACATTTATTGAATTGTTCAAAAATACTTATGATGTTTGTTTTCCTGCTAAAACTATTTCTCGAAAGAATAAAAGGTGGCACAAACCATGGATGACTTCAGGACTAAAAAATGCATGTAAAAAAAAGAACATACTATATAAACGTTTCCTCAAAACAAGAAGTGATACTGCTGAAGTTAGATATAAAACATATAAAAATAAACTCACATCTATCATGAGACAGTGTGAGAAGGAGTATTACTCTAACCTACTAGAAGAAAATAAGCAAAATATGAAAGAAACATGGAAAATAATTAATACATTGTTGAATAAACAATCTTCAAAAAAATCATCCTATCCTTCTGGATTTAAGAACAATGGATCAACTATTTCCGGGAATATGAATATTGCAGAACATTTCAACAATTTTTGTATTAATATCGGGCCAACTTTAGCTAAAAATATACCCAAATGTAATGCAAATGTTGTGTCCTTCTTGGGTGACAGGGTAGAAGAAACATTATTTTTAAAACCAGTCACTGATGAAGAATTATTAAATATTGTGTATAATTGTAAAAGTAAAACGTCTAAAGATTATGATGGCATTAATATGTGTTTAATCAAAAATATAATTCCTCATATTCTAGCTCCGTTAAAGCATATATGTAACTCCTCACTAGAACAAGGTGTGTTTCCCGATGATATGAAAATTGCCCGAGTGATTCCCTTATTCAAAGCGGGGGATGACCAAATTGTCTCCAACTATAGGCCTATATCTTTACTACCTCAGTTTTCTAAAATTCTGGAAAATATATTTAACAAGAGGATAATGAATTTTCTAAATGCAAAACAAGTTTTGTATTTCCGTCAGTATGGATTTAGAAAAAATATGTCCACTTCCATGGCAGTAATGGAATTAGTGGAGGAAATTACAAATGCAATGGATAAGGGAAAGCTTACTATTGGTGTTTTTATTGATTTAAAGAAAGCCTTCGACACAGTGGATCACAAAATTCTTATCGATAAACTAGAACATTATGGTGTTAGGGGTGTTGCCAAACAATGGGTCAGTAGTTATTTAGAAAACAGGAAACAGTATGTGTGCTTCAACGGTGTGAATTCAAGTTGTGCTACTGTTACATGTGGTGTACCACAAGGGTCAATTTTAGGGCCAACTCTGTTTCTTATGTATGTTAATGACTTATGTAATGTGTCGTCACATTTAAAGTCCATACTGTTTGCTGATGACACCAGTTTTGTTGTTGAAGGAAGTGATTTGTTGGAAATGTGTACAAAAGTGTCAAGTGAAATGAACAAACTACACAAATGGTTTAAAGTAAACAAGCTCTCACTAAACTTATCAAAAACAAATTTCATGGTCTTCAGTCACACTAATGCCCCATGCGAATATAATATCTCCATAGATAACACTAATATTGAACAAATAAATTGTATCAAATTCCTTGGTGTTTATATTGACTGCAAACTTACATGGTCTCAACATGTGAATGTTGTACATACTAAAATTGCAAAGAATCTGTCAGTAATGCATCGTGTTAAATGGTTGCTGAATGAGACTGCATTGTACACTTTGTATTGTTCATTTGTACACCCTTATATTGACTATTGTTGTGAGATATGGGGAAACACTTATAAAAATAGAATCCAGCCATTGTATATTCTACAGAAACGTGCAATCAGAATATGCTGTCAGTTGGAGTATAGAGCTCACTCAAAGCCAGCTTTCTTTAAATGTAATGCACTGACTATTTTTGACCTGATTGATTTAAAATCCATGGTCATAATGTATAAAATATATAACAGATTAATGCCAAATAATTTTCTTTCTCGTTTTAAAGTGGTAAACACCACTCATGCCCACAATACTCGTCAAGAAAATAACTTTGAATCTAAGTATTGCAGAACAACTCTGAAAGCGATGTGTATCAGTATAAAAGGTGTAAATATGTGGAATTGTTTAAATACAAATATCAAAAATTGCACTAATGTAATTGCCTTTAAGAAAAGGTATAGATCACTACTGGTCAGTAAATACAATATATAGTACATTTTATTTTATCGCTATAATCGTATTCAAATCTTAATTTTGTATAAAGTATTCTTACATCAACGATACTTATTCCTATTGGTCAATAAATACATTATGTACTCTTCGAATTCTTAAAAATATATATATATATATATATTTTTTTTTACTCATTTGTTATACATCATGTTCAAATCCTTTTATGTGTCAAATTTATCTACATCAAAGATACTTGTTCCTGTCTGATGACTGATGTCATCAAGTCTGCATTGTCTATAATTAGAAAAACATGCTTATTCGCATGTATAAGTCCTATGTTAAAATAAGGAGTATTAAATTATACTTCATGTACCTCATTCGTCAAATTATCTTTTAAATTAAGTACATGTATTATGGAAAGGGAAATGCTAACTATAAGTATTGCACTTCTTGCATTTTTCCTTTCAACATTTCGATATATTATATACTATATTATTTTTTACTTAGTATGCATTATAGGAATTATGCTGTATATGTATGTATGTATGTATGTTATGTTGAATAAAATTCAATTCAAAAAACAAAAACAAAAATCTGGCAGCAGTGTCGTATTTTTTCAAGGTGCTTAATTTGGGTGGCAGTGTGTGGGTTGCATATTTTGACCGGATTAGCATGTTATAAGCTATTTCTTTGACTTCGGGTTTGCATGATTTAACAAGATTGCCACCCAGAGAATTAACTCTAGGTGGCAGGTGGACAAGGAAGCCCTTTGGCTTATCGAGAGTCCGACCCTTTTATCTATGTGTATCCCGCCCGTCTGAGGTGTGTCGATTTTATTTTTAAACATATTCACGCTACTAGCACCCACACAATCAGCAGATAATCTGTTCCATTCATTTACAGTCAGTCCTTTGTGAAAATGAAAACTTTCTTATGTCTAATCTACTCTGCTCCTTTGTTAATGTAACTTCATGTCCACTAGTTGTTTCACTCTTTACCCCTTGGTATCATAGTGAGTTGTTTATTGCCACAATCGTTGTCTGACAAACATGCCGCTAGCCGAGGAAACACAGAACTGCGCAAGCGCGCTAACTACAGTCCGTTCTACAAAAGTTGGATATTGACACATCCCTTCTTTTCTAAACAAAGAAAAATAAGAACTTACTAATAAAACACTATCTATATAGCGCTAAAGTGGCTCAATGGTCTACAACTACAACTTATTAACACTAGTTAAACGTTCAATTATAAAATAGAAATAAGCGTATGGCAAAGTCACACGTTGGTAATATAGTCCGCCAGACGAGTAGATCGTTTCTTGAGTCGCACAGATCTTCGCGGAGTCGTCACCGTGGCGTCACTCATCTCCGGTGATTGATCTGCCGGTTCGGATGGCTCAGGTGTCGTCTCCGTTGCTGGCTCCTGCGTCTGCGGGTTTGTCTCGTCCTCGTGTGTTCGTCTAAGGTGCACTCGATTCCGCCTGTATGTACCAACAGGTGTATCAACTTCGTACGATCGTTCATCGATACGTCGTTGAACCACGGCTTTTTCCCATGCCTTTTGACCAGGACGGAACGGCTTCATGCGAACGATATCGCCCTCCTCGAGGATCAGAAGATCTTTCGCTGTTCTGTTGTAGTTTTTTCCTTGTTTCTCCTTCTGTTTGCTTATTCTGACCCTGTCTTTTCTCAAGTATTCTTCGCCCCTTGGCGCCAGAAGTGTTGTTGTCATCGGGAGTAATGTTCCTGTATGCTTCCAACCCTTTGTGTCGGTGTGTTTCGGATTTCTAGAAGTGCTAGATATGGGTCTGTCTGTGACTTCTTGCATTTGGTGAACATCAGCTTTGCGGCTTTCACGGCTGCTTCCGCTCTTCCGTTGGCGCTCTGGTGGCCTGGTGCGCTGGTCTGATGCTCGATGTCCCACTTCGCAGCAAATCTCTGGAATTCGTCCGAGACGTACTGCGGCCCGTTGTCGCTAATTATGACTGATGGGATGCCATTTCTAGCGAAGTGTGCTTTCATAGTTTTTATCACGCTTGCTGTGGTCGTTGAAGTCATCCTGTCGACTTCCCAGAAGTTGCTTGTGTAATCGATCAATACGTGATAGTCACGACCTTCCCAGCTGAACAGGTCCACTCCGACTTTCTCCCATTGTCTCGTCGGTGTCTCTTGTTGCATTAACGTTTCTTTTTGTTGTGCTCGTTCATAGGTTCTGCACGCCTCACAGTTCTCAACCACTTGTCTGATGTCTGATGCCATGTTAGGCCAATAGATACATTCTCTTGCTCGTCGCAGGACACTTTCCACACCAAGGTGTGAGCTGTGGAGACACTCCTTCGTGAGTTTCCTCATTCCATCTGGGATGACTACTCTTTCTCCTCTGAAGACTAAACCGTCGTGCACTGCTAGTTCGTCTCTCATGCTGAAATACGCATGGATGCTGGTTGGGGTTTCATCACGCGTCTCGGGCCACCCTCGCTGTATGACATGCTTCAGTGTCTGTAGAGTCTCGTCGCTCTCCGTGTGTGCCTTCAGCATTGCCAGGCGTTCTGTGCTGATTGGCAGCTGCTTCACAGCATTCACAGCTCCGAAATTGTCGGTACCGCCTTGGTGTTGCAGGTATGACCGAGAGAGAGTATCTGCGATATACATCTCTTTCCCTTTTTGGTAGACGACCTCCGTGTCGTACTGCAACATCCGCAGGAGCATTCCTTGCAATCTCCTCGGAGCTTTATACAGTGGCTTCTTTACGATCATTTCGAGAGGTTTGTGGTCGCTGTGTACAATTGTCCTTCGCCCAAATGTGTATTGGTGGAAACGTTCCAACGAGAAAACGATGGCAAGACATTCTTTCTCAAGTTGCGCATATCTAGTCTCCGTATCAGTGAGTGATCGACTAGCGTAGGCGATATGTCTCCCCTTTTGTAGGAGAGCTGCACCAAGTCCGGTTTCGCTAGCGTCGCACTCGATGACAAGTTCGGCTTGAAGCTCATAGTAGGCGAGGATCGGACTCTGTGTCGTCAGCTGCTTTATCTTCTCCATCGCTCTTTCTTGTTGTTCTGACCACTTCCACGGAACGTCAGGATGCGCTAACCTTCTGATGGGTTCCATGACATCGGAGAGGCCCGGCAAGAACATCGACAAATACCCAACCGTGCCCTGCAGCCTCTGGACGCCCTTCACGTCGTTTGGGTTCTCCATTTTTATGATGGCCTCAATTTTCTTCTCGTCTGCTCTCAGTCCTTCACTGGTGACCAGATGTCCCATGAAGTTTATCTCGTTCGTCCGGAACTCGCACTTCTTCCAGTTGAGTCTGATGCCAGCTTCACGACATCGCCTGAGCAGCAAACGCAGCTTCTTGTCGTGGTCGTCGTCGTCTCTGCCGAAGACGACAATGTCATCCGCCACGCAGATGACACCTTCAAGACCCTCAAGGGCCTGGTTCAACTTCCGCTGGAATATCTCGGCGCTGACGTTCGTCCCGAATGGTAAACGCTTCCATCGGTACCGACCAAACGGTGTAATGATGGTAGTCAGCAGGCTACTCTCTTCGTCGAAGTTACAGTGCCAGTACCCTGATTGCAGATCTAGCTTCGAGAATACTCGTGCCGTGGACATCTGGTAGCACCTCGTCCATTGTCGGTAGCGGGTAAAGTTCACGGTGTAAGACCTTGTTTAGTGGTCTCGGGTCTATACAGACACGCAACGACGTGTCCTTCTTTGTCTGTATAGATATTTGGCTACACCACTTGGTGGGCTCGGCGACTGGACAGATGACTCCCATCTTCACGAGACGGTTCAGTTCCGTCTTCAACTTGCTCTTTAGTGTGATGGGGACTCTTCTCGGCGGGCACTGCACGGGTACCGCGTCTTGTTCCACGTGGAAGTGGACCTTTCCCGGTAGGCTTCCCAACCCTCCCTCGAAAACGTCGTTGAACTTTTCCAATACGTTTGTCGACGTTACCTCGTGCTTCAGCTTGAAACTTCCGTAGTTTACGGTTATGAGGCCCATTTCTTCTGCGGCCTGCCTGCCGATGAGAGGTGTGAAGTCTCATTGGACGACTTCAAACCACACTGCATACTTTTTGTTTGTTGCGGGGTTCGCTACGACTGATTGTGTCTTGCCAACAACAGCTCGAGTCGTCTTGTTCCACATGTGTAGCGTTACATTGGAGGTCACAATATCCTCTTTATTGACGTACTTCTCGGGCAGGACGTTCACGGTCGCCCCACTGTCAACTTGAAGCTTCGCCAGCTTGCCGTTAAATTTTAGTTGTGCGTAAATCGGACTTCTATTGTCCCAAGCCTTACGCAGACCCATGATGGTCTCGTCCGCGCTCTCTGACGCAGCGATATTGTGCACCTTCTTGTTTCCTACCTGGCAACAGTTCGAGAAATGATTTGTTTTCTACATTTTTGGCACGTTTCCCCTACGCAGGGCAACGTTCTTTCCTCTGCTGGTGTGTGCGTCCACAGAATTTACAGTTCAGCCTCTTGTCGCTGTCGCTGCGTTTAATGTGTTGTTTCTGTTTGTGTGCGTCACGGTATCTAGGTTTTCTTGTGTGATCACCGCGAAAATTGACTTTGTGTATCTCATCTGTGTCACACATAGATTTCATCTGTTTGCTTGCTGCCTCATCAGAGCGGCAGATATCTATGGTCATCTTCAGCGTCAACTTCCTTTTCTGCAGCAGGTGTTTACGACTAGCGGGATCTCGAATGCCCATGAGGATGCGGTCTCTTATCAGCGAGTCGTTCAAACAGTCACATAAATTGCATGATTTTGCCAATAATCTGAGTGCCGATAAATACGCATCAAAGGTTTCGTCCACACCTTGATTCCGCTTGTTGAACACGTAGCGCTCGTACGTCTCGTTCTATTCGCCTTGAATTGTAGCATCAAGTTTCGCCATGACGACGGTAGTATCTTCATTGTCCTCTCCTTCCGCGAATGTCAAATCATCGTATAGCCGTACACCCACGGGTCCCATTGCATTGAGAAGTACGGCTAGCTGATACGCTTTATCTTGTTGTTGCAACTTCGTGATGATAGCGTAGTTCTTGTATAGCCTCTTGAACATTGCCCATTCTTCAATTGGTTGATCTTTCAAGATTAGTAGCGGCGGCGGATTGACATTTGCGAGAGGCGCTGCACGCGCTTGCTCAGCGGCCATCGTGACAGACTTATGGTGAATCGACAGTAGCTCCTACGACACGCTCGTGCGAGGATTCAGTGCACTTCAACACTGCGATATTCACCGTTTCGTCAATGATCATCAGCAAAGTACTGCATTAATCACCTTAATGTATCGCCGGAGGTTTGGGCGCTTTAGTCGCTGCCACCATATTTCACTCTTTACCCCCTGGTATCATACTAATGAATCATAGTGAGTTGTTTATTGCCACAATCGTTGTCTGACAAACATGCCGCTAGCCGAGGAAACACAGAACTGCGCAAGCGCGCTAACTACAGTCCGTTCTACAAAAGTTGGATATTGACACACTAGTCCTTCTATCTTTCTTAACTGATTTTTTTTTTTTTATCAATATTTTCATAACCATTTAATATTTTAAACACTTCTATCTGATCGCCTCTCAATCTCCTGGTCTCTAGTGTTGTTAAACCGCATTTTTTTAGGCATATTTCGTAACTAAGATCTCTCAGTTTTGGTATCATTTTAGTTGCTCTCCTCTGCACTCTTTCTAGCATATCTATTTCCTTCCTGCGATATGGCCTCCACGCTTGAATACAATATTCTGAATGAGGCCTAACTATTGTTTTGTACAGCGGTATTATTAGCTCTTTTTCCTTATACGTTATGTTTCGCCTAATTAATCCAAGGATTTGATTTCCCTTTGAAGTTGCAATTCCGCACTGCTCTGAAACCTTCATATCAGCACTATAATGGTTAACCCTAAGTCCTTTTCTTTTACAGTAGTACTTAGTACAGTACCCCCCATTGTATATTCTATCTCTTCGTTCCCATGTCCTATGTGGAGGCATTTACATTTCCCAAAATTGAACAGCATTTGCCACTTTTCAGACCATTTGATCAACCTGTCAAGATCATCTTGTAAATGCTGTCTATCTCCATCACTTTTAATCCTTCTAAACACTTTTGTATCATCCGCAAATTTCAACACCTTGCTTGTTATTTCATCATCCAAATCATTGATATATATATTAAGAATAATATAGGTCCTAATACTGATCCCTGTGGTACCCCACTCAATACCTGTTGCAATATGTTATATTGTTTAGTTAGTCGCTAGGCGGCGCCACGGTAACGGCGTGAGTACGTGCACGACAGTTGGATACATCGCGTGATTTGAGTTGCCTGGCATGCTAATAAAGAACCTCTGAATTGTGTTTACATAAAGTTTCATCCTTCTACATAGACAACGCACGATGCATAGAGAAACATGGTGTCAGAACGGTAACGAGTCTACGTTCCATAGATCAATAATACTGTAAATTCGAGCATTCTGCAATACACAATCTCGTGTAAACTGAACTTTGACAATTTTCAAATCCACACTGAGCGATAATACGGAATAATCGTTCATGTGTTGTCTACACTGGACCTGGTACTGTACGTCCATATGATCTGATATTGTCAACACTGCACATCTACAACATGACTACTGAACCAACTGCAGCAAACAGTGAAGGGCCTCAAGTCATCCATAACAACATACCATTGCCACCAAAACTCAACACCAAGGGCAATCTCGCTACATTCATCACCTGCGTGGGACAGGATGCATTGGACGTTTTCAATGGTCTCGCATTCCAGAATGATCAGGAACGTTCCGACATGAACACTATTTTGACCCTTAAGGAAAGGCAGTTTATCGGCGAGACTAACGTGATTTATGAAAGATACGTTTTCAATAATCGCAATCAAGAAAGTCATGAAACGGTTGATGTTTTCGCGACCGCACTTTGGTCGTTAATCAGCAGCAATGCCATGAGGAAACGACTGCTGCAAGAATCATCACTGACTCTAACTAAGTGTTTGGACATCTGCAGAGCCATCGAGTCGACAGACGCCAAGCTGAAAGCGATGTCGAGTGATGAAGTGCACGCATTCAACCACTCTGCAGAGAAAAAGCGCTCGTTTAAAAAGAAAGCACACGCTACGCCACAACGCTCAACTGAAAAAGAACAACTGGCGTATGAATGCCAATTCTGCGGCTTCAAACATGAAAGATTGAGAGAGAAATGCCCAGCCTGGGGTAAGGAGTGCAAGCTGTGCAAATCGATGAATCACTTCCCCAGAAAGTGTCGAAAGAAATCGAGGGCCACACAGCAGCACAAAGTTCACCTACTAGACAAAGACACTGACTCTGAAAATGAAATCATGGTGGTAAACAACACTTCAACCAAGTCGAAAATATTCGCACAGATGACATTGGCGGACAGGAGCTTGCGCTTCCAGATCGATAGTGGCGCCACCTGCAATGTTATCTCGAAAGGTGACCTACCTGCTACTACAATCATCAAGGAGTCTGCCAACATTATCTCGTTCTACAACAAAAGCACCATGACGTCGTTGGGCAGCTCTGAGCTATGCGTAACAAACCCAAAGAATGGTGCAAGCTACAACATGACCTTTGTTGTGAAAAATGCCGAGGTCACGCCGATCATCGGTTCACATTCAGCACAGGAGATGAACTTACTAAAAATCCAGCACCAAAACATCCTGAAAATTGACGACGACAACAACACATTGACAAAGTCGTCGATGTTCGCGTCGTACGGGGACGTGTTCACGGGTGAAGGAAAAATGGAGGGCACACTACATCTGGAAATAGACGAATCAGTCAGTCCAGTCATACTCCCTCCTGGACGCGTCCCGGTCGCGTTAAAGCATCCGCTGAAGGACGAGCTAACGCGCCTACAAGAAATGGGTGTGATAGCTGAAGTTGACACACCAACTGACTGGGTGTCGAGCATGGTCATCGTGAAAAAGAAAAGCGGAAAAATAAGACTCTGCATTGATCCGAAACCGCTCAACAAAGCTCTAAAGCGCAGTCACTACATGCTACCAGTGATCGAGGACGTCATACCGGAACTGGCGTCTGCGAAGGTGTTCACTGTCTGCGATGTCAAGAATGGCTTCTGGCACGTGGAACTGGATGAACAGTCCAGTTACTTGACTACATTCCAGACACCCTACGGAAGGTACCGGTACTGCATGATGCCTTTCGGAATCTCGCCAGCGCCAGAGTACTTTCAGCAACGGTTACATCAGGCATTAGAGAAGATCCCTGGTGTGTTCATCATAGCTGACGACATTCTCGTTGCCGGTTGTGGTGAAACGGCCGCTGAAGCTGAAGAGGACCACGACATGAAGATGGCGCAGCTACTGAAGCGATGTCGCGAAAAGAACATCAAACTGAACAAAGAGAAACTGCACTGGAAACGGAGTGAGGTGTCGTACATGGGTCATCTCATAACAGCAGAGGGACTGAAAGTAGATCCAGCGAAGGTGGAGGCCATACTCAAAATGCCTCAACCACACGACAAGAAGGCGGTGCAGGGCCTCATGGGCATGGTCAACTACCTACGGAAGTTCGCAAAAGGCATCTCCAATGTCACGCAACCACTCCGAGATCTCATCAAAGCCGACACTGACTTCCTCTGGGACGAATCGGTGCACGGCGCAGCGGTCGTGAAGATCAAGCAGATGTTGTCGGAGTCACCAGTACTCCGATACTTCGACCCGACCGTTCCACTCACTCTGCAGTGTGATGCGTCCGAGAGTGGCCTTGGAGCGTGCATACTACAGAACGAGCAACCAATTGCCTATGCTTCCAGATCGCTGACAGATGCTGAGAGCAGGTATGCCCAGATCGAAAAAGAAATGCTCGCGAGCGTTTCGACCACTATGCATATGGCAGACCGATAAGAGTTGAATCAGACCACAAACCTCTCGAAATGATCAACAAAAAGTCACTCCAGGCAGCTCCGAAGCGACTACAACGGATGCTGTTACGAGCTCAGCGGTACGAGATCGACATCGTCTACAAAAGAGGGCAGCACATGTATATCGCCGACACGCTCAGTCGAGCATACATGCAAGGAAACGACTTACGCGAAGCCGTGGAAAAGGAAGTTGAGACGATCCACATGGCTGACTACCTGCCCATCTCAGACGGTAGACTCAGAGACATACAACACAACACTGAGACAGACGACACACTACAAACACTGAAAGCAGCCATTCTACAAGGCTGGCCTGAGAAGAGTTGCCTACCAACAACGATAAGAGCGTATCATGGCATACGTGACGAGCTCGCAATACAAGATGGCATCGTGTTCAGAGGAAGTCGATGTGTCATCCCATCTTCACAGCGGAGCGAAATACTCGAGAAACTACACGAAGCACACCTGGGCATCGAGGCGACAATGCGACGAGCCCGAGAGTGCGTATACTGGCCAGGAATGTCAACGCAGATCAAAGACTACATATCGCAGTGTGACATTTGCTCAGCTTACCAAAGTTGCCAGACGAAAGAACCTCTCGTGTCACATCATGTCCCCGATCGTCTATGGGCAAAAGTAGGCACAAATCTCTTCGAATGCAACGATCGAAACTACATAGTGACTGTAGATTACAACAGCAGTTTTTTCGAGATCGACCGACTAGAGAACAAGACGGCGGTAGCGGTCATACCGAAGCTTAAACAACAGTTTGCTAGGCACGGTATACCAGACGAGGTGGTGTCGGACAATGGTCCACCATACAACTCACGGGAGTTCAAAGAGTTTGCAGAACTATACCACTTAGACCACACAACCAGCTCGCCTGGTTACGCGCAGTCTAATGGAAAAGCGGAAAGTGCCGTAAAGATCTCCAAGAAATTAATGATCAAGGCAAAAGAAGCGGGTACAGATCCATATCTAGCACTCTTAAACTACAGAAATACACCTACGGAAGGCATGGACAGTTCGCCTGCACAAAGACTGTTTGGAAGGAGAACGAAAACCACTCTGCCCAATGCGAAAGCACTTCTGATGCCGAAAACAGTCACAAACACAGTTGAAAAGCTTGATGACAAACGCAAGAAGCAAGCTAACTACTACAACCGAAACGTAAAGCACTTGCCGTCATTAAAAGACGGTGACGTCGTGTGCATGCAGCCAGCGAAGTACAAAAGTCGACGGCAGAAAGCGACAGTACAGCGGCAAGCTAACATCAGGTCGTATGATGTTGTCACAGACTACGGTACAGTGTACAGGCGAAACCGGAGACACCTGCGTCGCACGACAGCACCACCAGCGGTCCCGGACGTGACAGCACCACGAGCCGCTGACGTGACAGACAACGCGACTGACAGGGCGACAGGCGGAATACCAGTACGCCAGTGCGTCGACAAGCCTAGTGACGACCATCCTGCTATCATCACTGCAACACCAACTATCGAGAGACGCAGTGGAAGACAAGTGATGAGGCCGGCACATCTCAGAGACTACGTCTAACTCTCTAAGTTGTGCATAAAAAGGGCATAATAATCCCTTTTATGGTCATTACACACCATCAGTGACGATATTGCACATACAGTATGACTGTTGTGTATTTTCATGTATTGAACATTGCGATAATAATAGTAATATTGCTGTTATGTTCATTGCTATGTTTAATTTGTAATTTGTATTTCATTGTCATTTGCTATGATATTTAGTTGATTACTGTAATGCTAGCAGTTAGAAGTATTAATTTGTTTTGCATTAGAATACAGACAGTATTTCTCAGTAATTTTCGATAAAACACAAGCAGTTGTTTAGAAATATTACTTTAATTCAAAGAACATTTCTCAGTGAACTGTTCTAGATGCGATTATAGAATAGTTTTCTACATGTAGGAGTTTTACACTTTTGTAATGGAAGGGAGATGTTGCAATGTTATATTGTTTAGTTAGTCGCTAGGCGGCGCCACGGTAACGGCGTGAGTCCGTGCACGACAGTTGGATACATCGCGTGATATGAGTTGTCTGGCATGCTAATAAAGAACCTCTGAATTGTGTTTACATAAAGTTTCATCCTTCTACATAGACAACGCACGATGCATAGTGAAACAATACCGATTTCCAGTTTGAAGCCTCCCCATCAACTACTACACGTTGTCTTCTGTAAATCAGCCATTGTTCTATCCAGATTATTATACCATTTCCTATGCCATGGGCCTTTATTTTAAGCAGTAATCTTTGATGTGGTACTTTGTCGAAAGCTTTTTGAAAATCTAAGTAGACGATATCTACTGGTGATCCCTCATCTACCCACTTAGTGATGTCTTCCAAAAAACATAATATATTTGTTAAGCATGACCTCGCTTTAAAAAACATGTTGAGATGGGTTTATCAAGTTTTATTTAACAAGAAAATCCACCATGTGATCTGTAATAAGTCTTTCTAATAATTTGCAAATCACTGATGTTAAACTCACTGGTCTGTAGTTCTCTGACTTGTTTCTCGAACCTTTTTTAAATAACGGTTTAACGTTTGCCTCTTTCCATTCTAAAGGAACCACTCCCTCATTTCAAATTGAAAACTGTTGCAAGCGGTACGCTAATTTGTTCTACAATTTCCAATAGTAGTTTGGGCAGAATCCCATCCACTCCAGGTGATTTATTATCCTTCATGGCCCTTATTTTCTTAGCTACCATTTCCGGGGTTACAATTAATTGTCCTAAATAGTCTGAATCTGCCCCCTTGAACTTAGCCTCTGGTACTGGCAATGAACTAATATCTTCTCTGGTAAACACTGAACTAAAGTACTCATTCAGGTCTTCCGCCATTAAGAATCCCTCTGATATTATATTTCCAGCACTATTTTCTAGAGGACCGACCTTATCTTGAACTTTCTGTTTGCTTCGAACATACGCATAAAAACTCTTGCTGTCATGTTTTATATTACTAGCTAATTGTTGTTCATAGCTTCTCTTTGAATTTTTTATTTCAGCTGTAGCTTGGTTAAGTGCTTCTTTATAACTGTTGTAGTCTTCATCATTTCCAGTACATCTATATGACTTCCACATCATTTGTTTATACTTAATTTTTCTAATGGCTTCTTTCGATAAGTGTTTGTTTTTGGACCGTTTCTCTTGTTTTTTGAAGGGTACAAATTTATTGACTATGCACTTAATTTTACTCTTTAATATATTCCAGCATTCTGTTGCTGTCTTATTTTTCAGTGTGTTATTCCATTCTATCTTTGCTAAATATTTCCTCATGTCCTTATACCTTCCTTTGTGAAAATTTCTCCTATCCTGCTTTTTACTATTCCTTTCTGATTTTAGTTTGATGGTAAAATGTATCTGGTTGTGATCGCTACTCCCCAGTGGCTCACATATCTTGACATTGTCAACTAATTCATTCTGTGAGGACAAAACTGTCTAACACATTCTCACCCCTGGTTGGTTCTAGCACATGTTGAGAAAAGAAAGTATCTTGAACTAAAAACTTGTGGTCCTCACTCCGCATACTCTGAAGAGATTTCCATTGTATATGCCCGTGGTTAAAATCCCCCATAATAATACAGTCCCATTTGCTCACTTCCCTTATAGCATTTTGTATTTTTTCATTCTTGTCGTGTACTGGCCGTGGGCTGTGCGTACAACGACATTATAGAATGAAGATTCTCGTAGAGAAAGTATGAACACGTTTATTGTGACACAGGCGGAACTCGAGATCACAAAGGAAAAGAGGAAACGGGGCATGGTAAACGGTTCCGCGATCAAGGATCTAACATTCCTCCCCCTTTAAGGAAAACATAATTAGTATAATTATAAAAATGTAAACTTTTAACTCCAACGAGAGTCACTTATACGTATCAATGTTATATCTAAGATAAATAGTATGCAATTGTTTATAGTACTAATCTAGTGCTCTCGCGACTAGCTACAGCTACCGAAACATAGTCTATTCTGGCTATCTTGATCTATGCATTGTCCGTTATGACAGTAATATAGACTTTACAAGTTCAATCTGTCCGGTGGCTTCACCACTCTGTGTGATCTTCTCAGCGGTACTACCACGTCTGGTACTACACAGGACTGCGACCGTTCAACTATTGGTCTTGAGATCACCTCTCCTGAGCTGTACCCGTAGTCACGTCCAAGTTGCCAGATGATAGTAATGGTGTCGATGGTGTTCACTCGAACCGAGGTAGTACTTCACGCTCTGCAAGCCTCGGTGGAAGTTGAGGCTCTTCAATCCTCAGTGTACCAGACGCTCTTCAGTCGATTCGATCGGCCTTCTCTCGCGCAAATGATCCTGGTGACGCTTCCACACTCTGTCATCCTGCAGACGTACCGTGAAGGTCAGCGGACTCTATCACCGTAGTGACCCATTTCGGTTGTCCCTGAAAGTTCAACGCCCAGACACAGTCTCCTGTCATGAAACTTCGCTCCACTGCTTTCTGGTCGTGGCGTTCTGTTTTCTTCCTGTTTGCGGAAGACTCGGTTCTGAATGGATGGTCGTAGAAGATCCAGTCGTGTGCTCGGTGGTGTCTTCAACACAAACTCTGTTGGAGCTCTGCCGGTTGTAGCTTGTGGAGTTACCCTGTAGCGTGCTAGGAAGGTGTAGAGACGATCTTCTAGGTTGCCATTTGTCTTCTTCAACCCTGCTTTTACAGTCTGAACGGCGCGTTCAGCTAAGCCACTACTGGATGGGTGATAAGGTGAAGACTTGATGTGTTTGATTCCGTTAGCTCGACAAAACTGTTCAAACTCCTCACTGGTGAAACAGCTTCCATTATCTGATACCACTGTGCTTGGTAGACCCAAAATCGCAAACGTCTGTCTTAGCTTCGTGAGAGTTGCACTGGTTGTCACAGCTGATACAACGTGTGCATCGATGTACTTGCTGTGAGCATCGACTATGATGAGTATCATTCATCCCTCGAACGGTCCCGCATAATCAATGTGTATTCGATGCCACGTTCGTCCCGGCCATTCCCATGGATGCAGTGGTGCCACTGGTGGTTGTTTGCTGTATATTTGGCATGTCGTGCAGTCCTTAACACACATCTCGATTTCAGCGTCCAAACTTGGGCTAACGCCTTCATCTTCACTATGCCCGGAAGCGTCTCGTGTAGTTCTTTCAACAACGTGTCACGACCCTTTGGTGGTACCATGACTCTTGCTCCCCACATCAGCACCCCGTGTTGGACATTCAGTTCGTCTTTCCTTCAAGTGTAACTCTCCCACTCGTGTGGTACATCGCTAGGCCATCCTCCTTCCACGAACCGTAGAACTTGTGACAGTATCGGATCGGTTGCTGTCCATTTAGCGATGTGTTCTGCCGTGATGGGTGTATCATTCATGGTTGTAAGTGCTAGAACCACTTCCTCCGGGACTGGTACTCGTTCAGGAGTGTCTGGTAGCGGCAAGCGACTCAATCCGTCTGCATGACAGATACTCGTACCCGGTCTGTACTCCAGATGGTACTGATAGTTACTTAGTGTTAGTGCCCATCTCTGAATGCGTGCACTAGCCATTGCGGAGATGGCACGATCTTCCTTCAACAGCCCGATCAACGGCCTGTGGTCGGTCTGCAACGTGAAGTCCCTCCCGTAAAGGTACTTATGGAACTTGGATATCCCGAAGACCAGCGACAATGCTTCCTTTTCTAGCTGTGCGTACTTCTTTTCCGCTGTGGAGAGAGAGCGTGATGCGTATGCGATAGGCTTTCGCTGCCATCGGGCAATCTGTGTGACAGTACGCTTCTAATCCCGTAAGGAGATGCGTCACTGCTCAAGATGATCGGAAGTTCAGGGTTGTAGTGTACAAGCACATCTGAAGAAACGAGCAGTGCCTTAGACTCCTCGAAAGCCTTTTGTTGCGTCGGACCCCACTTCCACTTTGTGTGTTGGCGTGTCATTTCATGCAGCGGAGCAAGCAGCATACTGAGATTGCGCAAGAAGTTGTGATAGTAGTGAATGAGTCCTAGATAACTCCTCAACTCCTGTACATTCTGCGGTGCAGGCGCGTTCTGTACTGCTCGCACTTTGTCTTCCGTAGGATGAATACCTTCAGCATCAATCGCATGACCTAGATAGGTGCACGATTTCTGACGAAACGCACATTTCTCCTTCTTCAGACGTAACCCTGCGTCTTGCAGTCACGTTAGCACAGTATCCAGATTACGATCGTGCTCTTCTGGCGTTCTTCCTGTAACCAGGATGTCATCGAGGAAGACTACGGTCATGGGTATGTTCTGTAGTAACTGCTCCATGATTCTCTGGAAGATACTTGAAGAAGAACTCACACCGAAAGGCAGACGTTCAAATGCGAATAGCCCTTTCGACGTGTCGATTGTAGTCAATGGACGTGATTCTTCATCCAGTACGACCTGTTGATACGCATGGCTCATGTCCAGCGTGGTGTACAGTGTATCACCTGCTAATTTTGTAAACAGATCAGATACGTTCGGGATCGGGTACTTGTCTACCTTTACGGCTCTGTTGAATGGTTACCTTATAGTCGCCACAAATTCTTATAGACTTCAAGACCGGTACAATGGGCGCAGCCCACTCAGAATACTCCACAGGATGGATGATTCCGGCCTTCTGCATACGATCTAGCTCGTCCTCTACTTTGGCTCGTAAAGCAAGAGGTTTACAATACCTCAGTTTAACCGTGTCATCAACATAGAACTTCGCAGTCAGCCCCTTTAGCGTTCCTAGTCCCTCACTGAACATTGATTCGTAAGGCTTTAGGAAGTCCTCTCTGTCTACCTGGTTCACGGTAACCCAGTTCACTTTCAACACTGTTAGCCAGTCCCTTCCCAGCAGGTTAGGTCCCGACCCAGGCACTACGGTTGCCTGCAGCCTGTGCTGTTGATTGTTGTGACAAACGTTCACCTGTGCTCGCCCTAAAGGCTCAATTGTGGTACCTGCGTACGTTCGCAACCTCGGAACGTTACGCGTGTCGAGAGTGAGCACAGATGTCTTGCAGATTTTAGCCCACTCATCCCCCGATATAAGCGAAACTGCTGCTCCGGTATCTATCTCCATAGCCACTTCATTTCCCTCTATCTGGACATTGCAAATGTACGGTGGTATGGTGTGGGTGGCACTTGTGTGATACAGGCCAAGTGTGTGTCTTCACATAACTTGTCATTGCGTTGCGAGTGTGTCATTTTCTACTAAATGTGTCTGCTGAGTGTTTGCATTGCACACATTAGCAAAGTGATTTAGCTTTTGACACTTGTAGCATCTCCTGCCCCAAGCTTTGCACATTCGCCGATCGTCGTGTGGCGGTCCACCACAGCCTGAGCATGCCGATGCTGCCCCGTTGTGACGACTGTACCGCTGCTGACTGCTCACGACTGGTCGATCGTCTCGATGTGGCGTCCCCTGGCGATCAGGCGGAAAGTGTTTTCTTGGTGGATTGCGATCTGTGTCGCCACCCGGCGACCAAAACTGAAACCTCCACGTGAAGAGTTGCGCCGCCCCCCGTCATTCGATACGGCGTGGACAGGCCTCGGCACGGGCGAAGAGTTTCCCATGATCTTCGACTGCTGTAGCGTAGCTTCCAGTGTGCGCCCGGAAGTCAGTAACTTCTCTAGCGTGATTGTAGGTTCACTTAACCCCTTGTCACGCACTTTTGACATCGCACATTTTTGAATGATTTGCGACTTCACTTCTCTGTCTTTCTCATGGAACTTACAGTTTTTGGCTAGTTGCTGCAATCGTGCATTGAATTGAGCCAGCGTCTCTGACGACGTCTGTTCAGCCTGTCGGAACTTGAATATTTCATATTCTTCATTGCACTGCGGCCTGAAGTAAGCAGTGAGGTTCCGCTTGGTTTCTGCGAAATCATCATTTTCTGTCACCCCCACTGCTTCACTCAATTCAAACACTGCCTCACCAGCATAATGAAGCAACATCGCTCTCATTCTTGTATCGTTCTGAATGTCTTTAACCACCACAAAGTTTTCAAAGCGCCGTACCCAACGCTCCCAGCGTTGGCCTGCGCTGTCAGTCGGCTCCAGCGAAAAAGGTGCCACGTCAGCGACAGTTTCCATTTTCAGACAGAAATTAGACGTAGTCTAGTTCAAAGTAACTCGTAGAGTTGTCAGTTTACCTCGTCGCCAATTAATGTCGTGTACTGGCCGTGGGCTGTGCGTACAACGACATTATAGAATGAAGATTCTCGTAGAGAAAGTATGAACACATTTATTGTGACACAGGCGGAATTCGAGATCACAAAGGAAAAGAGGAAACGGGGCATGGTAAACGGTTCCGCGATCAAGGATCTAACAATTCTCTTCTATGTTTGGACTTCGATAAACTAACCCAACTGTTAACGTTGAGTTTCCTGTAATTACGTTACACCGAACAGCTTCTTCGCAATCTGCTTCTCTTTCTAATTTTATTTCATAAGCCTGGATAGATTCTTTAATATATAAAATAACTCCACCTCCCTTTCTTTCTATTCTATCTTTTCTAAACATTACATATCCTGTCAGTCCCAATTCAGCATTTGATATATCGGTGGTGGTCCAGGATTCGGTTATACCTATTATATGAGGGTCAATATCTTCTACCATAATGTTTAGTTCATTTCTTTTGTTTACTATACTCCATGCATTTAAACAAACACATTTATATCCAGCTTCAGAAGAGTTTTTCAGACTGTTATTTGCAGATTTATTTGTGCTGTCTTTATCTATGCCTCCATTTTCAGGCTTTTCTGTGAGTCCCCCCTGCGAATCTAGTTTAAACAGATGCAACCTGTCCCACTGTCAACAGATCGCAGCAGGTTCTCTGAGAAAACTGCTGCCCCCTTTCCACTAAGAGGGAGGCCATCTCTCATGTACATATCTTCCCTCCCAACAAAGTATCCCCATAAATCTGTGAATCCCACCCCCTCTTCGTCACACATCTGCTCAACTAGTGCGTTGATCGCCATCCTCTTGCAGTTTCTATATATTGCCCCCCTTCCTCCCATTACCGGCAAAATTCCTTACAGAATAACCTGTTCAACTCTTATCTTCTTTAGCTTCCTCACTAACTGTCTATACTCCTGTACTACCGCAGTTGTTCCCTCCCTGTCTGCATTATTTGTTCCTACATGTACCAGTATAGACCCCCCTTGCCATGTCTCTACCCTGTCAGTCACATGTTCAATCCTAGCCCTCGGTAGACAAACAACGTCTTTCCCCTCGCTCAGTGTCTTGTCAGTCTTTCTTATAATGGAGTCGCCCATAAACACCCTCTCTTTCCTCATTGCCCCATTGAGCCAAGGGTTCTTTTAATCGTGCCTAGGACTTTTGACGATTTGGAAACTGTCGGTGATGTGACTTGCTCAGGTTAATTTTGAATCTAATTTTACTGATATACGGATGGCTGGAGACTGTTGTGAATGCCGAAGAGTGAATATGAGTGTAGTCTGGGTTTAGCTTTGTTTGTTATTGGGAGGTGGACACATTTAGAAATGTTAAATTCCAATACACCCACACACATAATGGTAATGGATTTATATGGCACTTTTACAAAAGATGGATAGTTTTGTCAATATTGACAATCCAGAACAGTCACCTGTGTTTATAAACATTCTTATGTGTGTTTATAAACACTCTTATGTGTTTTTATAAACACTCTTATGTGTGTTTATAAACACTCTTGTGTGTTTTGTTTTCATTGTTGAAAATTATGTGTTTGGTGGAACATGACAAAATTAGTAAGACTCATGTCATTAAATGTATATATTTTATTACCATATTGCATCATACATGTTTTATTGCCATTGACGTTATGCACATGATATACCTTCAACTTAAACTTTAAGCTATACTTGTTGTAACATTATACCAAATAGCGCAACTTAAACAGGTTATGTTCCGCTAATTTATAAATATATTGAAGGAGTACGACAGGGTGACAACATATCGCCCAAGCTGTTAACAGAAACACTCGAAAGCATTTTCGAAGATTGACCTGGGAAACCAGAGGCTTGAGGATAGACAGAGAATATCTCAGTCATCTTCACTTTGCCGACGACATACTCATATGCGCTACTACACCGCAAGAACTACAAAACATGCTGCAGGAGCTAGCTGATGAAAGTGAAAAACAAGGTCTGAAGATGAACATCTCAAAGACAAAAGTGATGCTAGAAAATGACACACCAATATATATCAACACGACGCAGATAGAGAACGTTGAAAGCTACATCTATCTGGAACAGTGATACAGTATCAGAGACAAAAGCCAAGACAAGGAGATTCAAAGAATCACTGCCGGCTGGACAGCATTCGTCAAACACCGCAACATCTTCAAGGGTAGCTTTGGAACCTTCTTGAAGAGACAAGTCTTCAACTCATGCGATGGCCAAAACGTAACCAAACGTGCCAATTTAATATCATAAACAAAACATGTAGGTTGTATATATTGTGTAATGAGGGGGTTCTTATGCATACCACAATTATCTAAATATTGTATAATGGGGGTTCTTATGCATACCACAATTATCTAAATAAATGCAATATTTTGGTACTATGCTTATTTACTGATTATTTCACTTTATACCGGTATTACATAGTGTTGAAATAAATTTTTTAAGTTTCTACTTGTGCCATCATAATGGAAAGTATACACTTGGTTGGTTTGAATTTGTCATCTGTTACAGCAAAGTGGATATTAAATTGCAAAATTGTGAAACAAAGTTTTGTACCTTTTTGGATTCCACAGATGATGAGCTTTAAAATGATACCTCATTTGTTGAAATATCTTCAGCAGTTTTTGATTTATTGCTCAAATTAAGACAAACATTAAAAAACAATGTTTTGAGAAACAAGGTCATTCTGACATTGAAAGATGAGATTATGAAGTGTGTATTTCTGCCAAATCACAAAATTGATGGATCATGACCTTGACAGCTACTTTTGGCTCACATGCAGACCTGTGGGACTTAACACCTGGTTCGCTGTGGAGGGTCACATGACCTAGACAGCTACTTTTGGTTCACATGCAGACCTGTGGGACTTAACACCTGGTTCGCTGTGGAGGCTCACATGACCTAGACAGCTACTTTTGGCTCACATGCAGAATAGACCTGTGGGACTTAACACCTGGTTCGCTGTGGAGGGTCACATGACCTAGACAGCTACTTTTGGTTCACATGCAGACCTGTGGGACTTAACATCTGGTTCGCTGTGGAGGCTCACATGACCTAGACAGCTACTTTTAGCTCACATGCAGAATAGAGCTGTGGGACTTAACACCTGGTTCACTGTGGAGGCTCACATGACCTAGACAGCTACTTTTGGCTCACATGCAGAATAGACCTGTGGGACTTAACACCTGGTTCACTGTGGAGGCTCACATTTGGTATCGTGTTTGCAACAAGTATAGCTTTAAAACATACACTAATTTTACTTTCTGTAGAGATATCAACAGCTAACCATGTAAGCATGAGAAAGACTTGCATTCCTTACTGAGGTTGAAATAAAACCTACTGTCACTGCCATCTTCTACTCCTATGCCACAACACTGGAATGTTGGTTACAAAGTGTTTGGCAGTGGCTTTGCTTTACACCAACAAGCCTTAGCATTACATAGAATGAAAGCAATGAACATATCATGTTGGCACTGCACAGGATGAATTGCATCAAAGTGTTCAACTAGCTACTACATCTACAGAAGAATCTCCATCATTCATAGTACATATTCAAAAACATCTCTGATCTGACTTGTTCACTTCAGAAGTTCAGATCACCCAAACTTCAAAGCACCAATACTGCATATACTTCCCATAACTAATTATACAGTGTATATACTATGTAACATATATATATACCCTTCTGCTTACTGTGTACAATGTATATTTGCTAGACATCCTAAGAACAAATGAATGATCACCTGGTGTTATGAAAATCACCTCATCCATCGTACACATCACAGAGGCTTAAAAGATGGCACTAAACACCACATTCATGTTAGTTTTATTATTGTGACTACCATCAGTATACTCCCACCATCATGCAATACACATTTGGAAAAAGTAAACTAATTTGCTTAATTATATATAATATTATTATATAAGTAGGTGGCATGAAATAGGGACTATAATTAAAGACATATTTCACACAAAAATGGTGATTTGTTTTGTTATGTGACATTCTATTTTCTTGTAACTGTCTGTATGTATTAACATTTAACAGAAACACTGCAAAGGCAGACAATGACAGCATAACTATATATCGTAAAAACATCCACTTACCCCTAGTTATTTTTAAGCAAGTAAAAAATAAAATGTAACAATATAACTTCCTTGTGGTACATATGACCCTTGGCAGCGTTTGATAACTGCAAGCCTACTGTAACAGCACTGCTGCCAGTCTCCAAGAATTCACATTATACATGCAGAAACAAAACCCATTTTGTGCAGTTAATATCATATGCTTCAGCATAACACCATGAACTTTGCCTTCTTAATTAGATTAATTACTCTAATCCAATGATCACGACAAAGAACATTTAAGATCATACTTAACAATAAAAGTGACAGTACTTTTCCTTTCAACTTATTCTGCAATGTGTGCAGACAAATTATATGCTAAAACTTGGCATTGGGAGTAATAGTTTTAAAATGAATGAAGTGTTATGTTCATATAAGATTATTAAGATATTTTCTATAAATGAATTAAAATAAAAAGCTGTGATACACATGATGGCAACCAAGATGAGGTGTGAGGTGAAGTAAAGGTGAGAACATATGACAGTACCTTGGTATGCCACATGACATGTCTACAGGCAAGAAGAGGAAGTGACATCAGATGAGCCATTCCAAGGAGAAGTGTCTGTGCAATGACACGATCTGGCACACCACTAAGTGTCTTACTGACAAAGTGGAGTCGTCAGTGAAGTTACATAAAGGAAATTACCTCATAGGCTCATAATGGATTTGACATCACACAGGATGTGACCTAATAATGGATTTGACATCACACAGGATGTGACCTAATAATGGATTTGACATCACACAGGATGTGACCTAATAATGGATTTGACATCACACAGGAAGTGACTTCATAATTAATGTGACATCACACAGTAAGTGACCTCATAATTAATTTGACATCACACAGAACATCATAGAAAAAGTGACATCATGAATGCTGTGGAATCACACAGTGACATCATACAGATGAACCCGTGTGAAGTTCATCAAGTAAGACTGAGCCAGCTGTTTCAAGGTTCCATTGGAATGTTTCGAGCAGTTCTCTGCAGCGTTCGTGAGTGGTGACTCCGAGGCGGAACAACTGCTCCACCTTGAGATACTTCATGGCGGCGTCGACACTCCAGTGATTGGCTGCGAGGGCTGTGTGACACTCCTCCTGTGTCACTCCATGTACCAACTCACGCACTCGCTCGATCTTGCTCTGCAGCGAACTCATCGATGTTGCCGAACTGACAGATGGTAGTGTCACCGTGAGGCCTGCGACATTCTGGTACATGTCAGAGCTGCCTGATGCTGCCCCAGCTGCCTGCCAACCCTTGTCTGAGTCGTGTTTGCGTCGGAGGTCCCCTGTGTTGACAGCTGCCGATAGACATGGGTTGGATGCATCCATATTCTCATATTGCTCCAATTCAGCATGGCGGTGGCCCGGGGAGCATCGCATGTCAGCCTTATGTCGCTCCTTCTCAGGGAGCAGCCAGTAATGTGTGTAGCTCACCTGTTCCCCAGCCTGCACTACGGGCTGGATCCTTGCCTGGTGTTCCCGCGATGAACTCGTACTCAAGGGTGTCACCGAGCTCCTCCCTATTGGCGCCCTCGGTGGTAGGGCAGGGGCAGCATCTGTTGAACGATGCTGTGCGTGATTAGATGTCTGCTCACTAACAAGACGATACTTAGCGTCCTGGTGTGATCTTACACGATCCAAACTACGCACATCCTTCACACTGACATCACTGAGAACATCCGCATATGTTTCTGTGCCCGAAATATTGGCATACATACTTGGTTCTGCCCTGTCTGAGTCAGCGTCATAGAAGATGGACTGCCCTACAGTCTTTGTCTCATTAACAGGTGCCCAGTCTTTTTTCTCCCATGATCCCAGTGCACGTTTCTCTGTGTGACCATTCATGTTGTCCTGCACAGTTTTGTCGCTGTCTTTGGCAAGTGAGAACCCAGCAACAGCATCGTTGACCCACTCAAACGCCTTGTACCTGTCACTACTTACTGTGTCGGTCTTGAGGTCATTCACTGATGGCGGTGTTGCGTAGTACGGGTTATGTGTTGTGGCACCAGCTAGAGTCGTCCATGTGTTGGATACTGGGGATGGTGTTGACTTTGCCTTTATCAGGTCACTGTCACGACTTGGAACATTTGCGTATATCTTTGGTGGCACTTCCGGCAAAATATTTGAATACTCGCTATGTCTTTGGGGAGCATTTACTTTAGGCAGTGTCAAACTGCTACCCTCTGGCACTGCATGCTGTCTAGAGGGTGAGCTTTGTGGTGACTTGACTACAGTTGGCAACAGCATTGCTAGACTTGTCCGGATCTCAAAAGGATCTGGTGGTGTCGTGTTTCTGTTACCAATTGGCTCCGGCAAATACTGATACTTTTCCGCTATTGAACTGTCCAGCAGAGAAGACTCACTGCCATGTGATGTCCCATTGGACAGACTTGAACTTTTACCTGTCTCCTTCCTACGGGCCTCGTCAGAGAGGTCAATGAGTAGACTGTCGGTTGTGCTGGAGATGGGCACAGAGACAGACTTTGGTTGGGGCGGTCTCGCTGGTGGGGCACTGGTCACTATTTTCTCATTTGTAGATTCATCGCCCAGCTGCAGATAGTTGAACTGACGACCACTGCGAAAACTCTGGTAAAAGTACGGACCTGAAACAAGAAAACATTTTGATACACAATATTAATTAAATTTAAGAACATAAAAATAACATTTAAAAGCAGTTCACTTGGTTTATAAATTACCTTTGTAACCCAAATCTTTCAATTCTGATGAATCATAAATGTCACTATGAAGGTTATTTGTGCTAACAATATCTTATTCTGCTGATGAAGTGAGCTTGATGCGGTTGAAATATACATAACTAAATCCAAGTTTTTTGTAAGGTAATCATGTTTAACATTTTATTTGTCTATGATATGTGAGATTTCAATTATTGAGTGGGCATATTAACAAAACTTTTACTCATACTAGGTGAAATGATGTTGACAATGTGTGATACAATTATAAACAAATTATTACACTCAATCAATCCCATCGCATATGACAGTCACATGTGCGGCTGCTAGGATTTCATGACGTTTTTGAACAATTTTGCAGCGATATAGGAAAGAGAGTTAATGTTTGCTGCACAACCAGCATTACACAGATGTTGACATGCATGCCAGCTTTCAAACTCATGCATACTCATATACGCATGCACACACACACACACAGGCACACACACACACACACACAGACAGACAGACACACACACGCACACACAGACAGACACACAGACATACACACACACACACAGACAGACACACAGTCACACGCAAACACAGACAGACACACACAATCACACAGACACACACAGACATACACAGTCACACACAGACACAGTCACATACAGACACACACACACACACTCAGACAGACAGACACACACACAGACACACACGCACACAGACAGACACACACACACACACACAGACAGACACACACAATCATACAGACACACACAGTCACACACAGACACACGCAGACACACACAGACATACACAGTCACACATAGACACACAGTCACACACAGACACACACAGTCACACACAGACACACACAGTCACACACAGACATACAGTCACACGCAGACACACACAGTCATACACAGACACACACAGTCACACACAGACACACACAGACACACACAGTCACACAGTCACACACAGACAGACACACACAGTCACACACATACACACACACAGTCACACACAGTCACACACAGACACACACAGTCACACACAGTCACACACAGACACACACAGTCACACACAGACATACACAGACACACGCAGTCACACACAGACACACACAGACACACACAGTCACACACATACACACACATACACACACAGTCACACACAGACACACACACAGGTACACAGTCACACACAGACACACACAGTCACACACAGACACACACAGTCACACACAGACACACACAGTCACACACAGACATACACAGACACATGCAGTCATACACAGTCACACACAGACACACACAGTCACACAGAGACACACACAGTCAGTCACACAGACACACAGACACACACAAGGCACTGTTCAAGAGCAAGCTTAAGACACCGCAGAGTGTATGTGACTGGGCTGTGGAGCCTCACGTTTGGGTTGTGTGTGGCGAGACTGCTGGCAGCCTGTGTCTGAGTCTCCAGCCAAGTCTAGTGGCTCCATCGGGTTCCGCAGATACACGCTGAAAATTAAATAACACAAGTTGTGCAAACTCACTCATAAATTACTACAGTACGATTGTTTCACTAATAAAAATCTTCTGTTTATAGACACTCAATTTGGAAATGAAACCATTGCTGATGCAGTCACCAGCTGACCAGTTCAGTTGCTATATAATAATAATCAGAACTTTTAATACAAATGAAAAGTAAAACGTAGTGAAATAGTTCTAAAAGTATGATAAGATGGTGATAAACCAGCTGACTGACAGATGCAACTGACCTCACTACAAAAGTACCAGCCACTAGTCACTGGGCCCATCTTAGGTTACACCACTGACATAAAGACTTTCAGATTAATTCAAGTGAACTCGGTGGCTAGTGTGACTAGGGCACTCTCTCGGTCACTCAGTACTTAATCATCAATGAAGGAGGGGTCTCCCCACTGTTTGCCAGAGGTCTACTTACTCATCAAAGAAGGAGGGGTCTCCCCACTGTTTGCCAGAGGTGTACTTACTCATCAACGAAGGAGGGGTCTATCCACTGTTTGCCAGAGGTCTACTTACTCATCAACGAAGGAGGGGTCTCCCCACTGTTTGCCAGAGGTCTACTTACTCATCAACGAAGGAGGGGTCACCCCACTGTTTGCCAGAGGTCTACTTACTCATCAACGAAGGAGGGGTCTCCCCACTGTTTGCCAGATGTCTACTTACTCATCAATGAAGGAGGGGTCTCCCCACTGTTTGCCAGAGGTCTACTTACTCATCAAAGAAGGAGGGGTCTCCCCACTGTTTGCCAGAGGTCTACTTACTCATCAATGAAGGAGGGGTCTCCCCACTGTTTGCCAGAGGTCTACTTACTCATCAACGAAGGAGTGGTCTCCCCACTGTTTGCCAGAGGTGTACTTACTCATCAAAGAAGGAGGGGTCTCCTCACTGTTTGCCAGAGGTCTACTTACTCATCAATGAAGGAGGGGTCTCCCCACTGTTTGCCAGAGGTGTACTTACTCATCAATGAAGGAGGGGTCTCCCCACTGTTTGCCAGAGGTCTACTTACTCATCAAAGAAGGAGGGGTCTCCCCATTGTTTGCCAGAGGTGTACTTACTCATCAAAGAAGGAGGGGGTCTCCCCACTGTTTGCCAGAGGTCTATTTACTCATCAACGAAGTAGGGGTCTCCCCACTGTTTGCCAGAGGTGTATTTACTCATCAAAGAAGGAGAGGGTTTCCCCACTGTTTGCCAGAGGTCTACTTACTCATCAATGAAGGAGGGGTCTCCCCACTGTTTGCCAGAGGTGTACTTACTCATCAATGAAGGAGGGGTCTCCCCACTGTTTGCCAGAGGTCTACTTACTCATCAACGAAGGAGGGGTCTCCCCACTGTTTGCCAGAGGTCTACTTACTCATCAAAGAAGGAGGGGTCTCCCCACTGTTTGCCAGAGGTCTACTTACTCATCAATGAAGGAGGGGTCTCCCCACTGTTTGCCAGAGGTCTACTTACTCATCAACGAAGGAGGGGTCTCCCCACTGTTTGCCAGAGGTCTACTTACTCATCAAAGAAGGAGGGGTCTCCCCACTGTTTGCCAGAGGTCTACTTACTCATCAATGAAGGAGGGGTCTCCCCACTGTTTGCCAGAGGTCTACTTACTCATCAACGAAGGAGTGGTCTCCCCACTGTTTGCCAGAGGTGTACTTACTCATCAAAGAAGGAGGGGTCTCCTCACTGTTTGCCAGAGGTCTACTTACTCATCAATGAAGGAGGGGTCTCCCCACTGTTTGCCTACTTACTCATCAATGAAGGAGGGGTCTCCCCAGGGGTCTACTTACTCATCACTGTTTGCCAGAGGTGCATCAGAGGTCTCCCCACTGTTTGCCAGAGGTCTACTCATCAATGAAGGAGGGGTCTCCCCACTGTTTGCCAAAGGTCTACTTACTCATCAAAGAAGGAGGGGTCTCCCCATTGTTTGCCAGAGGTGTACTTACTCATCAAAGAAGGAGGGGGTCTCCCCACTGTTTGCCAGAGGTCTATTTACTCATCAACGAAGTAGGGGTCTCCCCACTGTTTGCCAGAGGTGTATTTACTCATCAAAGAAGGAGGGTCTCCCCACTGTTTGCCAGAGGTCTACTTACTCATCAATGAAGGAGGGGTCTCCCTACTGTTTGCCAGAGGTCTACTTACTCATCAATGAAGGAAGGGTCTCCCCACTGTTTGCCAGAGGTGTACTTACTCATCAAAGAAGGAGGGGTCTCCCCACTGTTTGCCAGAGGTCTACTTACTCATCAATGAAGGAGGGGTCTCCCCACTGTTTGCCAGAGGTGTACTTATTCATCAATGAAGGAAGGGTCTCCCCACTGTTTGCCAGAGGTGTACTTACTCATCAATGAAGGAAGGGTCTCCCCACTGTTTGCCAGAGGTGTACTTACTCATCAATGAAGGAAGGGTCTCCCCACTGTTTGCCAGAGGTGTACTTACTCATCAATGAAGGAGGGGTCTCCCCACTGTTTGCCAGAGGTGTACTTACTCATCAATGAAGGAGGGGTCTCCCCACTGTTTGCCAGAGGTGTACTTACTCATCAAAGAAGGAGGGGTCTCCCCACTGTTTGCCAGAGGTGTACTTACTCATCAAAGAAGGAGGGGTCTCCCCACTGTTTGCCAGAGGTGTACTTACTCATCAAAGAAGGAGGGGTCTCCCCACTGTTTGCCAGAGGTCTACTTAATCATCAATGAAGGAGGGGTCTCCCCACTGTTTGCCAGAGGTCTACTTACTCATCAATGAAGGAAGGGTCTCCCCACTGTTTGCCAGAGGTCTACTTACTCATCAATGAAGGAAGGGTCTCCCCACTGTTTGCCAGAGGTCTACTTACTCATCAATGAAGGAGGGGTCTCCCCACTGTTTGCCAGAGGTCTACTTACTCATCAATGAAGGAAGGGTCTCCCCACTGTTTGCCAGAGGCATCGGCATGGCCCGTGTGGATGAAGCTGTGTTTCAGGGGTTCACTGATGTCTTCTCCTACAAACATCACAATCTGTTGTCAACAATTACCAGTTCCAGTATTTTCAACAATTATCATCAGTAGTCAACTTGGTTTTGAGTAAGACATTCAGTGTATATGAAAGGCATATCATATGTAATTAAAATGTCCAATGCAATATTAAGATGTTCAGACAGGCTCAGCATGCACTGTTGACTTCTAGAGGCATATTAAAGTGACCCGAGGTGGACATGTAGCAAGAGCCAGGGTCTTTGTCATCACTGTGTTTGTTTGCATCTGCAACATTTGCTCAGTTTCATTCCATTTATGCCTCGTTTCAAATATTATGTTATAGGTATAAAGGATATATTGTTCATAAAAAGGAAGGACCTTTGTTTTGTTGCTGTCTAGAGACTTACAGTTTTTACAATAGCATGTACACATATCCATACCTATTTACTGTACAAGTTTCACTTTGGGTTGGGTGAAAACAATGCATTTTGAACCAAAATTTTAACTTTCCTATTTCATATGAATGGTGTATATACAAGATATACTCAAAAAATGGTTAAGAAAATAATTTAAGTTCTTTGTTGTTGCATAAATTAATTCCATTTTGTAAGATAATAAGACTTGTGTAAATGACATTCTGTGTACACACAGAGTCCAGTGTTTCCCCTGGTATATAACAAGCGAAGCGGGCCGCCTCGTCGTTTTTCTATGCCGCCTCGCCCAAAATATGCCGAAATTGCCGCCTCGTAGCTATTTCATACGCCCTTTTATTGTTCTTTCACGGTATATTTAGCGTCGGCGAGCGGCGCGTAATGACACCACAAAGTCACTTATATTCCTGCAAAATCGCACATTTGTAGCAACATTGTTTAGCTGTCATTGGACAACGTGAAAGATATCACTTGTCAGTTGTCCAATCACTGAATATTCCTACGGGATGCCCCGTGTCTCCAATGGTGACACCTTGCGGAGTTTCGACATACTAGAAATTCATGTAAAATGGCGCCCAAATGGTAACTTGCGTTTTGGTTAATGACGGTGGTGGGAGTGAAAACCGTGCAGGCTGATGGCACTACGTCACTTGTCGACACTTGTGTCGAATGCGGACTCTTTTGAAGCTCAAATAGTGACCCGGTTTGTGCTAGTCTGTGCCGCTGCGGCTGTGCGTTACCGTACAGCGCGCATTAAAAGAGATATATATAGAAGCGTATGTTGATACAAACCGGGGCGCTATTTATGCCTCAAATGGACGTAAGACGCAATATTCTTAAAGGTAAATATGCCTAGGATAATGTTGAATGATGGAACTACAGTGTATCTCACTGACGTATCAAAGTTAAGCAAAACTCAAGCGGCAAAATCAATGACAAAGTGGGTCCGGATTCGACGCAAATGCCCACAAGTCTATTCAACTAATGTTCTATGGCTATGCGGTTTTGTTTTAGCAAAATAAGGAATGTGATTTGTAAGATATCTTTGTGCTAAATATATAATACATATTCCGACAAAGTTGTGCAAACAAACTTTTGGGAAAGTTGATTTGAGTGAAATACTTACGAATATAAACCACCGAAGTTCACATTTCACACAAAAAATGCCTACTACCCAAACTGTATACTAACGGGTTATCAATAACTTGGGTTAGACAATGATATGTTTGCACAGCAATTGGGTGTACTAAACAACTTATACTGTTTTATAAAAGATCACAATTTGAGAAACATTCTTGCGATTAATAGAAACATACTTTTTGGCATTCCAGAAATGACTGTTTAATTAATTGTATAGCATTCTAGCAAACAAATAAAATATAATCTTTTGAACATAAACCACCAATTTACCATAATATTATGATACTAAAATAATTTAAAGGTGATGATGAAAGAGTCTTCAGATGATACCACTGGATGCTTCCCAGAGAAGTCGAGATGGTGTTCGACAGAACAGGTCTGCCAGGGAGTAAAGTGTAAAGCGCTTTGAGCAGTCCTGCGCTATATAAGAACTTACCATTTACTTTTTTATTGACTGTCAGCGAGGTAACAAGGCCTAGGGTTAGTGCAAGAAAACAACCATAACCAAGTACCAGTGGTCAAGTGGAAACCACACCTCTACTGAATAGCAGTGGTAAAATGGAAACCACACCTCAACATGATGAAACAATCATGATTACTGACTTTTATCAACCATGATTACTACATTTAGGAGTAGTGTCTTGTTGTTTTATATCTTCCCCTCTATATTCAAGAGTAAATGTTAAAACATACCTCAGAATGCACCATTTTAAAGCTAGTTTTAAAAATTCCCCGGGGGACCCCCCTAGCAATGCTTCGCGCCTGCGGTGCTTACGTACCCCACCCGTATCATTTCACCCAGGGGAAACACTGTCAGACATAACTTCACTGTTATGGATTATTGAATAGAATGACTATAAGAAATCAATTGTTTTGCACTGTGAGCCAAGTGTGTCAGGCAGTTAGTTACCTGTGGTCTTCCTGAGGGGATGGACAATTGTCCGCGGGAAATCTCCGACCTCACACGTCCTCTTGTTCTGGCCAAACCAGTACGGCTTCTCAGACCTACAGACAATGCACCTGGTCATCTGGCTAGCTAAGAATGAGGACATTTTGCTCAGAACAAATAACTTGTCAATTTATTTTTGGGTTATTAACCCTTTAGACCTGACATAATTTTATGAAACGTGCTCTGAATCCTCGCAGTATGCACACAAGATCACAGTGATATGGATGCACCTAGTAGTTTTGCATTTAACTTTATTGTGCTTCATTTTCTAACATTGCAAGTTGTGTTTATCTTAAAGGTAATTAAATTCTGCACAACACACTGCTAAATATAGCAATCAACTGTTAAATTAAACCTGTGAAACATGATACGTTTGTCTGGGTGTGCCTGCATAGAATGTAATGCATATCTATGAACTCTTGTCAGAGTGTCTTGTCATATTTTCAAACAGTGCTCATTCAAAAACTTCCAGTACAAAGCCATATAAAAGTATAATATATCTAAAGGGTTAAGTCAATAACATTGCTCAGAATTGTCTCCATATTTGTGATGCTGACAGATCAATAGTTACACTTGTGTCTCGCTGTCAGCTGCAGAGCATCAGTGTCACACTAGCAGAATACTTGGTGCAAACTGCACTAAACAACCATTGACAATTCAACAACACTTACTGTTGACAGTTCAGAAGAGCATTAAGGAGATGTAATTGTATGTTTTGTGTTGTGGTACGAAGCGATGACATTCCAATATAGTGGTAGATGTGGTGCTACTGTGATAACACTGTGGTGACACTATGGTGACACTGTAGTGCCACTGTGGTGACACAGTGGTGCTACTGTGATGACACTGTGGTGCCACTATGATGACACTATGGTGATGCTGTGGTGACACTGGTTGCCACTGTGGTGACACTGATGTTACTGTGGTGCTACTCTGGTGACACTGTAGTGACACTTTTGTGCCACTGATGTTCTACTGTGGTGCCACTGTGGTGACACTGTGGTTCCAATGTGGTGCTACTGTGGTGACACTGTGTTGTGTCGGTGTGTCACCTACCTGCCGTCAATGACAGTGATGGTGTCGTTCTCCTCCACCTGTAGCATTCCCGGGTTCTCAAACTTCCTCAGTGTTCTCATCTCTACGGGTCGCACCTGTCACACAGCCACAACATGACAGCACGGCCTCGCATCACATAACAGTCTTAACAAGCTAAATATAACATGTTCAAATGCTGTAGTATCCCCACTGATTATCCTGATAAGTCTTGCATAGACACTGGTCATATATATTACAGAACTTGTATTGTAATCAGGCAACTTACACACATATATATATGAGTTCACTTTTGGCTGTCAAGATTAAAAACAATAATCTATAAATTAATATGCTAATAAGAAGAGCTAAGTAAAGGTGTCAATAGGGCCTGTAAGTGTGTCACGATACATGGCGAAATAAAGTAACTGATAATACGTAGGGAGTAGGATGCTTTTAGTTTTGGGGTGTAATCACACGAATGACATATAAAGACTGACAACGGTTCTGGGTTCTGACTAACAAAATAAAACTGAAGTGACGGGGGGAGTTTCATAAGTAAACATTTTAAAGTAATTGTCTTAGCCTATGAAACAGAACAGTGTTCTCATGTGGCTGATGTATCTCCGAATGAAGCACAAACTGCCTTACGTCAAGTTACAACGTAAATACATCGCCCGAGCAATATTACAGGTATCCAGTTATAACCAACGCTAAACTTGATTACTGCAACATTGTTACTTACAAAACTTATCCCACCTGTTTGATTTCGGAAACAGGAACATCCATCAGTCTTTGGTCATTCCTGTGATTATACCCCAAATGAAATTATATATCCTATTCCCTATGCAGGCGACAGTGAAAACAAAGCACAAGACTTACAGGCCCTACATTATAATAATAAGCAGTATCTCACTCTTTACAGAAACAAACACTTTGATGACCTAGTGTCTCAAAGCTTATTTTCACGTATTGCCAAGTGTTTCAAGCACGTGCTTGTTCTGTGAACAGTAGTCATATGTACCTACCTCAGCTAAGTGAAGTCATGTGTACGTACCTCAGCCAAATGTAATCATGTATATCTACCTCAGCCAAGTGAAGTCATGTGTACGTACCTCAGCCAAGCCAAGTCATGAGTTTCTACCTCAGCCAAGTGTAGTCATGTGTATGTAAATCAGCCAAGTGAAGTCATACGTATGTACCTCAGCCAAGTGAAGTCATGTGTACGTACCTCAGCCAAATGAAGTCAAGTGTACCTCCCTCATCCAAGAGTAGTCATGTGTACATACCTCAGCAAAGTGAAGTCATATGTACGTACCTCAGCCAAGTGAAGCCATGTATACCTCCCTTAGCCAAGTGAAGGCATGTGTACCTCCCTCAGCCATGAGTAGTCATGTGTACATACCTCAGCCAAGTGAAATCATACGTAAGTACCTCAGCCAAGTGTAGTCATATGTACGTATCTCAGCCAAGTGAAGTCATGTGTATGTACCCCAGCCAAGTGAAGTCATGTGTATGTACCTCAGCCAAGTGAAGTCATGTGTATGTACCTCAGCCAAGTGTAGTCATATGTACGTACCTCAGCCAAGTGAAGTCATGTGTATGTACCACAGCCAAGTGAAGTCATGTGTATGTACCTCAGCCAATGAAGTCATGTGTATGTACCTCAGCCAAGTGTAGTCACATGTACATACCTCAGCCAAGTGAAGTCATGTGTATGTACCTCAGCCAAGTGAAGTCATGTGTATGTACCTCAGCCAAGTAAAATCATGTGTATGTACCTCAGCCATGTGTAGTCATATGTATGTACCTCAGCCAAGTGAAGTCATATGTATGTACCTCAGCCAAGTGAAGTTATGTGTATGTACCTCAGCCAAGTGTAGTCATATGTATGTACCTCAGCCAAGCGAAGTCATGTGTATGTACCTCAGCCAAATGAAGTCATGTGTACCTCCCTCATCCAAGAGTAGTCATGTGTACATACCTCAGCAAAGTGAAGTCATATGTACGTACCTCAGCCAAGTGAAGCCATGTATACCTCCCTTAGCCAAGTGAAGGCATGTGTACCTCCCTCAGCCATGAGTAGTCATGTGTACATACCTCAGCCAAGTGAAATCATACATAAGTACCTCAGCCAAGTGTAGTCATATGTACGTATCTCAGCCAAGTGAAGTCATGTGTATGTACCTCACCCAAGTGAAGTCATGTGTATGTGCCTCAGCCAAATGAAGTCATGTGTATGTACCTCAGCCAAGTGTAGTCATGTGTACTTACCTCAGCCAAGTGAAGTCAGTGTAGTCATGTGTACTTACCTCAGCCAAGTGAAGTCATGTGTATGTACCTCAGCCAAGTGAAGTCATGTGTATGTACCTCAGCCAAGTGTAGTCATATGTATGTACCTCAGCCAAGTGTAGTCATATGTACATACCTCAGCCAAGTGAAGTCATGTGTATGTACCTCAGCCAAGTGTAGTCATATGTACATACCTCAGCCAACTGAAATCATATGTATGTACCTCAGCCAAGTGAAGTCATGTATATGTACCTCAACCAAGTGAAGTCACGTGTATGTACTGATGCCACATGTTGTCATATGTACGTACCTCAGCCAAGTGTAGTCATATGTACATACCTCAGCCAACTGAAGTCATATGTATGTACCTCAGCCAAGTGAAGTCATGTATATGTACCTCAACCAAGTGAAGTCACGTGTATGTACCGATGCCACATGTTGTCATATGTACGTACCTCAGCCAAGTGAAGTCATGTATATGTACCTCAGCCAGGTGTAGTCATATGTACATACCTCAGCCAAGTGAAGTCATATGTATGTACCTCAGCCAAGTGAAGTCATGTATATGTACCTCAGCCAGGTGTAGTAATATGTACATACCTCAGCCAAGTGAAGTCATATGTACGTACCTCAGCCAAGTGAAGTCATGTATATGTACCTCAGCCAGGTGTAGTCATATGTACATACCTCAGCCAAGTGAAGTCATATGTATGTACCTCAGCCAAGTGAAGTCATGTATATGTACCTCAGCCAGGTGTAGTAATATGTACATACCTCAGCCAAGTGAAGTCATATGTACGTACCTCAGCCAAGTGAAGTCATGTATATGTACCTCAGCCAGGTGTAGTCATATGTACATACCTCAGCCAAGTGAAGTCATATGTATGTACCTCAGCCAAGTGAGGTCATGTGT